>OZ007579.1:49426118-49908618 GCA_963931925.1 Onchidella celtica
TCGTAAAGAGCAGGCCGAAAGGCCGCTGTCCGGGCAAAATTGAAAATTGAAATTAATAGATTAAAATTTATCCATATCATCCCCCCACCAGCAACAACAAAATTTATTATTCATTATTAAATATATATTGTTATTAATAAATATTCAAATATTATTTGAGTTGTGTGTTGTGTGAACTGATGTGAGTTGTGAACTGCTGTGAACCGTTGTGAGTTGTGAACTGCTGTGAACCGTTGTGAGTTGTGAACTGCGCCTAACAGGCTGCGTTACAATTTGCTCTGAGATAGAGAGAGAGAGTGAGCGAGACAGGGAGAGAGAAAGAAGCAGGGCAGTGTGTTGAGCGCTTCGCAGGCAGCTCCATTCTGCTCTGTGGTTTGTTGTTTCTGTAAAGCGCATAGAGCATTTTCAATGGATATGCGCTATATAAATGCTATACATTATTATTATTATTATTACTACTAATGCATTTCTTCCGTGTATCATTGTGGCAGTATTGCTCGAGGGGTTGCGAAATGTTTGGAGTCTGTGGCTGAGGACTGTGACGGTACAGTGATTAGAGGGATCGTTGAACGCTACCTCTATTACGTACGGCAACACTTGCAATCCGAATGCGGTAAGACTAGTAGACAGGAGCAAACTTTTTAATATTAAGTTTTCATGAATAAAAAAAAAAAGGATAGAAACATAAATGAAAATGGCCAATATTAACCTTTTTGTGACGCGACCATCAACTGTTGTTCATCCTCCATCCTACCATGTCATGCTAAGGCGATCACAAGCTATCCATTCCTGTGTTTTACCTTTCCCTCCGGGCAGGACATCGCACGTTATCCTCGTGTAAGTAATGTACCTGAACGTTTTTTCCCTCACTGGGGCAAGTGCTTGCATAGTATAAAGTTAAGTCCCTTGTGCTTGTTGGTAAAAGAAGGCTGAAAACGCATCAGTGTGTCGAGACTGCTGGAGTTAGTAATTTTTCAATTATAGCAAATGCCACGGTATACAGGGAATATTTCAGTGTCTGCCCCCCCCCCTATCCTCCTTACACAAAAGGTGGACTGCTACAGTAAGGCGCGGAATGTACAGGTAAATATATATATATATATCAAATGTAGTACTTGAAAACGTAGAAACGTAACGAGCACGACTGTCAGTTAAAGCACCAAACAACGGACCAATGAGACTGAGATGACAACTTTATTCACGAATTAAGTGTAATGTTGTACAACAAGGCAAAGCCATTCGTTCACTCAACTACTTAATGGACACTACTTGAAGACAATAGATTGCACGACACACACATTCGCATTCCCGTTATTTTTGCGTCTAATTTGGGAGTGTCCAATTGAGATGGACAATGTTCTGAAACATCATAAGAATTATGTATTCTGATATATTATAGCACAACAATCTGAAACAATACTGATTGCAACGTGAATTGGTGTTGTGTTTTATATCTAATTGCAGATTTAAGTGGAAATTACGTCATGTTTGGTGATTTGAATAATAATAAATTTTTCGTTTGTCGATGAAAAGACATATTCCTCTGAGTTTCCTGTGTACCACTGTAGTTCACATTGTCATTAAAACATGAAAGAATGTTCTTTATTTTTGCCCAATATGTCATCACTTCCACCTTTTCCTGTCCAACTTCCTCCCCTCCATATCTCCTCCAACGTCTACCATTACAAAACAACAATTTTGACCAATGCAGTGAGAATCTTTGCATCATGCCCAATACCATAATTTTGCTTCTACTTTACAAGTGGAGAATGTTAAGAAACATCATAATATTCATGTATTCTGACGTATTAAAATGCACTACGTGGTGGCAGTGTTCACAGCCTAATGTTAACTGGATGATACACAGCAGAACGTGCTTAAACCCGGGTCATTTGTACGAAAGTTGGCTTTAACTGAAAAGTTTCCATGATCTCACCGTAATGATTCCATATTTTTTTAAAGTGTAAACCTCTTAGTATCGAAGAAAACAATGTAGACCACTTTTAATCAAAAGATCCTATTTCCATTCACTTGGTAAAGTCAAGCTAGGGGTGCAGTCTCAAATTATGTTGTCTTTGATGTGAAATACATGTATTAAGTTATAGAAGATGATTAAAGAACAGATTTTATAATATTATACTTTGCAACGTTTTAACGATCATATTCTAAAAATCTCTTCCAGCCAGTTTTACCAGGTTGGCTTTATTAAAGCCAAATTCCAGAAATTTGGCGCTTTTTTTTTTTTGGATATGGTTGGCGACAGAAAATTCGTTTGGCTTTTTGGCTTTTTTTTTTATACATACTAAAATTCTCAGCACAAAAAAAAAAAATACAACACATACCATGCTTTTCCTGAAATACTTCTTATCGAGGAAATATGTTTTTGGTCAGTTACATACAGTCCTATGTACATGTGCCAAGATTTCTGCGGCTCGTCGTCAAGAAACAGCCAACCGCCAAGGTCAGTGTCAAGTTGACACTGCATTCTATGGTTTATAGTTTTTAAAAGGCGACGTTTTTTTTTTTTTTAAAGATTGTCACCTACTTTTGGACTTTCTACACATACTGTGGCTCTATTGATTTACTTCACCATGAAGCATTTAAAGAGCTGGCCACCTTTGTCTTTGTTTACCTAATAACTCCAGTCAGCAAAGATGTACTTAAGAGGATATTTTCTCACATATTCTGTATTAAAACTAAGACTGAAACGGAATGCGGCTTTTTTTTTTTCTAGCATTTTTTCTCTTAAACTTAAAATTTCAATCTGGGAACCCTGATTCCAGTGGCCTGACGGTAAAACTACATTCAATACAATAATTAACTTAAGCAGACGTAAATGACGATAAACGTAAGTCTTTAAAAATGTTACATTCAATTGTTTCTCTTCGATCGTCCTTGTAATCCTTCATCAAATCATTCATTCACCCATCCATCCACCCATTCACCCATCCATCCATCCACTATCCGAAATGGAAGGGAAATTATATCTCATACTTTCTTTCACATCCTTGCCCAGGTGATGATTATGGAGGAAGCAATGGTAACGGAGGAGATAGTGGAGGAAGTAACAGAGATTTTAACGGAGGAGATAATGGAGGAAGTAACAGAGATGGTAACGGAGGAGATAATGGAGGAAGTAACAGAGATGGTAACGCAGCAACTGGCCAGGTTTCTTCCCTGTTAATTTGCCTGGGGCTGGCCAACCTGGCATATTTCCTTAACAAGTTTCGTTAGCTGAAGGAACCGGAGAATCCAGAGAGCAAGCTAATCCAGCACGACCTTGAAATAGCTGCATTCAGTCACATTGCTCACCTGAAGCCTCAGCAAACTGGACTGCTCGCCTGGTATACATATAATCCAAAAGATCTTATATAATGTTATATTTTTTTAAATCTAATAAAATTATCAATACACAGTAAATATTTTTCTTCTGAGAAAGCTTCAAGTAATAATAAAAGCAGACAATAAGGGGCATCAAAATATCACAGATCAACTACAACAAGGTTTTTTTTCCCCCGAAAACGTCATCTCTTGGTCTTTATCATGAAGCATAGGAAGACCAGACATAAAACACACGTGAGCCTTGTTATAAAGTTTCTCTGAGCCCACTATGTAAGGATATTTTTCTGATGAACATGATTTTCTTCGTCCATGCATAAACATTATCGTCTAAAGGAAAGAAACAAAAATCTATGTCAGTCTAACAGGAGGCAAAATTGCTCGCATAAAATTGTGTATCTTTGTAAATCGATGAATATTCATGCATAATTATTATACTTAAATTGCAGAGCTTAAAACAAAAGAAATTGCTTACTTCTCTTTACCTATTTCAGTGTCCTCTGGTTTTCTGTGCCATAAACATTGCTAGATGGTACACTACTAGATACTGTCTCGGGAAATTTCCAGATCCTTGAATGTGATACCTTGTTAAATATTGCTACCCTTACTACTTGTGCTCAAAACAATGGTAATTCTGTAATCACACATCCGACTCAGTTGTGCATGCACTGAACATTGAAGAACTGCAGAAAATGTGGAAATTCATATCGAGATAGACACATTAGAATCACTGACCAAAAACAAACTTAAGACAAAACCAGACGAAATATAACGTTGACTGGCACACCAAACAAAGCAGCAAAAATTGTATAAGTTTGGGCTCATTTTATTGAATTAATTTTGTATTTTACAATAAGTGATAAATATTTCCAAACACACGTATCCGAAGAAACTAATAATAATATTTTCTGAAGCCCCGTTGGAATTATTGTTCTATCAAACCCAATTGTTGTATTATTGAGCAATATTTATATATTATAGATCTGTTAGAGATCTTATAGAATTAGGTTCATCAAAAACAAATTAAGTACGGTCTTCAATATCTTGAAGGGACTATTTAACAAGGTAAAAGACGTCATCGATCAGTTGTAGAGACTGTGATGTTACTAATATATTTGAGGGAAGTCATTCGGCACAAACAGCTGTCATTATTTATATGATATTCTTATGTTGTTTTGACAGACGAAAGATCATTACTTTTCCTGGTAGATAACTCTAAAATATCTTTATGCCTGTATAAAAGAAAAGCTAAACAGGAAACAAAAAATGAAAAATTTAACAGTTCAACGGTCTTCTATAGCTCTTTCTGTCATGACCGAGGACACAAGGGGCGTTACAACTGAGTGCCCCTTCCGATCTGTATGCTTGAACATTATTAAACAGATTTCACTACTATTGTACTTTTGTTTCACGATTTTGTGTTATTGTAATTATAATGAATGCTTATGTCATCACTGCTTCATTGATTGCAAGTTTTCTTCAACTCTCTCTCCGTCCTTCTCTCTGTCTGTCTGTCTCTCTCTCTCTCTCTCTCGGCCTTTGTTGTGCCGACATGATTTCTCCACACTCAGAGCCAAACTCACTCTCTCTCTCTGTCTTTCTCTCACTCTCTTCTCCCCCCCCCCCCCTCACTCCCCCAAGAATGTAATTCTTTCATCTATATTGTCACTATCACGTGCGTGAAGATCGTCACGACCACGTGTGTGATGTGTACTTAACTTATTTTTCCTTTCAAACCCCGCTAACAAGCCAAGCAAGCAGACAAGCGACCAAAGGACACATGGAGTGAAATTTAAATCAAACGATATTTAATACTAAATGCATGACAAATAACTTATGCCAAAACATTCAACTCATAATAATCAAATACACAGTCACAAAAACAGAGATATTATGTGAAAATCCCTCTCGGGGACCATGACTATTCTCTACTCCCCAACTAACATCTAACCCCTTTGTCCATAAACTTAATTATTTATACTCAAGAGTCTCTGTCGACAGCTGGTCTCCTCTCTGATGCAGTTTCACGTCTCCAGATTTCAAACGATCCTTCCTAGATCTCCAACTTCAACGATAAAGGGGAACAGACGCCCCTGGCTTCAAACGAATAAGAAAACACAGTTCACACCCGCCATCGTAGATCACTAGCTCCTGAAGGGTTCTCATCTCCTCATCACGAATCCTTAAGCTTCAGACGAATAGAAAACAGACGGTTCACACCCGTCATCGATTATCACTGGTTCCTGAAGGGTTCTCATCTCCTCCTCAAGACTCCTTAAGCTTCGTACGAAAAAGAAAACTGACGGTTCACACCCGCCATCGATCATCAACGAACTTCTATGGGAACATAATGGATCCCTCACACCTAACACTTCTGGTCCCCATGGCACGACCTTCTACTTGTCGCCCGGACCGATAAATGCTGCTTTTTGGGAAACAAATGGGAACATCGTAGATCAATCACACACCTAACACCTCTGGTCCCCATGGCATGACCTTCCACTTGTCGCCCGGACCGGTACTCTCTGCTGCTTCCTCTGGGGACGAATGATCTGGGAACCACGTGTGTCGAGCTTCTCCTCTATTTATACTCCAGAGCGCCCTGCACACGGGACTAGTTTAAAGCGAGACGCGTGTATCTTTTTCACGCTGGACAACAATGTTAAAAACCGTGTTTTCCCCTGCTAAGCTCCACCCTCTAGACTCATGGCGCACAATGTCACAAATCCCAGACTGGGAGATGCGATGGTTATAACAAGACAACAATCACGAACGAACAAGTATAACACTTAACAGAACAACCCATCAGACTCACACATTTATTAACATAAATATAAAGATAAGGATAACAGTGCAATTACATACATACATTATATTATTCAAGTTACTGCCGTCCAACGGCCTTATTCCCACATGCACTCTTCCTCGGATCCACAACCCGGTAGTTACTTTCTAAAGACACTTCGGCCTCAGCCTCTCCTCTCCGGGTCTTAATAGCACATTAATATTTCACTGGCACCGCAGTCTCTCAATAGCCCCTTCCTATTGCCATAACACATTAGTATTCCAATAGCACATCAACATGGCAATAGCACATTAGTATTTCAATAGCACATCAACATGGCAATAGCACATTAGCATTTCAATAGCACATTCACGATCATATATACGTCCCTGTCGGTGGCCAGACTGCCACGACTCATGTGCCTCTACTGTCCTGCACCGACAGCTTCCTTCCTGGCCTATGTGTGGCCTCCGGCCCTATGCTGGCCTATCCCCTGTGCTCACCGTAGGCGGCGCTCTTCGGCCCGACCCCGGTACCTACAAGAATAACATTACATTGGTATAATACCATACCACTTCTATTCACTTCACCCCTCCTTACAACTCATGAAGCGTACACACAATAGTTCACATTTCACTCACCAAACATCTTACGGTAACACACCTCCACCGTAGTACACAATACTCACTCTCGCTACAAATCCATGAACTCAACTTACATCTATCACTCATGGCGCACATTGCTATATACAGTATCAAGGACTTCCACATTCCTCACATATACTTATTTACATCATGATAATAGACGAATATAATACATCAATCATAATTATCAATCATCGTTCCACCTACCAGTCATCACTGGAAAAAACACTAATCCCAAGTCTTCCGACTGCTCTCCTTATGTTCGCCCTCTGGGGCTTTCTCCTGCGTCCGCTTTCTTGGACGTCTTAGTGTACAGTGATAGTAATACAGCGCTCTCGCCTCATTCAGACCCCCACCACTCACAACATGCACGCTTTTCATTCCCCGTGGGCCGTGGGTTAACTTTATTCTCCCCCTCTTCTCCCATACTACTGATCCTCGCTCACTCGCTCGTGACACACAAGGCCACCGACCTTACTCGTGATAGTAACCCTTCATGCTCGTCAACAACTTTAAAATCCCCTTCTCCCCTACTAAGTTTACCCCCTCTACACTCGTGGCGTACAAGGCCAGCAACCTTAATCGTGACACCTTCCCACAAAAGAAAATGTTGATCCCCAGAGCAAAATTTTTACAAGAAATTCATTACATCAGAATTTCATTCAAATAAGGAGGGAAAACATAATCCAAATACATAACATCAATGACATCTGGAAAGGCAATCAGCCATCACTTTCTCTCTCCCTTTCACATGTATAATATGTAAATCATGTTTCTGCAACATCAGAAAATAAATCTGGATACCTCACACCAAATCTTTCAACCGGTCTCTTGGACGCAATTTCACATAATGTAATTTCCAATCAATATTCTGTAAAATCTCAGAATTTGACAACTTAGGTGATATCACATCACCTCTGACATGTACATCTTTTTTCTCTTCTTGTGACTCAATATCATCATACACTTCATTCACTACAGCAACAATCTCAACTGGCTTTTCATGATACACTTTTAACATATTAATATGACACAACCGTGTACTCTTTCTCCTATCTGGAGTTTTTATAATATAATTGAGGTCATTAATTTTTGTCTCAATTTCACAGGGTCCATAAAATCTAGCATGGAGAGGATTTGACTCCAGGGGAAATAAAACAAGGACCTTATCTCCAGGTTTAAAACTTGTCCTGGTCTTCCTGCCATATCAAAATTTCATTTTCTCTTGGGCACATCCCAAATTCTCTTTTGCTAATTCACAAGCCTTATGCAGCCTATCTCTAAACTTCTGCACATAATCCAATACATTCAATTTAGGATCTTCACCGACCCATTTTTCTTTCAACATAGCCAACAGCCCACGAACATTATGTCCAAACACTAACTCAAAAGGACCAAATCCTAGTGATTATTGAACTGACTCTCTAGCTGCAAACAACAGCAAATGTATCCCTTCATCCCGATTTTTCTCGCTATCATAGCAATACGCTCTCATCATATTCTTTAAAGTAGCGTGGAATCTCTCTAAAGCTCCTTGAGATTCTGGATGGTACGCAGACGACTTAATTTGTCTGGTCCCCAGTTCACTAATAACCTGCTTAAACAGTCTCGACATAAAGTTACTGCCCTGATCAGACTATCTCTTTGGGCAATCCAAATAAAGTGAAAAACTTTACTAGAGCTTTCACAATACTCTGTGTCTTAATAATTCTAAGAGAAATAGCCTCAGGAAATCTAGTGGCTGTACACATTATGGTTAATAAATATTGATTTCCTGAGCTGGTCTTTGGCAAAGGACCAACGCAATCAACGATAACCTTAGAAAAGGGCTCCCCACAAATTGGAATTGGCTGTAAAGGGGCCATTCTTTTTCCAGCACTTGGTTTTCCCACTATCTGACATGTGTGACATGTATTACAAAAATAAGCCACATCCTTGTTAATTCCTGGCCAAAAAAAAATGTATCGTTATCCTATCATTGGTTTTCCTTATACCCAAATGGCCACCCAGAGGTAAATTATGGGCCATGGCAAGTACCTCGTGCCTATATGGTTTTGGAACCACAACTTAATAGACAACCGCCCACTCTTCCGTTGCGCGGACATCAATGGGTCTCCATTTTCTCATGAGCACTCCATCTTTTATGAAGTACCCTTTTGGTACTTTATCAAGTTCTTCTTCACTTAGAACTCGATCCTGCAATGGCTGTAAGCTAGGATCCAAGCCTTGTTCTTTCATTAACTGGTCTCTATCATATGATCTATTTTTATCTTCCCGCATAATATCGGAAGGACTGACATCGTCTTCATGTAATATGGATCCTAGAAAAGTATTAGAAAGATCATAAGAATTATCTACACTGGATTCCGTCGACCTATCTTCTTCACAAATCTCTTCACTGTCATCTGACTGCTCTTTTCTAGCCATAGCACGAGTTACCGCACATGAAAGACATATATTTGTATCTACTCTTTCGTCCACGGTACTAGGTCTTGAAATCTACTGCACAGCTGGTATTTCTTTAGCACCGGCAAGGTCATTTCCTAACAATAGAGATACTCCCTCTATTGGCAAGCTAGATCTAAGTCCAACTACAACTCGACCTGTTATAAAGTCTGACTTTAGATAAATTCTATGTAAAGGTACAGGGCTAAAGACTCCCTCAATACCCCGGATAAGACTAACTTCCCCGGTATTTGAGTTATCATCAAAGTCTAGAACATTATCTAACAGGAGGGACTGGGAACATCCAGTATCCCGCAATATTTTTAAAGGTATGGGGGTGGAATTTTCCCCAAGAGACACTAGACCCTCTGTCACAAATGGTAGAAATTCTTCTCTTATGGTCTCTAACTCCTTCACTAGGTTTCGAGGCTGCGGAGAGTTTATAACTTTCGGTCTTTCCACAAAAGCTATAGGGCCAGTCTTCTTTTTCCCAAGAGCACGACAATCCCAGTTTCTATGGCCTAATCTCCCACACTTATTACATCTTGATCCCTCGTTCCTCCAATCTCTTCTCTGGAAATGGTAATCTTTTCCACTAGGACCAGGTCTTCTCCCATCGAAACTAATGGATCTCCGCGGGAATTCAATCTTGACTCCCCTCGGATCGCCAGCAGTAAAAATTTAAGGACCTCCTATCCTGAACTCTACCAGGTCTACGGAGCCCAAATCTACTTTTATGAGTTAATGCAAACTCATCAGCCAGTTTAGCGGCATCTTGCAACGTCTTTGTCTCTTTCTCATTTAGGTAAGGCTTTGCCTCATCACGGATTCCCGTTTTGAAATCCTCTAATAATATACGCTGTTTAAGCTTTTCATAATCTTTACATACTTCCATCGAGGAACACCATCTCTCAAAATATACTTTCTCGTGAGCAAACTCAATATAGGTTTGACTCAATTTTTTTTGTAATATCTGAACTTTTGCCGATATACTTCAGGTACCAATTCATATGCTTTTAATATCGCATCCTTCACACGGTCATAATTCCCCGCGTCTTCCATGGAAAGGGCCGAAAAGGTCTGTTGAGCCTTACCCCTCATTACACTCTGTAATATTAATGGCCAATGTTGTTTGGGCCACCTTCTCAAAATGTTGGAAGTATTTATCCACTTTCCTCTCATTAAAGGGGAGGGTGAGGGGGGGGGGGGGAGACCAACACTACTTCTCTATTCGCCAGAAAACTAGGTTCATGTTGTCAGGATAATCTTGTAATTGTCGTGCTGGGTCACGACTTGTTTTTTTTTGCCACGGTTTCGTTGTTTTAACCAGCGGAAATGTCCTTGAACTGTTTTCGTGAACAGTTTGTTTTTGTAACGCTTTTTCTTAGAGATGGAAAGAAAGTGGGGCAAGATAGAATAAATGGATAAGTTAGCAGTGACGGTGCAGTTTTCGACCCCGTGATTTTGATGAACTCTTACGAGGGAAGAGAAGGGGTGAATAAGGTTAGATAGTTTAAGACGCTTAGTCACGGTCAGAAATTCGTACATAAAACGTAGAGGGTTTAGAGATTTTAGTAATGGTTTTGACATGTTAATTCGACCTTGTCTGTTTCTGGTACAAGGCCGTGACCGACTTCCATGTAGATCTATTAATACTACGAGCTGAGCTCGGAATGGATGCACCAATCAAATCCAGGCATTTGGACGGTAATTTGCAGCTGGCCGCACAGTATATAAGCGTAGCCATACTGATGTTCTTTACTCCATGCAAAAATATCCATCTGTGCAGGCGGTCGGCGGGATTCTGCCAGAAGAATCAGAAGACTGTAATATTCATGTCTATGTCCTTTATAGACACTGAAATGAGACCATAAGCTATTTGTGAAAATTATCCACTGCTGTTATCTCCAGTTCCCTGATTTCTGATCAGGGACCAAGTGTAAGTGTCTGCCTGTTGATTCAACAATGAACGTGAAGCTGACCTTAATTTTCCAGTAGGAGTGCTACCGAAGAATGCAAGACTTCCATGTATATTAGCATGCAACTAGATCTAGCATGAATGTCTGGCATACACATTTGTAAATTGAAATTGATGTGTCTGGATGAGGCTGGGGATTGCCAGCCCATCCTAGAGCAGATCTAGATCTAACTTAACTACGTCAGTTTGTATTGACGAGTTTGATCCATTATAAGCGGTAGGCACAAATAACTGAGATAACATTGTCGTCTGAGACATTAGAATATTATTTGTTAGATAGTAGATAAGTAATACTTAAATTGTGAGTGAGACAGAATGATATAATCCTTTAGGAATCTAGAGGAGACTTCTAGTGACATATAATTGACTTTTCATTTGATGCTGCTGATGTTGTCTTTTTAATATGTAAGAGCTAGACGAAATTGTTAGGGAATATTAAGTAAATAAATTTGTGGCCCTGCAGGTCCCGATAAAAACCATTCAGATTGTTATTAGTATGTGGCATGGGTATGAATGAGTAATTTCCTAAAAACCTCTCGATTTTTAAATGCAGTCGTAACACTAATAATTCCTTAATATCCAACTCGTAACACTGGAGAGGGACCCCTTAAAGAATTAAATAACACCATACCATTTAGGTAAATTATTCTAAAATCTATAGCATTTTATCCCATTATTTAATATTGTATTCTTGTAACATTGTGTTTTCAGGTCCTTTTATTATACATTATAGGCAATTTGTATTAAAGTAACATTTTGCTTCAATTTCATATGGTGAACTCACCATCCCATTGACCCGACGACACCGGCGAGGGACAACTTTCACCTTACAGATCTACCTCAGACAGAAACGCATTTTTTTGGACTTGGAACAAGCTATGGTTTGAGGATATCTACCATCTGAATTCCTCAAAAACAAAGTTAAGTGATCCATCTATTTGACAGTCTTGAGGAGGGCGAGGTACTTTCCGCTCTGTGTTCCAGGCTATTTTCCATTTAGTTTAAGAGCGGGAGGTTGGTTGGGGTCATAGTTTAGCATATCTTCTTTGCCATTTCGAAGGATATTGGAGTGCCTTGGTGGCTATTGATAACTCGGGGGAATTTGCTTCACTGTGAGTAGTTCTATTAGGGATCCATTATTCGTATAGATTGTGGCGTTTCTTTTCCTTCCTTACATTTTTTAGGAAGATGTCTCTCCTGTTTTCTTCTTAAACTTTCTGTAATATAAGTTAGGGCTTGTAGGGTCTGTTATCGTTCGTCTTTTTTTTGTGAGTTTAGCGTCCTGTTTATTGTATTTCTTTTTGCTTCCTTATAAACTTTACACTAGTATACTAACATTGTTATGTTTACAATATATGCCTGAGGTAATTCACGTGCTAAAACCACGTTGAATTGTAATCTGGTATTGATATATGAGAGAGAGAGATATAATAAATTTTTGATCACGTGATAATTTCACGTCGAATATAGAGAGAATAATTTTGCAGTGGTAACAGAAGACACTGCGTGTGCGCATTTTAAGAAGAGAGAGATATTTCAAATTAAAGAGAGGGCACCGACATCCTCTGAAGAAATCACATCGTGCGCGGAACGTTATGCGTCCGCCCACCCAAATCGTCCTTTGGCAAAGCCTTCAACTACAGCACCGTGTTATGCCAACGTGGGCAAAGGAGCGCCAACCGGACACGATCGTTCAAGGCCGACTCGTCGTCAGGCCCCAAATCCGCGCTCACAATCAGAGCCGCCTTTTTTTAAACAGAGGGATTTTCCGAATCGAAGTAATTTATCCCCGCGTCGAGGATACCAGAACTATTCTTTTTACGAGCCTCGCCCATATTATCGTGGCAACTATCCAGGCCAACAATATAACCGGCCTCAGGGACCGCCGCGACGAGTGCATTTTGATAATAATCATGATTATGATAGACCGCAGAGTCTTCCTTATCGTGGAAACGATCCTCATCGTATTATGTGTTTTAGGTGTAATAGGGTAGGCCACATACAAAAATTTTGTAACGTGAAAATGGAAGCGGCAAATGCCTGCTCTGTTAAATCTACACCTTATGAAACTGACGGTCATTCTGAATCTTCATGACAATCAAAAGCTATTCCAGTCATGTCCGCCCTACATGAACTGGGGGAATTAACATTTTACCAGGGCCGCGTGAACGCAATTCGCGCTTCCGTTCTACGTGACTCCGGATGCACGACTATCGGCGTTCGAGAGTCACTAGTCCGTCCAACACAATTTTTGGATAAAGACGTAACTTGTATTACTTTTGGCGGATCTGTGGAGCGATTCCGTCTTGCAGAAGTTTATATTGATACACCTTTTCTCACAGGTATTGTTACCGCATGTGTACTACCTAATCCAGTGGCTGATGTAATCATAGGAAATGTACCTCAAGTAAATAAGTTTCCTATCGGTAACTTGGAAATTTGGACTGAGGATGAGAGTGTTGCTTGTGCGACAACACGCCTACAATCGAGTCGACGAGCAGACAGTGCATTGAGTAACCCTACTATTGAAGTGAACATAACGTCTAGTGCATTCCATGATGAGCAACATTCAGATCCCACATTGAAACATTTGTTTACTAAAGTTGATCCTACAGCGCCGGATACCTCTAAGTTTCTTATTAAAGATGACTTATTATATCGTAATTTTCGGAATAAGCGAGAGACCGTTATGCAACTTGTAGTACCAAGATCTTTTCGTCGCGACATTATTCTTCTCGCGCATGACACTTCCTTGGCGGGTCACCAAGGAAAGGCCAGAACTAAGTCTCGAATACTATCGCAATTTTTTTGGCCCAGTATTTACGCAGATGTAAACCGGTTCGTATCAACATGTGACGTATGTCAGAGACGTACTCCTAAAGGAAGAGCATCGCGGACTCCTCTGCAGGAGATGCCTATGGTCTCCAGACCATTTGAACGCGTTGCCGTAGATATAGTTGGGCCTCTACACAAGTCAGACAGAGGACATCGTTTTATACTTTCTGTCATTGACTACGCAACCCGTTGGCCAGAGGCCATCCCACTAAAAGACATTTCAGCCGATCATGTGGCTGAAGCGCTTATTACTATTTTTTCGCGTCTTGGATTTCCGGTTGAAATTTTATCGGACAGAGGTCCACAGTTTACCTCTGAGCTTTTTAAGAAAGTCTTGGAATTGGTCGGGATTAAACAAAGATTGACATCTCCATACCAACCACAGTCTAATGGCTGCTGTGAACGGTGGAATGCTACCATGAAAGCTATGCTTGCGCGAGTTTCCGCCGACAAGCCGAGTGATTGGGATCGACAACTCCCCGCTATTCTCTTTGCATACCGAGAACTACCGAACGCATCGACGGGTTTTTCCCCCTTCGAATTATTGTATGGTCGCAAGCCGCGTGGTCCAATGGCCATACTCCATGATTTATTCGCCGGATCAGACACCGACGACAACGATACGCGGTCTGCATATCAATACGTTGTAGACTTGCGCCATCGAATTCTTAACGCATGTCAGCTCGCACAAAAATCTTCAGCTGCGCATGCGAGTCTTTATAAACTATATCGTGATCAAGGTAGCCGATGGCGAACTTTGGCCGTTGGAGACCAAACTCTTGTTCTCCTTCCGGAGACGAAAAATAAACTCCTTCTTACATGGAAGGGACCTTTTAAAGTCCTAAAGAGACTTTCTCGAGTGAATTATCTTATCAAGATTCGAGGACAGGACAAAGTCTTCCATATAAATATGTTAAAGCAGTACCTGTCCGACGATGATAATCGTCAGAATAATCGCCGAAATGTGATTGCTCAGGCCAGTGCGGCCTTAGTTTCAGTTGACGATGATGATCCTATTAAGATAGAGCATTCAATCCCCGCACTTGAAGCTTCTGAAAACACTTCGGATGTAAATATAAATCCAGATCTGTCTGAATCACAAAGACAAGATATAAGAGATTTACTTAACGAGTTTACTACGGTCTTTACTGATCTACCAGGTAATACTTCATTGGTTCAGCATGTTATAAGATTGAAGACGGATATACCCGTCTTTGTTAAACCATACCCGCGTCCACTGCACGCACAGGAGACTATAATAACCGAGGTACGTAACATGTTTCACCTGGGAGTGATAGAGCGATCGATGAGTCCATATAACTCACCCATCGTCTTAGTGAAAAAAAAAGATGATACAGTGCGTTTTTGTATTGACTATCGTAAACTTAATGAGGTTACGATATATGACGCTGAACCGATTCCCAACCAGGAGAATCTGTTTGTGCAGTTAGCGAGGGCAACGATTTTTTCTAAAATTGACCTTTCCAAAGGCTATTGGCAAATTCCGCTTGATGAGAATAGCAAGCAATATACCGCTTTTCAGACTCCGTTGGGTCTTATGCATTGGCGCTATATGCCTTTCGGGTTAGTTACAGCCCCTGCCACTTTCGCCCGTATGATGACAATATTGCTCCAGAATATGAATTCCGTATTGTCGTATTTTGACGACATTTGTATTTATGAAACCAATTGGTCGGGCCACCTCGCAGCCCTACGACAAGTTTTTATTGCTCTTCGTCGAGCTGGCCTTACGGCGAAACCCAGTAAGGTGTTTTTAGGGTATAATGAAATTAATTTTCTGGGCCATACAATTGCCCACGGCGTTCAGACTCCTGATGACAAAAAGATAACTACCATCTTAAAGCTCCAACCCCCTCGAACTAAGAAAGAAGTTCGTAGTTTATTGGGCTTTCTTAACTATTATAGGAAATTCATTCCAAATTTTTCTTCGCTTACAGCTCCGTTGTCGGACCTCACAAGAAAGAATTTTCCTAATAAAGTAAAATGGACAACCGAATGTGCTGATACACTTCGTACCGTTCAACAACTGTTTTCCACTTCCCCCATTCTCATACTTCCAGATATAAACCAAATATTTATTGTCCGCACTGATGCGTCGGACAAGGGATTGGGAGCTGTGTTATTACAAGAACGAGACGATACCTTGCGGCCATGTCTATACGCCAGCCGCAAGTTGCTAGATAGGGAATGCCGCTATGCAATTATCGAGCGAGAGTGCCTCGCTATCATTTTTGCTGTAAACGCATTTTCGCGATATCTACCCATGTCCGAGTTTATAATTGAAACGGATCATCGTCCGTTGTTATTCTTAAAGGCTAACAGGGCTAAAAATGCTCGATTAACCAGATGGAGTCTTGCACTCCAGGAATACCGGTTTGTTATCCGGTCTATCCCTGGCGGTGACAATTCCCAAGCTGATGTTTTGTCACGTCTAATTTAGTCCCCTATTAAAGAGTGTTGTGTCTTGTATTGGGGTTGGATAGTGCTTGTCCCCCTCAATTCTAGACGGTGGATGGATTCACATTTATGTTGTTCATTACTTTATGAACCAGTTTTACAATCCTTTTTTGTGAATATCCTCTTTCCACCAGCGTCATTCCGGACTGTGACCTGAACTTCTGACAAACCTGACGCCCTTGTCAGCGGGTCAATGAGATGGAGACATGGCAAACCAAGCTACCAGAGCTACTGCTGCCATTGGATACCACAGTATTTTAATTAACAATATATTGTGTGTGAATGTGTATATATAAGCAGCAATTATGTGTGTTGACTAGATAATTATGAGCCTATTCCTTCAGTAAGGCTTCATTGTTTGATAATAGTTATACTTTAATCCAGCAGTATACAGTGATATACTCATTTGTTATTATAGATGTTCCTGAGAAGTTTGATTGGGTGCAGTAAGAATGTTTCGATAGAATAGATTCTATAGAACGTGACATCAATAATTGTATGCTTTTTGTCCATGCAATATGCACGTTCTTAGTTAGATTTTTCTTCTCAAGCTTAAGGCTCGTTTTTCTACAGTACTACTTAAGCCCCTACCACAATAACTTTGGGATTTCTTGGATCCTATCGTGTAAATTTTTCTTAAAATTTTCACTGGGGTGGGGGATGTCAGGATAATCTTGTAATTGTCGTGCTGGGTCACGACTTGTTTTTTTTTTGTCACGGTTTCGTTGTTTTAACCAGCGGAAATGTCCTTGAACTGTTTTCGTGAACAGTTTGTTTTTGTAACGCTTTTTCTTAGAGATGGAAAGAAAGTGGGGCAAGATAGAATAAATGGATAAGTTAGCAGTGACGGTGCAGTTTTCGACCCCGTGATTTTGATGAACTCTTACGAGGGAAGAGAAGGGGTGAATAAGGTTAGATAGTTTAAGACGCTTAGTCACGGTCAGAAATTCGTACATAAAACGTAGAGGGTTTAGAGATTTTAGTAATGGTTTTGACATGTTAATTCGACCTTGTCTGTTTCTGGTACAAGGCCGTGACCGACTTCCATGTAGATCTATTAATACTACGAGCTGAGCTCGGAATGGATGCACCAATCAAATCCAGGCATTTGGACGGTAATTTGCAGCTGGCCGCACAGTATATAAGCGTAGCCATACTGATGTTCTTTACTCCATGCAGAAATATCCATCTGTGCAGGCGGTCGGCGGGATTCTGCCAGAAGAATCAGAAGACTGTAATATTCATGTCTATGTCCTTTATAGACACTGAAATGAGACCATAAGCTATTTGTGAAAATTATCCACTGCTGTTATCTCCAGTTCCCTGATTTCTGATCAGGGACCAAGTGTAAGTGTCTGCCTGTTGATTCAACAATGAACGTGAAGCTGACCTTAATTTTCCAGTAGGAGTGCTACCGAAGAATGCAAGACTTCCATGTATATTAGCTTGCAACTAGATCTAGCATGAATGTCTGGCATACACATTTGTAAATTGAAATTGATGTGTCTGGATGAGGCTGGGGATTGCCAGCCCATCCTAGAGCAGATCTAGATCTAACTTAACTACGTCAGTTTGTATTGACGAGTTTGATCCATTATAAGCGGTAGGCACAAATAACTGAGATAACATTGTCGTCTGAGACATTAGAATATTATTTGTTAGATAGTAGATAAGTAATACTTAAATTGTGAGTGAGACAGAATGATATAATCCTTTAGGAATCTAGAGGAGACTTCTAGTGACATATAATTGACTTTTCATTTGATGCTGCTGATGTTGTCTTTTTAATATGTAAGAGCTAGACGAAATTGTTAGGGAATATTAAGTAAATAAATCTGTGGCCCTGCAGGTCCCGATAAAAACCATTCAGATTGTTATTAGTATGTGGCATGGGTATGAATGAGTAATTTCCTAAAAACCTCTCGATTTTTAAATGCAGTCGTAACACTAATAATTCCTTAATATCCAACTCGTAACACATGTGATCTACTAGTAATTCCTAATCTGGCTTTCTCTAGCTCATGTTGTCTTTCCCGTTCTTTCTCTTGTCTTTTTTTCTTTCTCCTGCGCTTCTGTCTATCTCTTTCTTTCTCCTGCGCCTTCTGTCTATCTCTTTCTTTCTCCTGCGCCTTCTGTCTATCTCTTTCTTTCTCCTGCGCCTTCTGTCTATCTCTTTCTTTCTCCTGCGCCTTCTGTCTATCTCTTTCTTTCTCCTGCGCCTTCTGTCTATCTCTTTCTCCAGCGCCTTCTGTCTATCTCTTTCTTTCTCCTGCGCCTTCTGTCTATCTCTTTCTCCTGCGCCTTCTGTCTATCTCTTTCTTACTCCTGCGCCTTCTGTCTATCTCTTTCTTACTCCTGCGCCTCCTGTCTATCTCTTTCTTACTCCTGCGCCTTCTGTCTATCTCTTTCTTTTTCCTGCGCCTTCTGTCTATCTCTTTCATTTTCCTGCGCCTTCTGTCTATTCTTTCATTTTCCTGCGCCTTCTGTCTATCTCTTTCTTTCTCCTGCGCCTTCTGTCTATCTCTTTCATTGTCCTGCGCCTTCTGTCTCTTTCTTTCTCCTGCGCCTTCTGTCTATCTCTTTCTTTCTCCTGCGCCTTCTGTCTATCTCTTTCTTTCTCCTGCGCCTTCTGTCTCTTTCTTTCTCCTGCGCCTTCTGTCTATCTCTTTCTTTCTCCTGCGCCTTCTGTCTCTTTCTTTCTTCTGCGCTTTCTGTCTATCTCTTTCTCCTGCGCCTTCTGTCTATCTCTTTCTCCTGCGCCTTCTGTCTATCTCTTTCTCCTGCGCCTTCTGTCTATCTCTTTTTTTCTCCTGCGCCTTCTGTCTATCTCTTTCTTTCTCCTGCGCCTTCTTCTGTCTATCTCTTTCTTTCTCTTGTGCCTCGTGTTTGTCACGAGTGGAGTGAGTGCAATTAAGGGGATTGCTACAGAGCGGGTGTAGAGTAAGGACTCACAGTAGACAGCAAGTTAAGCGTGCTGTTGTGAGTAGTGGGGGGGGGGGGGTCTGAATGAGGCGAAAGCGCTGTATAACTATCACTGCAAGTTAGAAGGTCCTAGGGATCGGACCTGTGAATAAAAGCCCATCGGGCGGACATAAAGGGGAAGCAGTCGAGAAGACTAGTGAGAGTCTTTACAGTTATGACTGGTATGTAGAACGTTGATTGATTATTATGATTGATGTATTATATTATATTCGTCTATTACCATGATGTGAATAAGTATATGTGAGGAATGTGGAAGTCCTTGATATTGGATATAGCAATGTGCGCCACGAGCGATAGATGAAAGTGATTTCATGGATTTGTAGCGCGAGTGAGTAGTGTGTACTCCGATGGAAGTGTGTTACCGTAAGATGTGTGGTGAGTGAAAGGTGAACTAGTGTGTGTACGCTTCATGGATTGTAAGGAGAGGTGGAGTGAATAGAAATGGTAGGGTATTATACCAATGTAATATTATTCTTGTAGGTGTCGGGGACGGGCCGCAGAGCCACCTCGATGAGCACAGGGGATAGGCCAGCATAGGGCCGGAGGCCACACATAGGCCAGAAGTGAGGCTGTCAGCGCAGGACAGTAGAGGCACATAAAGTCGTGGCAGTCAGGCCACGGACAGGGACGTAGATATGAGAGTGAATGAGATACTATATTGTTGCCATGTTGATAGGCTAGTGAACTGATATTATGTTGTTGCCATGTTGATGGCTATGGAAATAATAATGTGTTATTGCCCTGCGGAGGTGCTAGGGGAGTGCTAAGGTGTATGACAATAGGAAGGTGATATTGAGAGACTGCGGTGCCAGTGAATCATTAATGTACTATTAAGACCCTGAGGGGAGAGGCTGAGGCCGAAGTGCCTTTAGGAGTAACTACCGGATTGTGGATCCGAGGGAGCGTGTGTGTGAGAATAAGGCCGTTGTACGGCAGTCATTTCAATAATATAATATAGGTAATTGCGCTATTATATGTATAATTATGTTTAATAAATGTGTGAGTCTGATGGGTTGTTTTGTTAAGTGTTAAACTTGTTTGTTCGTGATTGTCGTCCTGTCATAAACTATTACATTTCCCAGTCTGGGATTTGTGACACTGGGGGCTCGTCCGTTGTGACACTGGGGGCTCGTCCGTTGTGACACTGGGGGCTCGTCCGTTGTGACACTGGGGGCTCGTCCGTTGTGACACTGGGGGCTCGTCCTGTTTATCTGTGGTCATTTTGACATTGTGTATTCGTTATATTTAGTTGTTTTTCTGTTGTGCTAGGAATTCGTGCTGTTGTCTTTGTTCGTGGGATGAATGGAAATTTCATGATGGTATGATTTATGTATGTTTATGAATAATAATATGTATTGATGCATGTATTTTGATGAATATGTATTAATGTGTACTTGAATTTCTGCAGAGTGTGCGTGCAGCCTGAGGAGACAAGCAGCCAGAGCTCCGATTAGGTCGAGGACTTAAACTCATAAGGCTGAAAGTTAAGTGAAAGTCAAAATTTTTGTGCCCTGGATTTTGGGCTGTTCCTTTAATCTGTCTTTTTCCCTGTTTTTGCTGTTTTTGTTGTCGTTATAGGTTATACGGGCGGTGGCGCGGGTTTGCTGTGGTGAGCGTAGTTTGTCCTCTTCGGGAGGTGGGCTAATCTAGGAACTTCGTTCATCACAGTGAACAGTTCTATAGGGACCTGTATTTTTGTTTAGATTGTGCCGTTCTATCTTCCTCGTTGTTTTAGGAAGACGTTTCTCTTGTCCTTCTTCTCCCTATCTGTAGATACGTTCTTTTTTTTCAGACTCTGTTCTTGTTTGTACCGTGTAGTATAATCGGCGTAGTAGGTTGCATTTTTTTCCATTATAGTTTTTTTTTGTAGAAGCTTTGTCCTAGTCTGGTTCGTTGTCCTTGACGTACTTGTGGTCCTTCTACTGTATTTCTTCATTCTTGTCGTTTCTATTTTCCTTTATAATTAATAGTGCATACATTTTATAGATATAGAATTAGTTGTGCTGTAAAGGTAAATTTCTGAATTGTATTCTGAACTGGGTATTGTTATATCTGGTGTGATCTCAGGTCTCTGGTCGTATCGTTAGTGATCATACCGACAGGTTGGTCGTCTTATAATAGATACCATAACCATAAATCTGTGAAATGGCGGAACTCCAACAACTAATGAAGTTGGGTAAGGAACTTGGCCTGGAGGGAGAGGAGCTACGCGGCTGGATTAAAGAACAGCAGGCAGAAATGCGCGATGAGCGTGCTAAGGATAAAGAGCGAGAAAAAGAGGCTCAGGTAAAGGAGTTAGAGGCTAAGCAACAGGAAAGAGAGGCTAAGGCTCAGGAGCAGGAGAGGGAGTTAAAGTTAAGGGAGATAGAAGCTAGGGATAACCAACAGGAGAGAGAGACGCGAATGAGAATCGCGGAGTTGGAAAGCCAAAAGAATGCGCCAACGGAAGCAGTTGAGCGGCAGGTACACAATAAAGGTGGTGTTAGGATTAAGCTCCCTACGTTCGACGACCGGAAGGACGACATAGACGCCTTCCTTTACAGGTTCGAACTGAACGCACAATTGCAATGGGGGGAAAATAAGGAATTATGGGCCACCTACCTGGCATCGCTATTGCAGGGGCGAGCGTTAACCTACTTTAAAGAGCTACAGCGCGAAGACGTGCAAGATTACGATAAGCTGAAGGCTTTGCTGCTTCGCCGATTTGCGCGTACCGAGGAATATTTCCGGGAGCAGTTTAGGCGAGCACGCGCAGATACCAGGGAGGACTTTGCTGCCTTCGTCGCGAGACTAACGGAGTATTTCGCGAACTGGGTAGACTTGGCGCATGTGGGCACGGATTTCGCTAAACTGAAAGACTTAATGATCCGGGACCAGCTGTACGCGTCGTGCCACAGAGATCTGGTGGCTTTCCTGAAAGAGAACGAACCCGCGACGGTGCAGGAGGCGTCTAAGTTGGCGGAGGCATACCGTACGGCGCATCCGTCCAAACCAGTCGCCAGGGCGTACGTCCAAGATGCTGGCTACGTCGCCGTTGTCGAGGGGTCGCCGGCAGGACTTAGGGACAGGTCGCGTCAGCGTGGTGCCTATAGCGGGCAACCCCAGGGGCAGCGTAGGGGCTATCACCAATCACCGGCATATCGATCCGGTAAGTTTGACCGAGCAGGAGGGCTAGGTCGCGGTAATGGCCGGGGGCGAGTTGTGACCTTTGCCAATGACCGACGGCATAGGGACTCTAGTTCCGGTCGCGAGGGGTCACGGGGACCCAGGCCTAGGGCAGCACAGGGAGCGGAGTGTTGGACTTGCGGACGCGTGGGTCACTTTTCCCGCGAGTGTAGGGCCGCGAAGTGTTGGAACTGCGGAAGAGCAGATCACATCAGCGTGAACTGCCCTGCAGGTAGGATAGCGGCGAACGCGGACAGTAGCTCCAGTCCATGTTCCCCAAATAAATTTCATCATGCGGCTGCGTGCGTTACATCGGACAACGGAGGCGGACAGTATTCTAAGTGTCCCAGTTGTGAGAAGTTATTATCTTCCGGTGTTTTACCTTGTGGGAGAAAGATCCCCGTTATAAATTCATGTCATACAGGAGGTGGTCTTAGGGTTTATCCGGGGTTTGTTGGGGACGAACCGGTCTCGGTTCTACGAGATACAGGATCTACCGTTGTGGGAGTGCATAGGGACTGCATTCGGGATTCACAGCTTACAGGTGAGACTGTCCCGTGCATCCAATTTTCGGGGGCCATTGAGAAATTACCCATGGCAAAAATAATGATAGATACACCTTTCCTTAGCGGGGAAGTCGAAGCAGTCGTTGGTTGTTTTCCAGGCGCCCAGCTCATCATTGGGAATGTATCACGGGTAGTTTCCCCTTCCGATGAGAACGTGCAAGCATGGTCGCAATCAAAAGGTATTGACTTTTGCGCCGCGGTCGAAACACGTCGACGAGTAGTTGATAAAGATAAGATTAGACCTTTGGCGACGCCAGCGGTCAACCTAGATATCACGCCAGAGCGCTTGGCGAGATTACAAAGGGAGGACCCATCATTAAACCCATGTTTTGGGGAAGCGCGAAACGAGAAAACGAGGAGATATAAGAACGGGTCGTCCTCCTTTATTGTTCAGGCGGGCATTCTGTTCCGTAAGTATGTAACGGTGTCCTCCATTCTAAAGCAGGTCGTTGTGCCAGCGTTGCTGATCGCAACAGTATTGCATTTGGCACATGACGTCCCATTAGCGGGTCATATGGGGATAGCTAGAACCAAAGAAAGGGTTCTTAAAAATTTTTACTGGCCATCGATCCACAGAGATGTGCAAGTCTATTGTAAGACGTGCAGTGCGTGCCAAAAGACGACGCATAAGGGTCGTACACCCCAGGCTCCTCTTCAGAAGATCCCCACGGTCTCGGAACCGTTTAAAAAGGTCTCGATAGACCTTGTTGGCCCCATTCACCCAGCGACCGATAGGGGGAATCGATTTTTCTTAACGGTCATATGTAATGCTACGAGATGGCCAGAGGCGGTTCCTCTGCGGACCATAACGTCTGAGGCAGTCACGGAGGCGTTGTTTGCAATTTTCGCTAGGGTAGGAATACCAGAGCAAATTCTGTCTGATAGGGGCGCGCAATTTACGTCGCAGATGATGAAGGAATTGTTCCGCTTATTCAGTATACAACCCATCACTACCACCCCTTATCATCCGCAGGCTAATGGCATGTGCGAGAGATTGAACTCGACGTTAAAGTCGATGCTGCGTAAGGTAGCTGCTGATCGCCCTAAAGATTGGGATAGATATATCCCTGCAGTGTTATTCGCGTACAGAGAGGTACGGCAGGAGTCAACGGGATTCTCGCCGTTCGAAATGATGTACGGTCGTAGTCCTAGGGGCCCAACTGATGTTCTTCGGGACATGATGACGTCACCATCATCGGGAGACGATGAGCAGATTTCGGTGTTTCAGTACCTTGTTGATTTAAGAGAAAGACTATCTTCAGCGCGCACTATAGCACAAGAAGCTTCTGGTATCGCTTCGAAAAGAGCAAAAGACTATAAAGATAGAGGGTCCAAACTGAGAATTTTTAAGCCAGGAGACAAGGTTCTGTTGTTGTTACCTACGGACCATAATAAGTTATTGATGACATGGAAAGGTCCTTATGTTATTGAGCGAGTTGTTTCAAAGGTAGATTACGCTATCCACATTGATGGAACGAGTAAGGTTTTCCATGTTAATATGCTACAGAGATTTTATGAGAGACCACAGTATCTGTGTGCACAGACAAGACCAGAGGAGACTGTCTTCTCTATTGCTTGTACGGGGGTCGTAGACCAGTTGGACTGTGACGTAAGCGACACCGAGGCGCAGGAAGAGTTACAAATTCAATTGCCGGAGTTAACTCCGACACAAGGTTACAGGGACGTAAAAATTAACCCTGACCTTACGAGTTCAAGGAGTAGGGAACTTGAGACCCTGTTAGCGTCATTTCCGGATGTTGTTACGGATTTTCCGGGTCGCACTACGGTGATCCAGCACCAAATAAAGTTGACTTCGGATAAGCCAGTATTTCTTAGACCGTATCCGTTGCCTTTTTCTTCGAGAGATAGAGTCATAAAGGAAGTTGAGTCAATGTTGAAGTTAGATGTGATAGAACCATCAACATCGCCGTATTCATCACCCATCGTCCTCGTGAAAAAACTTGATGGATCGGTGCGGTTCTGTATTGATTTCCGAAGATTGAACACTATTACGGTAGGCGATAGGGAGCCTATCCCGTTCCAGGAGGAATTAATAGCTTCATTAGCCGGGTCCACGTGGTTTTCCAAGATTGATTTAACGAAAGGTTATTGGGAAATCCCGCTTACTGAGGAGTCTAAACAATACACGGCGTTCCAAACGCCCATTGGATTATTCCAATTTAAGGTCATGCCATTTGGGTTGGTAAACGCGCCAGCGACGTTTGCACGATTAATGAGATTAGTGTTGAAGGACATACCTAATGTCGTGTCATTCTTTGACGCTATAGCATGCCATACGTCGACATGGTCTGATCATATTCAGACACTAACAGTAATTTTTCAACGATTACGTCATTTTGGGTTAACTGCTAAACCCGCAAAGATGGATTTGGCATGTCCAGAGATAATATTCTTAGGACATATTGTGGGTAGAGGTGTTCAGAGACCTGAAGAAACAAAAATTGACAAGTTAGTAGGGTTGCAAATCCCTAAAACAAAGAAACAAGTCAGAAGCTTAGTCGGAATTTTAAATTATTACAGAAAGTTCATTCCAAATTTTTCCTCCCTGTCATCTTCTCTTACTGACCTTACTAAGAAGGGACAACCCGATAAGGTCCAGTGGACGTCTGAATGTCAGACATCATTTGATAATTTGGTGACAGCATTATCATCGTCACCCATTTTGATATTACCCGATTTTCGATCTAATTTTATCCTCAGAACGGATGCGTCGGACTCTGGTGTCGGCGCTTGTCTTCTACAGGAGAAGAACGAATGTCTCCATCCTGTATGTTATGTCAGTAGGAAGTTATTGCAGAGAGAAAGAAAGTATTCTGTGATAGAGCGTGAGTGTCTTGCCATTGTCTGGTCCGTCCAGAAACTAGGACGTTATCTCATGGGACGAGAATTTTGTATCCAGACAGACCACAAGCCACTGACATTTTTGTCGAAGAATCGTTCGTCCAGCCCACGCTTGTCTAGATGGGCATTGGCTTTGCAGCCGTATACCTTCGTTATTCAACCAATTCCAGGAACCAGCAATCATATCGCCGACTACCTTAGTCGAGCCTAGGGGAAGATTTCAGGAGCTTATACATCGGAGGACAGGAACATTGACAGGATCTGTGTGAATAAGTCGACTTTAAAATATTGACATTATAAATATGATATGAAGAATGGTTGATAGGTTGAATGGTTTTTGATTCTGTATTAAGTATTGTGATTAGTTAGCTATTCATGATGTGACACATATATGCATATTGCAGGCCATATTGATCCCCATATTTTCCCCTGATTGCGGTATTCTATATACTAGGGGAACTGCTAGGTCATTTTTTTTAGTGTAGGTATTGCTCACGCTCACTCGTTGACAGTCATCTTGATGCGATTTGAAATTAATTGCATTAATTTTTTTGGGGTGGGGGATGATGTCACGAGTGGAGTGAGTGCAATTAAGGGGATTGCTACAGAGCGGGTGTAGAGTAAGGACTCACAGTAGACAGCAAGTTAAGCGTGCTGTTGTGAGTAGTGGAGGGGGGGGGTCTGAATGAGGCGAAAGCGCTGTATAACTATCACTGCAAGTTAGAAGGTCCTAGGGATCGGACCTGTGAATAAAAGCCCATCGGGCGGACATAAAGGGGAAGCAGTCGAGAAGACTAGTGAGAGTCTTTCCAGTTATGACTGGTATGTAGAACGTTGATTGATTATTATGATTGATGTATTATATTATATTCGTCTATTACCATGATGTGAATAAGTATATGTGAGGAATGTGGAAGTCCTTGATATTGGATATAGCAATGTGCGCCACGAGCGATAGATGAAAGTGATTTCATGGATTTGTAGCGCGAGTGAGTAGTGTGTACTCCGATGGAAGTGTGTTACCGTAAGATGTGTGGTGAGTGAAAGGTGAACTAGTGTGTGTACGCTTCATGGATTGTAAGGAGAGGTGGAGTGAATAGAAATGGTAGGGTATTATACCAATGTAATATTATTCTTGTAGGTGTCGGGGACGGGCCGCAGAGCCACCTCGATGAGCACAGGGGATAGGCCAGCATAGGGCCGGAGGCCACACATAGGCCAGAAGTGAGGCTGTCAGCGCAGGACAGTAGAGGCACATAAAGTCGTGGCAGTCAGGCCACGGACAGGGACGTAGATATGAGAGTGAATGAGATACTATATTGTTGCCATGTTGATAGGCTAGTGAACTGATATTATGTTGTTGCCATGTTGATGGCTATGGAAATAATAATGTGTTATTGCCCTGCGGAGGTGCTAGGGGAGTGCTAAGGTGTATGACAATAGGAAGGTGATATTGAGAGACTGCGGTGCCAGTGAATCATTAATGTACTATTAAGACCCTGAGGGGAGAGGCTGAGGCCGAAGTGCCTTTAGGAGTAACTACCGGATTGTGGATCCGAGGGAGCGTGTGTGTGAGAATAAGGCCATTGTACGGCATTCATTTCAATAATATAATATAGGTAATTGCGCTATTATATGTATAATTATGTTTAATAAATGTGTGAGTCTGATGGGTTGTTTTGTTAAGTGTTAAACTTGTTTGTTCGTGATTGTCGTCCTGTCATAAACTATTACATTTCCCAGTCTGGGATTTGTGACAGTGTTCTAACTTTTTCTGCTCTAGCCCAATCCGCATCTTCTCTTTCTGTAACTCAATATTAATTTCACTTATTGATGCTATAGTTTCAAACTGAGCTAGGCCCTCTTCTTCGAATATATCGTCATCCACATAATATTCGGCAATATATCTAGATATTTCTGCTTTTCTTAAGCTAGATTTCACATAATCAAGTTCCAATCTCTTACTAATCACCAATAAATCCGGTTTCTTGAATTTTAACAAATCCTCCGGTTTTGGTGACGTTAGAAAGGTATTTACCTCCATGGCCGCTGGTCTGACTATAAAAATATTTCTATAACTCGGACCACTCGTATGTGTCCTAAAAGTTTATATCCCGGACGAGTCACGTCCTAACAATTCACATCAATTACTCGTATGTCACAATGATTTGGATCCCGGACGAGACATACGTCCTATTTATTTAGATCAATCGACTCAGATCCTATCAAGTTCAGATCCCGGACGAGCCCCCAATTGTCACGATCACGTGCGTGAAGATTGTCACGACCACGTGTGTGATGTGTACTTAACTTAATTTTCCTTTCAAACCCCGCTAACAAGCCAGGCAAGCAGACCAGCGACCAACGGACACATGGATTGAAATTTAAATCAAACGATATTTAATACTAAATGCATGACAAATAACTTATGCCAAAACATTCAACTCATAATAATCAAATACACAGTTACAAAAACAGAGATATTATGTGAAAATCCCTCTCGGGGACCATGACTATTCTCTACTCCCCAACTAACCTCTAACCCCTTTGTCCATAAACTTAATTATTTATACTCAAGAGTCTCTGTCGACAGCTGATCACCTCGCTGATGCAGTTTCACGTCTCCAGAGTTCAAACGATCCCTTCCTAGATCTCCAACTTCAACGATAAAGGGGAACAGACGCCCCTGGCTTCAAACGAATAAGAAAACACAGTTCACACCCGCCATCGTAGATCACTAGTGTCAGGGTTAGGACTAGAAGTGTCGTGCTGGGTCACGGCGTGTTTATTTCATGGTCTCGTTGACTTTAGCCAGTGCAAATGTCCTTGGACTATTCTCGTGGACAGTTTGTTTTTGTAACGCTTTTTCTTAGAGATGGAAAGAAAGTGGGGCAAGATAGAATAAATGGATGGGTTAGCAGTGACGGTGCAGTTCTCGACCCCGTGATTTTGATGAATTCTAACAGGGAAGAGAAGGGGTGAGTAAAAGGGAAATAGTAAATTCGTACATAAAACGTAGAGGGTTGGAGACTTTAGTAAGGGTTTTGATATGTTAATTCGACCTTGTCTGTTACTAGTGCAAGGCCGTGACCGATTTCCATGCGGAATCTATTAATACTACGAGCTGAGCTCGAAATGGATGCACCAATCAAATTTGGGCAGTTGGCTGGGGATTTGCAGATGGCCGCGCAGTATATAAGCGGAGCCATTCCTATGTTTCACTACTCCATGCAGAATATCCCATCTGTGCAGGTAGTCGGCGTGATTCAGCCAGAGAGAATCAGAAGATTGTTATAGTCATGTCTATGTCCTTGATAGACACTGGAATGAGACCATACGCTTTCCACGAATTATCTACTGCTATTATCTCCGGCTCCCTGATCTCGTATCAGGGACCAAGTGTAAGTGTTTGTCTATTGATTCAACGATGAACGTGAAGCTGACCTTAAATTCTCCAGTAGAAGTGCTACCGAAGAATACAAGACTACAATGTATTTTAACTTGCAACTAGATCTAGCATGAATGTCTGGTATACACATTTGTAAATTGAAATTGATGTGTCTGGATGAGGCTGGGGATTGCCAGCCCATCCTAGAGTAGATCTAGATCTAACTTAACTACGTCAGTTGTATTGATGAGTTTGATCCTTTATAAGCGGTAGGCACAAATAACTGAGTTAACATTGTCGACTGAGACATTAGAATATTATTTGTTAGATAGTAGGCAGACTATATCTGAAAGATAGATAAGTAATAATTAAATTGTGAATGAGTCAGAATGATATAATCTTTTGGGAATCTAGAGGAGACTTCTAGTGATATATTATTGAATTTTCATTTGATGCTGCTGATGTTGTCTTTTTAGTATGTAAGAGCTAGACGAAATTTGTTAGGGATTTTAAAGTAAATAAATTTGTGGCCCTGCAGGTCCTTGATAAAACTTATTCGAATTGTTATTAGTATATGTGGCATGGTATGGAAGAGTAATTCCTAAAAACCTCTCGATATTTTAAATGCAGTCGTAACACCAATAATTCCATATAACCCAACTCGTAACAACTAGCTCATGAAGGGTTCTCATCTCCTCATCACGAATCCTTAAGCTTCAGACGAATAGAAAACAGACGGTTTACACCCGTCATCGATCATCACTGGTTCCTGAAGGGTTCCCATCTCCTCCTCAGGACTCCTTAAGCTGCAAACGAATAGAAAACAGACGGTTCACACCCGCCATCGATCATCAATGGTTCCTGAAGGGTTCCCATCTCCTCCTCAGGAATCGTTAAACTGCAAACGATTAAAAAACAGACGGTTCACACCCGCCATCGATCATCACTGGTTCCTGAAGGGTTCCCATCTCCTCCTCAGGACTCCTTAAGCTGCAAGCGAATAGAAAACAGACGGTTCACACCCGCCATCGATCATCACTGGTTCCTGAAGGGTTCCCATCTCCTCCTCAGGACTCCTTAAGCTGCAAACGAATAGAAAACAGACGGTTCACACCCGCCATCGATCATCAATGGTTCCTGAAGGGTTCCCATCTCCTCCTCAGGAATCGTTAAACTGCAAACGATTAAAAAACAGACGGTTCACACCCGCCATCGATCATCACTGGTTCCTGAAGAGTTCCCATCTCCTCCTCGGGACTCCTTAAGCTGCAAACGAACAGAAAACAGACGGTTCACACCCGCCATCGATCATCAACGAACTTCTATGGGAACATAATGGATCCCTCACACCTAACACCTCTGGTCCCCATGGCACGACCTTCCACTTGTCGCCCGGACCGGTACTCTCTGCTTCTTCCTCTGGGAACGAATGATCTGGGAACCACGTGTGTCGAGCTTCTCCTCTATTTATACTCCCGAGGGCCCTGCACACGGGACTAGTCTAAAGCGAGACGTGTGTATCTTTTCACGCTCGTCAACAATGTTTAAAACCGTGTTTTCCCCTGCTAAGCTCACGCCCTCTAGTCTCGTGGCGCACAAGGCCACCGGCCTTACTCGTGATAGTAACACCCTTCATGCTCATCAACAACTTTAAAATCCCCTTCTCCCCTACTAAGTTTACCCCCTCTACACTCGTGGCGTACAAGGCCATCAACCTTAATCGTGACAACACCAACAACTGCCGCACTTAGTACTTCTTCAACAACAGTTCCACTCGGATCTCTCTCTCTCTCTCTGTCTCTCTCTCTCTCTCTCTCTCTCTCTCTTTATGTGTGTGTGTGTGTGTGTGTGTGTGTGTAAGTTTAACATACGCCTTTCCTATTTCAGTTACAAGTAGAGTCAATTATTCAAAATAAAAAATGAAATATTCAAAAATAAAATAACAATGGTTGGTGACTTTGGTTTCATGAATTTCGTACAATAAATAAAATGTCACTTTCGGCTGACACGTGTCCAAACAGGGCAGCTGAGCTATTCTTGTCGTCATTAGGCGGTGGACCATAACAAAGAATACAAGAAGATGTAAGAAAAAACGATTTATCAGCAAGAGTCCGAGACTACACCCCATAATTCAATGTCTTAAAACTGAAGTGGATTAGTCTTGAGTCACTGCGTTCACGTGTTTGTAGGACTGGAATGTGAGGTCTTGTAAGGAAGTGATCACTTCCAGTGACTGACCTGTAGAGACCCGCTTTTGATTGACGTCGTCAATTGTGTCCTTCATTCCCACATCCTACAGGAACAAGGATGAGAAAGATGTCTGCCTCAGTTGTATACTATTGTATATCCTTTGAAAGTCGAGATAGCAAATGGAAAAGGTGTTTTTTCAAATATGCCTGTCGATAGATATGATCTCGCCGACATTGGGGCCAGGTCAGCAAGATATTAGAATTGTTTTCTTCGTTCTGAATGCCGATGACTGAGAAAACAGATAAAGGTAACTGAAATATCGATGACACTGGCAATAGGGAATCTGCTGAAACGACAACAAGAGCAATAAATTGAGCTATTCAACGGCAGACACCAAATGCCTATACATGCTTTAGAAGACAACAATACAGAAACAGTTGGCAAGAGAGAAGGAAGGCGAACTCCAAAATGGTTTGGACCAAGAAAATTCAAAACTGCACTCGGCAAAAGCACATGTACATTTAATGAACTGACGTCTATCTCAGTGTTTCAAACCTAAAGACCTTCGTCGTGTCTTCACATCTACCGCTGACGAAGAAAAAGACTGCTGACACCAGGACTGATGTGATGACCACAGGAATCTCACGTGCCGAAATATGGCACTAATCTGACTCTCCAGAGTTCAAATCAGGTAGTTTTCTATTCACTTCACCTAACCATCTGCCCGTGAAGGCTATGTGGCCAACAAGAAATTCTCTACCTTTTCAGTCTAGGCAGGACCAAATTACCTATAACATCTGTCTACTGTCTACTGTCTTTTTCCGAGCGATCTCGTTCTTAATAAAAGGGTCGAGGAGCAACGTAAGTGCAAAGAAATCCGTCGCCTTACTTCTTAGTTCATCATCCACAGCGGGAGGTAAAAATAGATGGATAGTCTACAAATAAGTACCCCAACTCAAGTCAACATTAACAGAGATTTCCAGGGTACGAAGTCATTGAAGCGGCAGATATTACCGACGTAAAACATGTACGTTTGGGCAGGATTTGGACATATACCCCGTTCTCAAGGATAAAGTGGCACTGAGACTAAAGGTGGCCGTTCGTGCGTACGGAGACAGAAACGGAAACGGAAAGGTCAAAAATCGTTCAAGTAGTGGAATAGAGAGAAAGTTTTTATAAGTACTAAAACGCCGTTCCAGACACACGGAAACATTCTTATTACTTGAACGATTTTTGAGGTTTCCGTTTCCGTGCACATGAAAACACAGTCTAAGACGTAGTTGGACAATATCGCTTCAAAATCTCCCTATCGAGGCGTTGTGAAGCTGTGATACAGATCGATTGCAGTCTCTGACAGCCCCAATTGTAGACTAATCAAGAACCAAAACTGACAAATAGTTCACATACCACGACAAGAGCACAATGACAAATACGGATTTGACATGCTACCGGAGCAAGAGAGAAACCTAAAACTAAACATCAGCATCTTTCTATATGTCTGTCCGTTCGTCTACTCATACACATACACACACGCGCGAGAATTGCAGGTGAATATTTGCACAAAAATAACAAATAACATACATTCTGTGGAAAGGGTGAAACGATCAAAACAAATAATATACTTGACACAACTCCCACAATATAAATAAATAAACGTACATGTGCATTAGCACAACAAGTGAGGAAGAAGTAAGGAAGAGAGAAAGAGTTGGGGAGGGGGGGGGGGAGAGAAAGGAAAAGAAAGAAAGAAAGAAAACCAGGAAAGAAAGAAAACATACAACCAACTATCATAACAACACAACAAATATTGCTGAAGTTCTAATCTTGAATATTTATTTCGCTGTGATTGACGAAACGAGATTGAGCTCCCACAGTCCTGGCGACCATGCATGACTGTGTAAAGTACAACCAAAAAATGCCAAGTTGCACAGCCACAAAAGGAGAATGGCCAACGATTAACGTATTGTGTCAAATTGGAGAATCAAAAGCTGTTGTTATATTTGTTGATGTTGTTTTTGGATGCTGTTGTTGTTGTCGTTGTTGTCTGTGCTGTCAGTCATATTGTTGCAATGATTTTCGTTTGCCTTTCGGATTGTTCTTATTTCTGTCTTTGTTGGGTTTTTAATTTGATCAATATTCAGGTGTTTTTTTTCTGGTGGGAGTGTTTACTTTAGAGTAAAAAGGTCCCGGGGGCTGGTGGTGTGGAGGGGGCGTTTATTTCATAGAATATGGTCGGGGGGGGGGGGAGCGAGATAAGGTGCCATGAATTATTTGTTCCGCCGGAATTTTTAATTCATTATAAACGTTCCCCCGGACGAAGTATAATACCCCCCTCACGCCAAAAAAAACAACCCCAAAATACGCTACTTTAAAAAAAAAATCGCAAATAAAAAAATATTAGTCTTTTTTGAGACAAGAATAAGATTCGAAAGATGCACTTAGTTGTCATGAAGTGATTTTGTGGTTATGTTTAGGAGTAGAACTTCACGTGCCGAGACCCGGTGAGTGGCATTTTACACTGGGCCAAGACCCTGGGGCGGGAATGGTAGTATGTGGTAGTAAGACCTCGTGGAATGTGAGTGAGTGGAGGCACGCCAGGCGGCATGAAAGATTACATGTTGTATTGGGTTTCACGAAACTGGGAAACACGAATTTTGTTGATAGTGGGGGAAGGAAGCTCCACGTATTTGAATTTGTATTCAAAGGAAGTTGCAGTTATAAGTTAAGATAAAAGTGCTAGTGAGTTGCTTGGAATTCCCACCTTGGATGCACACTATTTGATTATTATCATGCAATCGAATGTATTATCCATATTGAATTAACACGGCCCTTCAGGCCTGACTATAATAATATGACTTGTGTTGTGTGATTATTTTCGGGTGTGCCTGCATGAGTGTGAGTTAGCCTTTCGACCAATCGAATGCTACAATCTCCAAAAACCTGACTCAGCTCGTGACATTAGTAGCATTTCAATAGGTTAACATGATGAAATGTTAGAATTCTCGAAAATATTCAATTCTGGCAAAACACAAAGGGCCGGTCGGGTGGGAACTTTTACTGTGAAATATTTGTCATGGGTGACCTTTTACAACGAAGTGTTTGTTCCGGGGGAACATCTATTTTGGGGGATCAAATTCTTCGTCACACCGGCCCTTGGGATATGCATAGTATTAAATACTAGCTGAGTTTGCCCGGCCCTGCCCGCGATAAATCGATTTATTAGTTTCAGTTCTGGGTGATTATTATGGACCTGCTTTATTTTGCGTGTTCCTTTAGCTTTATTTTAATTTTGTTTGTTTTCAGATACGTTTTACTGCTCTCCCTATGCGCGTTGACACCCTACGCATCCCGTCAGCATCCGTCAAATGGCTATGATTTGCGCACGGGTTAGTTTGTTTGTTAGTGAATACATGGCAAGGAGTGATAACGTCATGTGTTCATGGAAAAGAAATATTATAATACAATGATATCATTCTTCTGGTTCACTAAAAATGGTGAATTAAAATAGAATGAGAGAAAAAATCTATTTTGATAAATTCGGGGACAGGAGTTTTCGTAAATTTTATGTGACGAAAACCTGGGTATGTAGATAATGTCGACGTCTGTAAAATTTGAAGCGTGTGGGCTGAGTATTAACGGAGGAGTAGGCTAACATAGCCTCCAAAGTTCACTTTTATAATAACACTGGCCGACCCGCGCAAGATATATCTTGCAAATTTTCCATGTACTAAGCGCAACCGTATATCTAGATCTAAGCTACATTGAAACGGCATTTGGATTCAATGCTATGACTAATATAACTTATTGTTACACCACAATTTCACTCAGAATTATTTAATTTAATTACCCGTTCTACGAACGGTTTCGTTTCTTGGTGCGGAACCAAACTTCCGTGTTCAGTCGGCGCGTCAAAATGGTATCATTCTTCCCGGTTCACTCAAAATGGTGAATTGAAATAGAATGCTCGAAAAACTCTGTTTTGATAAATTCGGGGACAGGAGTTTTCGTATGTTTTATGTGGCGAAAACCTGGGTATATAGATATTGTCGACGTGTGTAAAATTTGAAGCGTGTGGGCTAAGTATTAACGGAGGAGTAGGCTAACATAGCCTCCAAATTTCACGTTTGTAATAATAGATTTGCAGAAAAAAAAATAGATCGAACGCCAATGTGTCGCAACATAGAACTAATATAAACGTTCTGTGAATTATTATTATTAATTTTTTTTTTTTCTGTGCCGGCGACACGACGACAGTCCATACTACCGCTGTATAAAATCTGAGGGCCACCGAATCAGCATTAACAGAGGAGTAGCGAAATGCGCGTCGCAATTGTCGTAACGTTTCACTTTCATAAGTATAGATTATGCTTTCATGGGATCATTAAAATGACCATTAAAACCACAACTAAGGATATGAAAATATCCTGTCAGCAGTATAAATCTTATTTTATTGATTGTCTTTACGGTGGTGGCTGTGAACGTTTAATGACACGACGGATACAATTATATCTGGTTGTGCAGTATAAATCTTTTGTTTTATTGACTGTCTTTACGATGGTGGCTGTCAATGTTTAATGACATATCAATGGATTGTATTTTGCTAAGTAAGCCAGGATGGCTGTAAAGTATTAATTGCAAACGGATACTGATACAGCACTGACAATGCAGGAGTTTCTAGGCCTAAACCAAAAAGTGGAATTCCTAAATTCATTACGAGATTTATAAGACAACACATTTGAGAAATCAACGTCGTCATCCGTCGGCAATGTATGGGTGATTATCTGAATGAGCTCAATTCTGTCATGCTGCAGGTCTCCACCGACAGAAGCGTTACAGGCAAGTAGATCGGGTATCTCATGGCCTCCAGCACCAGCATGGCCCGAAAAAATGAGACGGCCCGTGTGCACGTTGCGCACGGTAAAGATACCTAGGCAATTGGATGTCGATAAGAGCAGGCCTAGCAAGGCTGGCTGTCGGGGTAAAATTAAAAACCAATCCCTATCAAGACCACCAGCACCCTCCCTTCCAGCCCCCCCACGCCCCCCCCCCCCCAAATAACGGACACAGACTCTGCACTGCGGGGAAGACGTGTCTGCTTCAGATGTAGCTGGGCTGCAATGACAATAAGGCAAAAATTCCCGAATGGGATCAAAGGGTTAGTTTACAACTATTATCGTCACCGTCCACAAACAATGTTGCATGTCAAGAATCGGAAAAAAATGAAAATTTGATAGAGTATAGATTTTTTCGCCGCAGATCGAATGGGACAAGTTTCAGATCGATTTGGTAACAAATTTTCAAAATATTAAGTGTTGTCATATTAAATTATGTTTTGACAACAAAAAAATGGTTCACAAACAATCACGCCAGTCGACATGCAACAGTCAGCGCAGCACGGTAGCTGGTTGCATGTCGACATACCATAGTTTTCCCGGACGCTTTGAAACATTCTAAAAATAGCCCTAGTGTAGGCTATCGTGTCATACGACATCATGACCTACTCGTTCACTGCACAATATGTTATTTGGCCTGTTTCCTGTTCCTTTTTTGTTTTCCTGCATCTGAGTTTAACCCCCAAGCTGCGGAACCTAGCCCCCAAAGTGCAAAACCTAACCCCCAAGTTGCAGAATCTAATCCCTAAGCTGCAGAATCGAATCCCCAAGCTGCAGGACCTAATCCCCAAGCTGTAGAACCCAATCCCTAAGGTGAAGAGTCCGACCCCCTCCCCCAAGACGCAAAATCCAAAAGTCGAAAAAAGTAAACGAGGAAAAGGCCAAAAGGAGCAGATGAAAGAGCTATACAAGAACAAAATGGAATGTACAATTTCCAGAGGAAAACTTGTGCCACAACGGAAAGTCGGACCTGCCTGCAATGATATGTGCGAAAGACACTGCCATAAGAAAGTCAACGAAGAACAAAGGCTGGCTTATTATAAAATTCAATTGGTTTTAATTTCTTATTTTTCATTTTTCATAGCAATGGATGACGGTTAAAAAGTGAATAGCTAAGATCATTTGAAATTTTTTAAACGATGGATTAAAACTTTGAGGACCATTCAAGGAGGATTTGAATTGTTTGTTTATTGCTTACCACTACCAGCAATAAATTTCTTTGCGTTATGTTTGATCTTTTTATTACTGTTCAGTTTTATTGTTGGGTTATCGTTTTATTAAACTTTATTGGACATTAAGAAGAATCAATAAAAATTAGATTTATTGCTGAAATAAATCGAATAGGTACATAACATATTGTGCCATTAATAGCTCTACACTTGCTCTTCGTACTTTTCATCCAGGAAAACTATTGTATGTCGACTTACAATGGCTATCAAGAAGCGCTGCTTGATTGTATGTCGCCTAACAATAGTGTTCCCGGACGAAATAAAAAAAATCATATTATCGTAAGTCTATTATCTCAAAATTGAAAGAAAATCTTGTAAAAATATCGCGGTAGTCATAATGGAGCATGAAATTACAAAACTTTTGATATAAGTAGTTTGTCTTTAGGACGCCTACAACCAAAATAAAACCGTTTTTTGCTTGTCCTGAAAAGTAGCGATTTTAAGACACAACAATGTTGCTGGACGGCGACGACGTAAAATCGTTTGGTTTCTCGGGGATCTCAGCCTATGACTGGGGTCCCTGGCAGGCTATTGTGATCGGCCTGCATAATATATGGATAAACCCTTTACCCCCATCCCCCTACTTTCCTTCCTCCTACTTTTTTCGCCTATGTTTACTCCTGTCTACTCTTCTAGCAGCCATCTTGTCCATGTGCTTTCTCCTAACTGAAACTGAAATGGCTACTTTTCACTAGTGAATTTACACCCTGTGGTTTTGATCAATAATTGGACGTACACTTCTCCCATAACAGTGCAACCGACAAAGGATAAATTTTAACATTATTATTTCATTTCAAGTTTGAATAACAAAAACAATAATTATGGCACATAACAACAAAAATTGTAATTCAAATTTTAATTCAAAAACAAAGTGTGTACAAATCCGTAATCAGCAAATTTAAAGAATCTCCAGAGAGAAGAGGAGAGAGAAGGGAGAATTAGAGAGGCGAAATGAAAGTTCGGTGTGGGGGATAGATGGCTGTGGGAAGAAGGTTTATCTCGTGCCTTGCTGGGTACCTCATCTTTCACCTTTCACCCCCGCCATTGGCATTGTCCATCCACTGTAGGATGCAGCGCTCTGAAAAGGACTTCTATTCCTTCCTGTCTGATGTCTTCTCTTCCATGTTGTTCTCCTTCTCTTTCTGTCATCCTGCTATCTCCTTCCCGCTCCACGTCCTGTTCTTTTTCATGTTTGTGGTTGCCATTCAATGGAGAGTTTTGTCCATCTACTGCCATTCATCCTTCTCACGGGTCCGGAACAATTCCACTTTTGTTGTAGCCTGAATTTTACTATGTCCGTTAGTTTTGTTTGTTTGCATATTTCAGCGTTGGGGAGCTTATCTTGTAGTCTGGTGTTATAAGCCTTCTTCTTTCCATTGCCCTCTGGGTGCCCCGTCTTATACATAATAAAGGTGGCCATTTTTCTCATTTGATGTTGTTGTTGTAGTTTTGCTTGAAACGTACGAAAGGAGCCAATTTCTCTGAAAATCAAAACAGGATGACTCTTAAACCCGGATATTATTCTCAGATACAGCCTGCTCGGCTTTAGTGAAAAAAAAAAAAGATATTCAATGATATTTAAAAAAAAAAATTTTTTTGAGGGAGGGGGGGGGGGGGGAGGGGGGATAGAAATTTGTAATTATGTTTTTAATATTTTGTTTGAATAAACGCGAAATGAGAGTTATATTAAAACTAGCTGAGTTCCTGGCCCTGCCCGATTAATTTATTACTATCAGTTCTGGGTGATTATTATGGACCTGTTTCATTTTGCCTGTTCCTTTAGCTTTATTTTATGTTTGTTTGTTTGTTTGCTTTTAGATAAGTTAAATGAGAATTATATTAAAATGGTGAACCGTAAAAGAGAAAAAAAAATGCAATAGTACGTCTTTAAAACTGATATTATATTACATAGTATGTACACGTATATTAATTTTCTATGAGGAAAATGTTGAATGGTAGATGTTAGAACAGAATTTAAAATGAACAGAGTCACTGCACGTGCTTGACCGTCGTGAACTGGGGTGAAGGGCGAGATGGGAGTTGCATCATTATTTTTGGGTGAAGTGAAAATTAATAAACCAAATTGCTGAGCAGTTACACAATAAGTTAATTGTAGATCTTTAATTATGGGTTCAATATTTGTTCTCCTATTGGTTTTTCGTCTTCTCCTTCTCTTATTTATGACTTAAAGGTTACTCAGTAAAGTCTTTCTAATTCATTTGTATACTTCTTTAATCCCATTTGGCGAAATTTGCCTTAGTGTCATTGCATCCCAGTTACAACTGGACCAGACACGTCGTCGCCACTGTGCAGCTCCCGTCAGCGTTTTGTTCTTGTTGTTGTTGTTTTTGGGGGGAGGAGTGGAGAGAGGGAGTGGTAGGGTTTTAATTGCTTTTTTCTTTTAAATTTTGCCTGGGCAGCAGCCTGTTCGGCCAGCTCTTCTCGATTCCCAACTGCCAAGGTATCTTTAAAGTGCATAATGTGCACAAGGGCCATCTAGTTTTTCGTCCTTATCCGAGAAGTCTAGGTGCTAGATCCTACCTACCATAGCATCAGGGACAGGAAAACATGAGAAAAATCCCAAAATTTCAACATGTCTGCTGCGACCGTGAATCGAACCCCGATACTTTCGGCATGTGAGGCGAGCACCTTGCCTCTGAATTAACGGGTCCCCTGATTTCTTGTTAGCTTCTCTCAAACAACGCAGTTTTTTTCGATCCCCACTTGAACGGTATGTCCCAGACTGATGTATTGCAACCAAGTGCATGCATTGCCTGGCAATCGATAATGAAAATGTGCATTTTATTGTTTTAATGTCAGAATATAATCACGTAGTTATCGTGGCTGTTAACAGTAATATAAATTCGGTATATAACTTCAGGATCTTTCAATAAAATCTGACGAAAACCCTGAGGAGCCATTGTTTCTGTACTTCTCGTTACTTCTACTGATCGACATACTGTCTGAACAACCATCTTTGGAAAATTGAAGATTTCTCCAGTCTTCTTACCTATCAAGAAACATGAAGGTAAGTTAACAAAAAAAGAACAAACACTGTGTAACTAATTTTATTTGACCTGTCATTAGACTTTCATTGCATCTTGCAACATGAATGTAGTCGTAATGGGACAACATGCGGTTTCTTGTCAACCAATGGAATGTGAGGGTATACACATGTTTTTCTTAAAATGTCTACACCAGTGGTTTTCAACCTTTTTCCAGGCAACCACCCCCTCAGGCCATTTGTCTTTATTTTTACCTTTAAAGTCGCATTATGGAACCGCGATTTCGCGGCTTTTTAATTTTTTAATTTTACTTTACAAGGAACCAATAGCAAAATATAGATTCTACAGTAGACTGAAAAATCCCAACAGCTGTAAAAGAAAAGAAAAAAAAAATGCCGAGATCCCAAAATGCAGCCCCAAAATCCCAAGGTGCTGGGAAAATTACATGGGTCGGCAACGCCGATCCTTCCACTAGTTTTAGGCTGAGACGCACATATGGCCTGCCATTAAGCACGTTGGCTCGAATTCGACAATTTATTTTTACCTCCCTTCCTCTCACCCCCCCCCCCACCAGCTTTTCGATCACGTACGCATTTCAAAAGCTTGCCGTCAAATCCCCGCTCTTCCCATGTACCAGGGTATCGCCATCAGTGAGATACGCCATGTCTTTCAGACTCTGTGATAAGGCCCTGGTGGCCTACAAGTAGCGGTTCTCAACCTTTGTTTGTTCCATGCCCAACTTCAGTTTTTCAAAGAAACGCGCGTCCCACCATGATCGGACAATGTTAGTATAATATACAATCCGGTTAAGTTGCACAAAACCATTAAAGTCGTGCATCTGTTAAGTTCGATGTTTTAATCCGAGCTAAACAAGGAAACCAGCAAGGCGACGTAAATGAAGTTAATTGAAGTATTACGATCGTCTCTTTTTTTGGAGAGACGGAGTGGCCGAACGGTTAAGCGATCTGCTTGAAAACAGGAAGAAAGAGAAATGATCAAGAGCATCATTGGGTACTCGTTCGCTGGGACCAAATCTCGTGTTGTTATTGTCTCTTGTCCCTTGTTATTGTCTCGTGTCTCATGTTGTGAGTGCCTTGTGTCCCATATTGCTATTGTCTCGTGCCCCGTAATTCTTAGCGTCTCGTGTCCCATATTCTTACTGTCTCGTGTCCCATTCTTATTGTCTCGTGTCTCATTTTGTTAATGTCTCGTGTAACATGTTATTTTTTCGTGTCCCATAAATATTGTTAGTGTCTTGTGACCCATATTGTTAGTGTCTTGTGACCCATATTCTTAGTGTGGTCCCATGTTGTTATTATCTCGTGTAACATAATTATTGTTAGTGTCTCATGATATTAGTGTCTTACAAAGAATTATTACAACGGCTCATGCCGTCAGCATTCGTTGTTATCCCAGCGTCATCATCATCATTGTTGTCTATATTTGCAAAGGTACTGATGGTCTTACTGTTGGCAGCGACCTTGCCCTACATTTCCTGCTTCTTCAATTTCAAGGTCAAGGGGAAAGAAACGGACTATATCCCCAAAGAAAATGATCCAGTATACGTTGCTGCAGTGAAAGCCCTCGAAGACTCCGGAGAGCAAATGCTCTGGTTCGAATTTGTCAATGGAGATAAATATGAGGGGGTGAGTGCAGAAACTCATGCATACTGATGATTTATTTTAAAACACAGACACACATGCACACACACACTTACTTTCTCGCGGGACACGTTGATCTAGAAGGAAGGTGCTCGACTCACATGCCAAAGGTAATTGGCTCGATCCCCGGTCGGTGCAGGCATGTTTGAATTGTTTTGTTTTTTTCGGCGGAAAGAAAATTCCTGTCTTTGATCCTATTGTATGTAGGATCCTGCACGTAGTCTTCTCGGATAAGAAGGAAAAACAGCCGGTGTGCATGTTGCACACGTTGAAGATACCTTGGCAGTTAAAAGTGGAGAAGAGTAGGCCGAACAAGGCCTCTGCCCGAGCAAAATTCTAAAAAAACAACCAAACAAATTCCTGTCACAAAAATACACAGAAACAAGGACAACAAAACTAAAAACAAGAAAAACAAGATGTAAATGCCAATGTCTGTGAACCTCCTAAAGTTCAGACCCGAACACACACACACACTTTCTCTCTCCCTATACTTTGGCGCTGGTCTACAGGAAACAAAAAAGGAAACAGAGAAACAGCCCGAATGGGAGCCTTTTTGAGGTCCAAACAAGTCAAGCAACAATGAAACAAGTACGAGCCAAACAAGAACATGTCAGGTGTAAATGCCAAGGGTATCCATTGTCCTAAACAAAGATCTAAATTCCCACATTCAGAATTTCACTTCGTTATCACCTATGCTTTTTTTCTCATTCACTTCACTTCACTTCCGTCTGTGATCCGTCCTGGGACGTAGGCCGCCAACAAGAGCTCTCCAGGCATCCCGGTCTTAGGCCAGTCGCTCCAGCTGTCCTCAGGTGCGACCCATCTTCTTGGTGTCTGCCTCCAAGTCCCGGCGCCAGGTGTTTTTTTGGCCGGCCTCTTTTCCTTTTCCCTTGCGGGTTTCATGTGAGGGCTTGTCTTGTGGTGCTGGGTACAGGTTTCCTAAACGTATGACCTATCCATCCCCAGCGTCTCTGTAGGATTTCTTTATGTACGGACTGCTGTTTCGTTCGCTGCCGCAGGCCCTGGTTGCTGTTGACTTCAGGCCAGCGAATTCGCAGGATCTTCCTTAGGCAGATGTTGACAAACGTCTGGCTTTTCTCCATGGCCGTGATGGTGGTTTTCCACGTCTCTGCGCCGTACAGTAGAACAGGCTTTATGATAGTGTTGAACATCCTGATCTTGGTGTTAATGGTCAGGCCCCTGGAGTTCCAAAAGTTTCTCATTTGCTGGAAAGCTGCCATTGCCTTGCCGATTCGCACTCTTACATCTGCGTCCGTCCCACCCTGCCTGTCCACGATGCTGATGAGATATGTGAAGCTTTTCACCTCTTCTAGTGCTTCGCCTTCCAGCTTGATGCGGGTGTCTTTCCTTGCGTTGACCTTGAGGATCTTGCTCTTTCCTCCATGGATGTTGAGCCCGACGCCCGCAGAGTTGTCTGCCACAGTGTTGGTTTTCTTCTGCATCTGAGATTGGGTATGGGCAAGGAGCGCAAGGTCGTCAGCGAAGTCGAGGGCACCCAGCTGTTGCCAGAGCGTCCACTGGATGCCCTTTCTCTTCTGGGTCGTAGATGTATTCATTATCCAGTCTATGGCTAGCAGGAACAGGAAAGGTGAAAGGACACAGCCCTGTCTCGCTCCTGTTCGAACTTGGAACTTGAAGTGTCTATTGTGTATCACTCTACTGGTCACCCCTTCATAGGAGTTCTTGAAGATGTTGGTGATTTTCCTCGGCATTCCATAGTGTCTCATCAACTTCCAGAGGGTCTTCCTGTCTACGCTGCAGAAGACCTTCTCGGAGTCAATAAAATTGACGTAGAGAGGTGAATTCCATTCCAGTGACTGTTCGAGAATGATGCGTAGCGTTGCGATCTGGTCTGTACAAGATCTGTCTTTGCGGAATCCGGCCCGTTGGTCACGGAGCAAGAGGTCGACCTCCTCCCTCATCCTGTTTCACAGCACCCAATTAAACACTTTGCTTGGTACAGATAGTAGTGTGATCCCTCTGTAGTTTGAACATGAGCCAAGGCCACCTCTCTTCGGGAGCTTGATGAGATAACCCTCCTTCCACTCTGATGGGACTTGCTTCTCTGCCCATATCTTCCTGAAGAGTCGGTGAAGCATCTCTACGGTGGTCTCTAAGTCTGCCTTCAGTGCCAATGCTGGTATGCTGTCAGGTCCTGCAGACCTGTTATTCCTCAGCTGCTTTATGGCCTTGCGGATTTCGTCTTTAGTTGGTGTCCCACAGTCAATGTGCGGATCGCTGTCTGCAGGCTGGATATCTGGCGGCTTCTGTGGGGCTGGTCTGTTGATGAATTCTTGAAAATGCTCTTTCCATCTATTTTTTGTCCCTCTTCATCTGGAATGATCTTTCCCTCTTTGTCCTTCACGGGTCTGTCTGGCTTGCTGAACTCCCTGAAAGCTTGTTGATGGTGGAGTACAGGTCTCGCATATTTCCCAAGCGGGCTGCTTCTTCTGCTTCATTTGCCAACAACTCCATGTAGTTTCTCTTGTATGCCTTTGCGCTTCTCTTGACGTTTCTGTTCGCCTCTGCATATTCTGCCTGAACTCTTCTTTGGCAGCTCGTGTGCGCTTGTTGTTTACAGCTGTCTTCTTCATCCTCCTCTCCTCTATCCTCGTCAGTGTCATTGCTGATATCCACTCCTTATGTTGTTACTTCACTGTGCCCCATACCTCTTGGCATGGTGACGTCACTGCCTCCTTAACTTTCTGCCACTTCTCGTCTATTGTCCTTTCGTCCTCCTCCAAGAGCTCCTGTAAGACCTGGTACTTGTTGGAAAGTGTGATCTTGAATTCTTCTAGTTTGATTGTGTCTATAAAAAGGTGGTGTTGTATCGCTGGTGCTTGTTGTTTTCTCCAGTCCAGTTCTTCTTCAATTTCAGCTTTAATTGGGCTATTACGAGATGATGGTCCGAACCAACGTCCGCTCCTCGCTTGACACGGGCGTCTTGGAGAGATCTCCTGAATTTCTTCCCAATGCATACATGGTCTATCTGGTTTTCGGTTAGCATGTCTGGTGACACCTATGTAGTCTTATGGATCCTGTTGTGTTGGAAGAAGCTCCCTCCTATGACTAGATTGGTCGTGGCGCATAGATCGGCAATCTCTCTCCATTGTCATTCATTTCTCCAATACCTTGCTGCCAAATGATCTCCTCGTAGCCTCTGTTGTCACTTCCTATCTTGGCGTTGAAGTCTCCCATGACAATGGTCATGTTCCGTTGCAGGCGACACTGCACTATGGTCAGCAGTCTGTTGTAGAAATCCTCCTTTTCCTCCCCCTCGCTCTCATTTGTTGGGGAGTAGCACTGGGTGACCTCCATGTTGATCCTTCTCTTCTTGGTTCTAAATATGGCTACAAGGATCCGTGGGCCATGTGCCTCCAAGCCGGTGAGCCCATTTTTTGCTGTCTTTGACATCATCAGGCCTACTCCATGAATGTGGGGTGTTCTGTCATCCTCGTAACCAGAGAACAGCAGCATCATTCCTGTGGCTAGCCTCCTTTGTCTGGAACCAGTCAACCTTGTTTCACTGATTCCTAGAATTTCGAGATTGTATCTATTTAATTCAGTCGCTACTTGTGCATTCTTTCCTGTTTCGAACATGGTTCTAACATTCCATGCTCCTACGTTGATGGTGGTCCTGTTAGAAATGATGGTCGTCAGCCTAGTAGCTTCCAGACGAATCTGGCTTTCACTACCCGTCGTCATAGTTGCTCCATCCTCTCCCAGGGCCGAAGTGTCTGTTGATCCTCCTGTTGTCGTTTCTGTAGCATGGGGATTTTTTTTTTACGGGCAGGGTCTGCTAACCCCTGGCCCAAACACTGCTCCTTTCTCACCCAGGCTTGGGACCGGCCAATGCAGAGATATATTTCTCATTATAGTATTGAAAATTACGGGGGTGAAAGAATGCTTAGATCAGCAGCTGTTTGTGAGTGTTCCGTGTCCTTATGTTATAAATACTTCGTGTTCAGGACGTACAATGGGGGAGAGACGGTGATAATTATATCAACCGCTCCCATATCGAACGTAACTGAGACGATTGCTCGTCAATCAAAGCACAGAATGATTAGAAATTTAGTGGAGACAACATGTTTATTCACATATTTAAGACAAGGAGATACCAGCGATACAGAACACCGAAACCAACCATCCCTTCCTTCACCCTATGTCCACACACTTTGAGTCATATTCTTTTTACTTCAATTATGATGGCAATTGTTGCAATGTTGACATCGATGATAGGCGTGCAAGTCGACGGTTAGAATATGACGAATTGTTTCGCCTCGGTATCCTGTGTCTCGGGTGATACAATAAGACAACGCCAAACATGGGGACACGGTTGTCTAGAGGCAAGGTGCTCGCCTCTCATGCCGAAGGTAACTGGTTCAAATTCCGGTCGATGCAGAGATGTTGGGAATCTGGGATTTTTCTCATATTTTCCTGTCCCTGATCCTACGATAGGTAGGATCGAGCACCTAGTCTTCTCGGATTAGGACGAAAATCTCTGAGTACCCGTGTGCACGTTGCGCACTTTAAAGATACTAGAAGAGCAAGGCCAACAGACAGCTATAGCACTTGACGGACACAACAGGCAGATACACAACCAACTCAAAACCGTCCAGCTCAGTGTAAATCTCGAGAGTCGTTTATTTCTGTTTATTACCCGAAGTCCTTCTTGGGTTGACTCCGTTCAACACCTCTGCGCACCACACACCTCCCCCTAGCACAGACATCTCACAGAGTTATTGATAGCGCCTAGGTGATCGCACTGGTCGTCCTGAACGGGAAGTGAGCTGTCTGTGGTCAAATACAGTTGTGGGTGGATCATTATTGTTTCTAGTTCTTATGTTAAATTGTGGCTCTTGTGAGACAGGAGGACGGCCTCTGCGCACCGGCTGCTGAAGTTGTACCGGTTCTGATGAGTCCACTCGTGCAGGCTTAAGGCGATCTACTGAGATGGGTTCGGCACGACCACATCTGTCTATGAGAAATGTTTTATCTCCAGGAGTTAGCACCTTATAAGGACCGGTGTAAGGCCTTTGTAATGGACTTTTCACTGTATCTGTTCGTATGTAGACATATTTGGATGATAACAAGAACGGTGGTAAGTGCGTAGATGGGTTACTATGGTGGATGGCTGGCCTAGGTACACGTAGACCGTTTTTGTCTCGGAGAGCTGTTAAAAAATCTGATGCAGATCAAGACTGAGTCTGCGACGGAATTAACTCACCGCGGGATAGTCAACGGTTCCCCATAGACAAGTTCTGCCCAGGTCCTCCTTTGGAGTTGTTCTGAGTCCGAGGAGTACCCAAGGTATCTCTTCTGCCCAATTGTTCCCTGTTAGTCGTGCCTTCAAAGCTGATTTGAGTGTGCGATGAAACCTTTCCACCATCCCATTGGCTTGGGGGTGAAATGATGTTGTCCGATGGAGTCTGACTCCTAGGCGTCTCGCAATTTCAGCCCACAAGGAAGATGTGAATTGTGAATCACGATCCGACGATATGTCCGCGGGAACCCCGAAGCGAGAGATCCAGCCTCCAAGGAGAGCCCGAACACATTCTGGTGCTGTAATGTTTGTCATAGGAATTGCCTCTGGCCATCGTGTATTACGGTCAATGATGGTTAGGAGGTAACGGTAACCACATGACTGGGGTAATGGACCAACAATATCGATATTGATATGGGAAAATCTTTTGTCAGGTACAGTATATGTCTGAAGGGGCGCCTTGGTATGTTTCTGAATTTTTGATGCCTGGCAATTGTGACACTCCTTTACCCAATCGCTAATTTGGCGGCTGAGTCCATGCCACACGTATTCTCTGCAATGAGTTTAACAGTAGCCTTAACTCCTGGGTGAGCAAGGTTATGGACAGCCTCAAACACCGGGCGTCGATAATCTGGCGGAACGATAGGGCGGGCTCTACCAGTTGAAATGTCGCAGAGAAGCTCTGGTCCTTCATCAGTCAGCTTTGTCGTAGCAATTTTCATGTTTGTGATGGCAGTTTTGTACGCTTGTATGTCTGGACTCAAAATTTGCGCCTTGGCCATAGCTGTAAAGTCAATGCCTAACGAGACCGCGTTTGTGGAAGTGGAAGCGCGAGAAAGGCCATCGGCAACTACATTCTTCTTTCCCGAGATGTGCTTAATATCGGTGGTAAATTCTGAGATAGCAGTCAGTTGCCTTTGCTGACGAGCTGACCATAGTTCAGATGTTTTCGACATTGCGTGGACTAGAGGTTTGTGGTCTGTGTAGATGGTGAACTGCCTCCCTTCAAGCATATAACGAAAAATGGCGTTTTGCCAAATGGGGGCCCAGAAGCTCTCTGTCAAAAGTACTGTACTTGATCTCCGGACTACGTAGCTGGCGACTAAAAAAGCCAAGTGGCTCCCAACGACCATTGTCAAGAATAGATTTAATTCATAAATGTTTCCACTGACTAAATTTTTGTGAGAGAGCAGTGAGTAATTTTTACAAACGCAATTATTGTGCGAGCCAGCATAACTTGGTCTCGTAAACAATTTGTTTTGAACAGTTTTTTTTTTATAATAGATAGACAGAAGGTGTGGGGAAGGATAGACGGACAGCGTAGGTGTGCATGACTGAGCACTTTTTATATCTCGTGTTTTGAACTAGGTTTAGCAAAGAGGGAAGGGGTGAGTAGGAATTAAATGTTATTGAGACTTCTGTTGACGTACAGAAAATACCGTGATCCAGAGTAAAAGCTCGGGGTTTTGAACATGTTAAGAATTTATTGCTATAAAATTACATTTTATTGTCTTGAGTAATTCGACCTTTGATGTCGACCCAAGGTCGTTGCGTAGGGCTGTTACTTAAAATAACTCAGTTCGGCAGCTGAGCTAGAAGTGGTTGCACCAATCACAATCCAGGAATTAGACGGTAAGCTGCAGATGCAGTCCAGTATTTAAGGCCATACAGAACTTAGTTCTGGGCCACATGTAGACAATCCATTTACGAGGTGGACGGCGATAGTCCTCAGCCAGATGAGAGACATAGAGACGCAGTTGAGCAGTCCATTGTGAGGAGCCTGATTTAAAGCTCCAGAGCCTAAGCTACTTGGTTTGATATAAACCCACAGCGTTTACATCCAGCGCTCTCACTCCCAGTGAGGGCCGCATGGTGAGAGTCCATACTAATTTGTAATGATGAAAGTGAACCGTTCTACTTACTTTTGAAGACAGTTTCAGAGCTACCGCCAACGCATGGTTGTACAAGCATTCTCCATGGCGTGTCTAGAGGAAATGTCCATATCATAACATGTCTCATTGAATTAATAGAATTTAAACTGTTATATCCGTCGCCACGTGCGCGGATTCTATTTGGCATATAACTCATATGACCTGCAAGTAGTTAGATTGAATACGTTAGTCTTTATAGAAAGCTGTAGTTTCATTAGTTAGATTCAGTTGCCTTTGAATTGATATTTATATTTATAATTATATTTGTTACATTAATTCCTGTAATTAAACTGCCCTACAGTTCTGCTAAAAATCAAAGCAATTGATTTATTTAGTTTTTAGAGTGCAAGTATTTTTTTTTGTGTGTTCGTCGATTGTGGGAGCGGACCTCGAAAGAGTGTCAGTCGAAATATCCCCATCTAACCTGTCGCGATGTGGGTTACATGGGGATATTTCGACTGACACTCTTTCGAGGTCCGCTCCCACAATCGACGAACACACAAAAATAAATACTTGCACTCTAAAAACTAAATAAATCAATTGCTTGAATTTTAGCAGAACTGTAGGGCAGTTTAATTACAGGAATTAAAGTAACAAATATAATTATAAATATAAATATCAATTCAACGGCAACTGAATCTAACTAATGAAACTACCGCTTTCTATAAAGACTAACGTATTCAATCTAACTACTTGCAGGTCATATGAGTTATATGGCAAATAGAATCCGCGCACGTGGCGACGGATATAACAGTTTAAATTCTATTAATTCAATGAGACATGTTATGATATGGACATTTCCTTTAGACACGCCATGGAGAATGCTTGTACAACCATGCGTTGTCTGGCGGTAGCTCTGAAACTGTCTTCAAAAATAAGTAGAACGGTTCACTTTCATCATTACAAATTAGTATGAACTCTCACCATGCGGCCCTCACTGGGAGTGAGAGCGGTGGATGTAAACGCTGTGGGTTTATATCAAACCAAGTAGCTTAGGCTCTGGAGCTTTAAATCAGGCTCCTCACAATGGACTGATCAACTGCGTCTCTATGTCTCTCATCTGGCTGAGGACTATCGCCGACCACCTCGTAAATGCATTGTCTACATGTGGCCCAGAACTAAGTTCTGTATGGCCTTAAATACTGGACTGCATCTGCAGCTTACCGTCTAATTCCTGGATTGTGATTGGTGCAACCACTTCTAGCTCAGCTGCCGAACTGAGTTATTTTAAGTAACAGCCCTACGCAACGACCTTGGGTCGACATCAAAGGTCGAATCATTCAAAACAATAAAATGTAATTTCATAGCAATAAATTCTTAACATGTTCAAAACCCCGAGCTTTTACTCTGGATCACGGTATTTTCTGTACGTCAACAGACGTCTCAATAACATTTAATTCCTACTCACCCCTTCCCTCTCTACTAAACCTAGTTCAAAACACGAGATATAAAAAGTGCTCAGTTATGCACACCTACGCTGTCCGTCTATCCTTCCCCACATCTTCTGTCTATCTATTATAAAAAAAAACTGTTCAAAACAACTTGTTTACCAGACCAAGTTATGCTGGCTCGCACAATAATTACGTTTGTAAAAATTACTCACTGCTCTCTCACAAAAATTTAGTCAGTGGAAACATTTATGAATTAAATCTGTTCTTGACACATCCCCCACCCCAGTGAAAACTTAGGGTTTGAACGACACAACTGTCTACTAACGTTGCTATGTGCTAGTACTTTGGAAAGGGATATATAGTAAAAAATATATCGTTACTGAAAGTCAAAAAAAAAAAAATTCTAAGAACGTGCATTATCGATGGACAATAGCATATGTATATTTATATGCGACGTTCTGTGATAATATATAATTATTGTAGCACTTAAGAATTAAAGTGATAAACTTCTCTCACACAGACATACTGTAAAGACTGAAATATTGAGCAACGAGCTCATCGCTTCACTGAGCGTAATTTATACATTCATAGAACATGAACGAACAATAGTTAATTAAAGTAATGGTATCCTGGCAGCAGTAGGTCTGGTCGCTCGGTTTGCCATTTTCTCATCTCATTGACCCGCAGACCAAGGCGTCAAGGTTGTCTGAAACTCAGGTCATGGTCAGGATGGACGCTAGTGGAAAAAGGAATCACATGGAAATTTTGAGAAAGAATGTCCATAATTGGTAGGACAATATAATGTGAAACCATCCACGGTCTCCGAAAAAGGTGAAAAATGCTCAACCTCAATATTTAACAGACTATTTTAGAACACTAAATCAAACGGGACAATACATCAGCTTGTAAATTATCTTCCCCAGGTATAGCCCGAATAGTAAATTTGTATTCCTGGAGCGCAAGGCTCCATCTGGTTAGTCGAGCATTCTTGGCTCTGTTCGACTTAAGAAACAGTAATGTTCGATGATCCGTTTCAATTATAAATTCGGACATTAATAAGTATCGAGAAAATGCATCTACCGCGTAAACAATTGCGAGGCACTCTCGTTCGACAATCGCATAGCGCGTCTCTCGATCAAGTAATTTCCGGCTTGCATATGAGCACGGTCGCAAGAAACCGTCACGCTGTTGGAGTAACACGGCGCCTATTCCTTTATCTGATGCATCCGTTCGGACAATGAATGTCTGGCGTATATCGGGTAAAACAAGCAGGGGGAAAGTAGAAAATAAATTCTGAATAGTCTGAAGGGCATCAGCGCACTGAGGCGTCCAGACGACTCTATTTGGAACATTTTTCCTCGTTAGATCAGATAACGGGGCTGAGAGAGAGGAAAAGTTTGGTATAAATTTCCTGTAATAATTCAAAAGTCCCAACAAGCTGCGGACTTGCTTTTTAGTTTTAGGAGGTTGCAGTTTCAAAATACTGGATATCTTGCGATCGTCTGGAGTCTGAACCCCGTGGGTTATGGTATGACCCAAAAAGTTTATATGGTGATATCCTAGGTACACTTTACTGGGTCGCGCGGTAAGGCCAGCTCGGCGAAGAGCGGCAAAAACTTCACGAAGGGCCATCAAGTGAAAAAGTGATAACCCACATCGCGACAACCATGGTTGTACTGCTGAAGGACTGCGCCGACGGCCACATCAGATGCGTCACATGTCAAAGCTAATGGACAATCTGTACATGGATGTACCAGCATGGTTGTATCTGCCAATGCTTGTTTACCGGCAAGGAAGCATTGTTTCATTTCCTGGGACCAAATGAGATCTTGGCGTGGTTTGGATATTTTCAGAGCTTGATAAAGGGGACGCAACATCAAAGCTATGTTTGGAATGAAACGGTGATAAAAGTTTATTATCCCAAGGTACTCTTGGAATGCCTTTACAGTTCTTGCTTGTGGTAACTTCTTTACTGCCTCAATACGAGACGACATTGGTGCTGAGCCTGACGCAGACACTCGATGTCCCAAAAAATCAAGCGATGCCAATCCAAAGAGACATTTTTCAAGCTTGATTACCAGTCCGTGGTGTTTTAGTCGCCGGAAAACTGCATTGAGGTCCTCTACGTGAGACTTGGCTGAGGAGCTAGCCACTAAAATATCATCAAGGTAGACAAATGCGCTGTCTAAATCTTGGAGCACAGAGTCCATGAGCCGTTGAAACGTCTGCGCTGCATTTTTAAGGCCAAATGGCATACGTAAAAATTCCCATAAACCAAAAGGCGTGATAACAGCTGTTTTAGGTATATCTTCGGGAGTTACAGGAATCTGATGATATCCCCTCACAAGGTCAATCTTGGAGAAATATTTTTTTCCAGCCAGGCGAGCCGAAAAGTCTTGAATATAGGGTATCGGATAGCGATCAGGAACTGTGGCATCATTCAGTCTGCGGTAATCGCCGCAAGGATGTGAGTCTCCGTTACTTTTAGGTACCATGTGTAGTGGGGATGCCCAGGGGCTATTGGATTTCTGTACAATACCCATCTTTTCCATTTCCAAAAATTCCTTCTTTGCAGAGGCTAGCTTGTCTGGTGCTAGACGACGTGCACGAGCGAAGACTGGCCTGTCTTTAGTTGGGATAAAATGTTTCACCCCGTGCTTGACTTCAGCAGTGGAGAAGGTTGGCTGTAACAGTTCCGGATAGTCACTGAGAATTTTACGGAACTCATTGCTCGTGGGTTCTATGAGAGCAAGATCCGAGTTATCTCAAACTGAACTGACAGTGCAGTGAATGTGAGCAAAAGATTCTGCTTCTATCAAGCGGCGTCCTCGAATGTCCACCAACAGGTTGTGCTGACGGAGAAAATCAGCCCCTAAGAAAGGTCGTTTGACAGTAGCTGATATAAGACGTGCTTTGAAAATCCGGTTGCCAAAATGCAAAGGTAAGATTCGTGAACCATAGGTCGCTATGGAGGTTTCGTTGGCGGCTTGCAAAGGTGTTCTTGTAGCACCTGACGCTCTTTCTGCCCATGTTGCCGGTATTACAGAGACTTGTGCGCCTGTATCCACCAAGAAGCGTCTTTTACACTGTGCGTCGGTCACAAATAATTGAGTTACCTTTGTCTCTAGGTTTTGTTTATTACATGGTGTAGTGGGCGAAAATGGCGGACCAGCAAGTAAAGTTTCTACCGCTGGCCCGCTCTCCCGTTTCCCTGGTTCTTTTTAGTCTTGAAGTTGCTGAAATATTTACATGGGCTGGAACATCGCCTGGCATTTGAACCAAACTTTCGATGAAACCAACAAATCGTGTCAATCTCAGACAAACCTGCATCATGTGCTACGGTTGGTGTTGGTTTAGGTGGTTGAACCGCAGTGCAGATTGTCGCGTTTGTTGTCAGAGAGTTAAATAGGTTATCAGCCTCTTTCGCCAGTGCTCGGTAGTCAGTGATATTGGGGGAATTAGCAAGTGGAGTGTCACGAGTGGAGTGAGCGATAGTTAATAATTACGGGGGGAAAGGAGGAGAGTAAAATTAACCCACGGCTCACGGGGTAAGGGAAAGCGTGCATGTGAGTTGGGGGATCTGAATGAGGCGAGAGCGCCGTATTACTATCACTGCACACTAAGACGTCTAAGAGAGCGGACGTAGGAGAAAGCCCAGAGGGCGAACATAAGGAGGGCAGTCGGAAGACTTGGGAGTAGTGTTATTCCAGTGATGACTGGTAGGTGAAACGATGATTGATAATTATGATTGATGTATTATATTCGTCTATTACCATGATGTAAATAAGTATATGTGAGGAATGTGGAAGTCCTTGATATTGGATATAGCAATGTGCGCCATGAGCGATAGATGAAAGTTGAGTTCATGGATTAGTAGCACGAGTGAGTATTGTGTACTACGATGGAGGTGTGTTACCGTAAGATGTTTGGTGAGTGAAATGTGAACTATTGTGTGTACGCTTCATGGGTTGTAAGGAGAGGTGGAGTGAATAGAAATGGTATGGTATTATACCAATGTAATGTTATTCTTGTAGGTGTCGGGGACGGGCCAAAGAGCCACCTCGGTGAGCACAGGGGATAGGCCAGCATAGGGCCGGGGGCCACACATAGGCCAAGAGTGAGGCTGTCGGTGCAGGACAGTCGAGGCACATAAAGTTGTGGCAGTCAGGCCACGGACAGGGACGTAGATATGAGCGTGAATGTGCTAATTGAAATGATAATGTACTATTGCCATGTTAATGGGCTATTGAAATGATAATGTACTATTGCCATGTTGAGGGGCTATTGAAATGATAATGTACTATTGCCATGTTGATGGGCTATTGAAATGATAATGTGTTATTGCCCTGCTGAGGTGCTAGTGGAATGCTAAGGTGTTATGGCAATAATAAGGGGATATTGAGAGACTGCGGTGCCAGTGAATTTTTAATGTGCTTTTAAGACCCTGAGGGGAGAGGCTGAGGCCGAAGTGTCTTTAGGAAGTAACTACGGGTTGTGGATCCGAGGAAGAGTGCATGTGGGAATAAGGCCGTTGTACGGCAGTGAAGTTCAATAATATAATATATGTAATTGCGCTATTATCTGTATAATTATGTTTAATAAATGTGTGAGTCTGATGGGTTGTTCTGTTAAGTGTTAAACTTGTTCGTTCGTGATTGTTGTCTTGTTATAATAATTATTACATCTCCCAGTCTGGGATTTGTGACACTGGGGGCTCGTCCGTTGTGACACTGGGGGCTCGTCCTGTTTACCTGTGGTCATTTTGACATTGTGTATTCGTTATATCTAGTTGTTTTTCTGTTGTGCTAGGAATTAGTGCTGTTGTCTTTTGTTCGTTGCATGAATGGAAATTTCATGATGGTATAATTTATGTATACTAGTATTGAACCCACGAAATTCGCGGGGGGGGGGGGGGTAGCTATCATGTAAAGACATGATGAAACGTGGACTTCAAGATCTAGATCTAGAGCTAGCCTAGATATCTGTTAGTAGATATAGATTTAGATCTAGATCTAGATCTATTACAAAAATTGAAAATCTTCATCAACTTACCTGAACAAATGGATCATCACGAATGTTATGGATGGACTCGGCATGTTTTTGCCACACTGTCACTGCAGCAAGAACCACGAATGTTATGGATGGACTCAGAAGCACGGTTTCAAATTTGGGGAACCGGACGTTGAGATCGCACGGTGGACTTCAAATTCAGTGACGTCATGCCACATAAAAACTCACGCCCGGATGGTATTTATTTGGAACAAATGCAAATTTGCGTAGTTCAAAAAAATACTTACGGAGAGTGTTCAGCAATGAGTGTAGCAAGGAATCAACTTCAGACCAAAAGAAATTTGTATGCAAAATTTGAGCTCGATTGGTGCACAGATAGCCGAGCTACGGCTTTTACAAAAAAAGCGAGTTTTTTTTTTATAATAGATTTATGAATATGTATTGATGCATGTATTTTGATGAATATGTATTAATGTGTACTTAAATTTCTGCAGAGTGTGTGTGCCAGCCTGAGAAGTCAAGCGGCCAGAGCTCCGATTAAGGGGAGGACTTAAACTCATAAAATTCAAAAGTTAAGTAAAAGTCAAAATTTTTGTGCCTTGGATTGTGGGCTGTTCCTTTAATCTGTCTTTTTCTCTGTTTTTGCTGTTTTCGTTGTAATTGATTGTAAGGGCGGTGGCGCGGGTTTGCTGTGGTGAGCGTAGTTTATCCTCTTCGGGAGGTGGGCTAAATTTGGAACTTCGTTCATCACAGTGAACAGTTCTATAGGGACTTGTATTTTTGTTTAGATTGTGCCATTCCATCTTCCTTGTTGTTTTAGGAAGACGTTTCTCTTGTCCCTCTCTTACCTATCTGTAGATACGTTCTTTTTTTTCAGACTATGTTCTTGTTCGCACCTTGTAGTGTAATCGGCGTAGTTAGATTGCATTTTTTTTCCATTATATTTTCTTTTTTAGAAGCTTTGTCCTAGTCTGGTTCGTTGTCTTTGATGTCCGTGTGGTCCTTCTTCTGAATTTCTGCATTCTTGTCTTTTCTATCCTCTTCTGTTATTTAATAGTGCTATACATTGTATGAACGTAGAATTAGTTAGAGAGTATGCTGTAGAATGTTCAGTTAGTAGTGTTTCTGATTTGCATTTGAAAATAGTGCTTGTTATTGTAGTGGCATAGTTTCAGGTCTCGGGATACGTCGTGTATAGTAAGTACATAGACATTATATTGTATTGCAAATTGTATAAGAATAAATCCGTGAAATGGCGGAGCTCCAGCAACTGATGAAGTTAGGGACGGAACTTGGTCTTGAAGGCGTAGAGCTACGCGACTGGATTAAAGAACAGCAGGCGGATTTGCGCGATGAGCGTGCTAAGGATAGAGAGCGAGAAAAAGAGGCTCAAGAGCGACAGAGAGAAGAGGAAAGAGAGCTTAAGTTAAAGGAGTTAGAGGCTCAGCAGCAGGAGAGGGAGTTAAAGTTAAAGGAGATAGAAGCCCAAGACCGGGAGATAGAGGCTAGGGATAAGCAACAGGAGAGAGAGGCGCGAATAAGAATCGCCGAGTTGGAAATCAAAAAGAATGCGCCAACAGAAACAGTTGACCGGCAGGGGCAAAATATAGGTGGCGTTAGGATTAAGCTGCCTACGTTCGACGACCGGAAGGACGACATAGACGCCTTCCTTTACAGGTTCGAACTGAACGCACAACTGCAATGTGGGGAGAATAAACAATTATGGTCCACTTACCTGGCTTCCTTGTTGCAGGGGCGAGCGTTAACCTACTTTAAAGAGCTACAGCGCGAAGACGTACATGATTATGATAAGCTGAAGTCTTTGCTGTTTCGCCGATTTGCGCGTACCGAGGAATATTTCCGGGAGCAGTTTAGGCGAGCACGTGCGGATACCAGGGAGGACTTTGCTGCCTTCGTCACGAGACTAGCAGAATATTTCACGAACTGCCTGGACTTGGCGCATGTGGGCGCGGATTTTGCTAAATTGAAAGACCTAATGATCCGTGACCAGCTCTACGCGTCGTGCCGTAAAGATCTGGTGGCTTTCCTGAAAGAAAACGAACCCGCGACGGTGCAGGAGGCGTCTAAGTTGGCGGAAACATACCGTACGGCACATCCGTCCAAACCAGTCGCGAGGGCGTACGTACAGGATGCTGGTTACGTCGCCGTTGTTGAGGGGTCGCCGGCAGGACATAAGGACAGGTCGCGTCAGCGTGGTGCCTATAATGGGCAAGCTCAGGGGCAGCGTAGGGGCTATCACCAATCACCTGCATATGGATCCGATAAGTTTGACCGAGCAGGAGGGCTAGGTCGCGGTAATGGCCGAGGGCGATTTGTGACCTTTGCCGATGACCGACAGCATAGGGACTTTAGTTCCGGTCGCGATGGGTCACGGGGACCCAGGTCTAGCGGAGCACAGGGAGCGGAGTGTTGGACTTGCGGACGCGTAGGTCACTTTTCACGCGAGTGTAGAGCCGCGAAGTGTTGGAACTGCGGAAGAGCAGATCACATCAGCGTGAATTGCCCTGCAGGTAGGATAGCGGCGAACGTGGATGACAATCGCAGTGGCTCCAGTCCATGTTCCCCTAATAAGTTTCGTCATGCGGCTGCGTGTGTCACATGGGACAACGGAGGCGGACAGTATTCTAAGTGTCCCAGTTGTGAGAAGTTATTATCTTCCGGTGTTTTACCTTGTGGGAGAAAGATCCCCGTTATAAATTCATGTCATACAGGAGGTGGTCTTAGGGTTTATCCGGGGTTTGTTGGGGACGAACCGGTCTCGGTTTTTACGAGATACAGGATCTACCGTTGTGGGAGTGCATAGGGACTGCATTCGGGATTCACAGCTTACAGGTGAGACTGTCCCGTGCATCCAATTTTCAGGGGCCATTGAGAAATACCCATGGCAAGAATAGTGATAGATACACCTTTCCTTAGCGGGGAAGTCGAAGCAGTCGTTGGTTGTTTTCCAGGCGCCCAGCTCATCATTGGTAATGTATCTCGGGTAGTTTCCCCTTCCGAGGAGAATATGCAGGCATGGTCGCAATCAAAAGGTATTGACTTTTGTGCCGCAGTCGAGACACGTCGACAGGTAGGTGGTAGGAGTAAGATTAGACCTTTGGCAACTCCAGCGGTCAACCTGGATATCACACATGGGCGCTTGGCGACATTACAAAAGGAGGACCCATCATTGAGTCCATGTTTTGAGGAGGCGCGAACGGAGAAAACGAGGAAATATAAGAACGGGTCGTCTTCCTTTGTTATTCAGGCGGGCATTCTGTTCCGTAAGTATGTAACGGTGGCCTCCATTTTAAAGCAGGTCGTTGTGCCAGCGTTGCTAATCGCAATAGTATTGCATTTGGCACATGATGTCCCATTAGCGGGTCATATGGGAATAGCTAGAACCAAAGAAAGGGTTCTTAAAATTTTTTACTGGCCATCCATCCACAGGGATGTACAAGTGTATTGTAAGACATGCAGTGCGTGCCAAAAGACGACGCATAAGGGTCGTACACCCCAGGCTCCTCTTCAAAAGATCCCCACGGTTTCGGAACCGTTTAAAAAGGTTTCGATAGACCTTGTTGGCCCCATTCACCCAGCTACCGATAGGGGGAATCGATTTTTCTTAACGGTCATATGTAATGCTACGAGATGGCCAGAGGCGGTTCCTCTTCGAACCATAACGTCTGAGGCAGTCGCGGAAGCGTTGTTTGCAATTTTCGCTAGGGTAGGAATACCAGAACAAATTTTGTCTGATAGGAGCGCGCAATTTACTTCGGAGATGATGAAGGAATTGTTTCGCTTATTCAGCATACAACCCATCACTACCACCCCTTATCATCCGCAGGCTAATGGCATGTGCGAGAGATTGAACTCGACGCTAAAGTCGATGCTGCGTAAGGTAGCTGCTGATCGCCCTAAAGATTGGGATAGATATATCCCTGCAGTATTATTCGCGTACAGAGAGGTACGGCAGGAGTCAACGGGATTCTCGCAGTTTGAAATGATGTACGGTCGTAGTCCTAGGGGTCCAAATGATGTTCTTCGGGACATGATGACGTCGCCATCATCGGGAGACGATGAGCAGATTTCAGTGTTTCAGTACCTTGTTGATTTAAGAGAAAGATTATCTTCAGCGCGCACTATAGCAGAAGAAGCTTCTATTATCGCTTCGAAAAGAGCAACAGACTATAAAGATAGAGGTTCCAAATTGAGAATTTTTAAGCCAGGAGACAAGGTCCTATTGTTGTTACCTACGGACCATAATAAGTTATTGATGACATGGAAAGGGCCTTATGTTATTGACCGAGTTGTTTCAAAGGTAGATTACGCTATCCACATTGATGGATCGAGTAAGGTTTTCCATGTTAATATGCTACAGAGCTTTTATGAGAGACCAGAGTATATGTGTGCACAGGCGAAACCAGAGGAGAGTGTCTTCTCTATTGCTTGTACGGGGGTCGTAGACCAGTTGGACTGTGACGTAAGCGACACCGAGGCGCAGGAAGAGTTACAAATTCAATTGCCGGAGTTAACTCCGACACAAGGTTACAGGGACGTAAAAATTAACCCTGACCTTACGAGTTCAAGGAGTAGGGAACTTAAGACCCTGTTAGCGTCATTCCCGGATGTTATTACGGATTTGCCGGGTCGCACTACGGTGATCCAGCACCAAATAAAGTTGACTTCGGATAAGCCAGTATTTCTTAGACCTTATCCGCTGCCTTTTTCTTCGAGAGATAGAGTTATAAAGGAAGTTGAGTCAATGTTGAAGTTAGATGTGATAGAACCATCAACATCGCCGTATTCATCACCCATCGTCCTCGTGAAAAAACTTGATGGATCGGTGCGGTTCTGTATTGATTTTCGAAGATTGAACACTATTACGGTAGGCGATAAGGAGCCTATTCCGTTTCAGGAGGAATTAATAGCTTCATTGGCCGGGTCCACGTGGTTTTCCAAGATAGATTTAACGAATTCGTCTATTACCATGATGTAAATAAGTATATGTGAGGAATGTGGAAGTCCTTGATATTGGATATAGCAATGTACGCCATGAGCGATAGATGAAAGTGAGTTCATGGATTTGTAGCGCGAGTGAGTAGTGTGTACTCCGATGGAGGTGTGTTACCGTAAGATGTGTGGTGAGTGAAATGTGAACTATTGTGTGTACGCTTCATGGGTTGTAAGGAGAGGTGGAGTGAATAGAAATGGTATGGCATTATACCAATGTAATGTTATTCTTGTAGGTGTCGGGGACGGGCCGCAGAGCCACCACGATGAGCACAGGGGATAGGCCAGCATAGGGCCGAAGGCCACACATAGGCCAGAAGTGAGGCTGTCAGCGCAGGACAGTAGAGGCACATAAAGTCGTGGCAGTCAGGCCACGGACAGGGACGTAGATATGAGCGTGAATGTGATAATGTACTATTGCCATGTTGATGGGCTAGTGAACTGATACTGTACTAGTGCCATGTTGATGGGCTATTGAAATGATAATGTGTTATTGCCCTGCGGAGATGCGAGTGGAATGCTAAGGTGTATGACAATAGGAAGGTGATGTTGAGCGACTGCGGTGCCAGTGAATTATTAATGTGCTATTAAGACCCTGAGGGGAGAGGCTGAGGCCGAAGTGCCTTTAGGAGTAACTACCGGGTTGTAGATCCGAGGGATAGTGTATGTGAGAATAAGGCCGTTGTACGGCAGTTAATTCCAATAATATAATGTATGTAATTGCGCTATTATCTGTATAATTATGTTTAATAAATGTGTGAGTCTGATGGATTGTTCTGTTAAGTGTTAAACTTGTTTGTTCGTAATTGTTGTCCTGTCATAAACTATTACATCTCCCAGTCTGGGATTTGTGACATTGGGGGTTCGTCCGTTGTGACTCGTCCATTTTCGTAATATTTAGTTGTAGTTGGTTAGTAGGGATTTTTCAGTGGGCATTTGTTACTTTAGTTTTTGTCCACGTAATACTTATCTTGTGGTAGGAATTTGTGTTGTCTTTATTCGTGGGATGAATGGAAATTTCATGATGATATGATTTATGTATATTTATGAATATGTATTGATGCATGTATTTTGATGAATATGTATTAATGTGTACTTAAATTTCTGCAGAGTGTGTGTGCCAGCCTGTAGAGGTCAAGCAGCCAGAGCTCCGAGAAAGGGGAGAAATTGAAATCAAGGGTGAAAGTTAAGTGAAAATTTTGTACCCTGGATTGAGGGCTGTCTTTTCATCTGTCTGTTTCCCTATTTTTGCTGTTTTTGTCGTTATAGATTATACGGGCGGTGGCGCGGGTTTGCTGTGGTGAGCGTAGTTTATCCTTTTCAAAAGGTGTGGGAAACTTGGAACTTCGTTCATCACAGTGAACAGTTCTATAGGGACCTGTATTTTTGTTTAGTTGTAGCGTCGATATCTTCTCTGTTCTGCAGGAAGACGTATTCTCTTGTCCCTCTTTCTTCCCCTATCTGTAGATACGTTCTTTTTTTTCAGACTCTGTTCTTGTTCGTACCTTGTAGTGTAATCAGTGTAGTTAGGTTGCATTTTTTTTTGTCCCATTATAGTTTTTTTTTTCTAGAAGCTTTGTTCTAGTCTGGTTCGTTGTCCTTGACGTACTTGTGGTCCTTCTTCTGAAGTTCTTCATTCTTGTCGTTTCTATTCTTTTTTTATTATTAATAGTGCTATACATTTAATGAATATAGAATTAGTTAGGAAGTAGGTAAATTTCTGAATTGTATTTGAGACAAGTGGGTATTGTTATATCTGGTGTGATCTCAGGTCTCTGGTCGTGTCGTTAGTGATCATACCGACAGGTTGGTCGTTCTCATAATAGATACCATAACCATAAATCTGTGAAATGGCGGATCTCCGTGAGCTCATGAAATTGGGTACGGAACTTGGCCTTGAGGGAGAGGAGCTGCGCAGCTGGATTAAAGAACAGCAGGCAGAATTGCGCGAGGAGCGTGCTAAAGATAGAGAGCGAGAAAAAGAGGCTCGGGAACAGGAAAGAGAGGCTAAGGAACGGGAGCAGGAGAGGGAGATAAAGTTAAAGGAGATAGAAGCCCAAGAGCGGGAGATAGAGGCTAGGGATAAGCAACAGGAGAGAGAGGCGCGAATAAGAATCGCGGAGTTGGAAAGCCAAAAGAATGCGCCAACGGAAACAGTTGAGCGGCAGGTACACAAGAAAGGTGGTGTTCGGATTAAGCTCCCTACGTTCGACGACCGGAAGGACGACATAGACGCCTTCCTTTACAGGTTCGAACTGAACGCACAATTGCAATGGGGGGAAAATAAGGAATTATGGGCCACGTACCTGGCATCGCTATTGCAGGGGCGAGCGTTAACCTACTTTAAAGAGCTACAGCGCGAAGACGTGCAAGATTACGATAAGCTGAAGGCTTTGCTGCTTCGCCGATTTGCGCGTACCGAGGAATATTTCCGGGAGCAGTTTAGGCGAGCACGCGCAGATACCAGGGAGGACTTTGCTGCCTTCGTCGCGAGACTAACGGAGTATTTCGCGAACTGGGTAGACTTGGCGCATGTGGGCACGGATTTCGCTAAACTGAAAGACTTAATGATCCGGGACCAGCTGTACGCGTCGTGCCACAGAGATCTGGTGGCTTTCCTGAAAGAGAACGAACCCGCGACGGTGCAGGAGGCGTCTAAGTTGGCGGAGGCATACCGTACGGCGCATCCGTCCAAACCAGTCGCCAGGGCGTACGTCCAAGATGCTGGCTACGTCGCCGTTGTCGAGGGGTCGCCGGCAGGACTTAGGGACAGGTCGCGTCAGCGTGGTGCCTATAGCGGGCAACCCCAGGGGCAGCGTAGGGGCTATCACCAATCACCGGCATATCGATCCGGTAAGTTTGACCGAGCAGGAGGGCTAGGTCGCGGTAATGGCCGGGGGCGAGTTGTGACCTTTGCCAATGACCGACGGCATAGGGACTCTAGTTCCGGTCGCGAGGGGTCACGGGGACCCAGGCCTAGGGCAGCACAGGGAGCGGAGTGTTGGACTTGCGGACGCGTGGGTCACTTTTCCCGCGAGTGTAGGGCCGCGAAGTGTTGGAACTGCGGAAGAGCAGATCACATCAGCGTGAACTGCCCTGCAGGTAGGATAGCGGCGAACGCGGACAGTAGCTCCAGTCCATGTTCCCCAAATAAATTTCATCATGCGGCTGCGTGCGTTACATCGGACAACGGAGGCGGACAGTATTCTAAGTGTCCCAGTTGTGAGAAGTTATTATCTTCCGGTGTTTTACCTTGTGGGAGAAAGATCCCCGTTATAAATTCATGTCATACAGGAGGTGGTCTTAGGGTTTATCCGGGGTTTGTTGGGGACGAACCGGTCTCGGTTTTACGAGATACAGGATCTACCGTTGTGGGAGTGCATAGGGACTGCATTCGGGATTCACAGCTTACAGGTGAGACTGTCCCGTGCATCCAATTTTCGGGGGCCATTGAGAAATTACCCATGGCAAAAATAATGATAGATACACCTTTCCTTAGCGGGGAAGTCGAAGCAGTCGTTGGTTGTTTTCCAGGCGCCCAGCTCATCATTGGGAATGTATCACGGGTAGTTTCCCCTTCCGATGAGAACGTGCAAGCATGGTCGCAATCAAAAGGTATTGACTTTTGCGCCGCGGTCGAAACACGTCGACGAGTAGTTGATAAAGATAAGATTAGACCTTTGGCGACGCCAGCGGTCAACCTAGATATCACGCCAGAGCGCTTGGCGAGATTACAAAGGGAGGACCCATCATTAAACCCATGTTTTGGGGAAGCGCGAAACGAGAAAACGAGGAGATATAAGAACGGGTCGTCCTCCTTTATTGTTCAGGCGGGCATTCTGTTCCGTAAGTATGTAACGGTGTCCTCCATTCTAAAGCAGGTCGTTGTGCCAGCGTTGCTGATCGCAACAGTATTGCATTTGGCACATGACGTCCCATTAGCGGGTCATATGGGGATAGCTAGAACCAAAGAAAGGGTTCTTAAAAATTTTTACTGGCCATCGATCCACAGAGATGTGCAAGTCTATTGTAAGACGTGCAGTGCGTGCCAAAAGACGACGCATAAGGGTCGTACACCCCAGGCTCCTCTTCAGAAGATCCCCACGGTCTCGGAACCGTTTAAAAAGGTCTCGATAGACCTTGTTGGCCCCATTCACCCAGCGACCGATAGGGGGAATCGATTTTTCTTAACGGTCATATGTAATGCTACGAGATGGCCAGAGGCGGTTCCTCTGCGGACCATAACGTCTGAGGCAGTCGCGGAGGCGTTGTTTGCAATTTTCGCTAGGGTAGGAATACCAGAGCAAATTCTGTCTGATAGGGGCGCGCAATTTACGTCGCAGATGATGAAGGAATTGTTCCGCTTATTCAGTATACAACCCATCACTACCACCCCTTATCATCCGCAGGCTAATGGCATGTGCGAGAGATTGAACTCGACGTTAAAGTCGATGCTGCGTAAGGTAGCTGCTGATCGCCCTAAAGATTGGGATAGATATATCCCTGCAGTGTTATTCGCGTACAGAGAGGTACGGCAGGAGTCAACGGGATTCTCGCCGTTCGAAATGATGTACGGTCGTAGTCCTAGGGGCCCAACTGATGTTCTTCGGGACATGATGACGTCACCATCATCGGGAGACGATGAGCAGATTTCGGTGTTTCAGTACCTTGTTGATTTAAGAGAAAGACTATCTTCAGCGCGCACTATAGCACAAGAAGCTTCTGGTATCGCTTCGAAAAGAGCAAAAGACTATAAAGATAGAGGGTCCAAACTGAGAATTTTTAAGCCAGGAGACAAGGTTCTGTTGTTGTTACCTACGGACCATAATAAGTTATTGATGACATGGAAAGGTCCTTATGTTATTGAGCGAGTTGTTTCAAAGGTAGATTACGCTATCCACATTGATGGAACGAGTAAGGTTTTCCATGTTAATATGCTACAGAGATTTTATGAGAGACCACAGTATCTGTGTGCACAGACAAGACCAGAGGAGACTGTCTTCTCTATTGCTTGTACGGGGGTCGTAGACCAGTTGGACTGTGACGTAAGCGACACCGAGGCGCAGGAAGAGTTACAAATTCAATTGCCGGAGTTAACTCCGACACAAGGTTACAGGGACGTAAAAATTAACCAGCCCACGCTTGTCTAGATGGGCATTGGCTTTGCAGCCGTATACCTTCGTTATTCAACCAATTCCAGGAACCAGCAATCATATCGCCGACTACCTTAGTGGTGCCTAGGGGAAGATTTCAGGAGCTTATACATCGGAGGACAGGAACATTGACAGGATCTGTGTGAATGAGTCGACTTTAAAATATTGACATTATAAATATGATATGAAGAATGGTTGATAGGTTGATTGGGTTTTGATTCTGTATTAGGTATTGTGTTTAGTTAGCTATTGATGATGTGATACATATATGCATAGTGCAGGGCATATTGATCCCCATATTTTCCCCTGATTCCGGTATTTTATGTGCTAGGGGCATTGGTAGGTCATTTTTATGTAGGTATTGCTCACGCTCACTCGTTGACAGTCATCTTGATGCGATTTGAAATTAATTGCATTAATTTTTTTGGGGTGGGGGATGATGTCACGAGTGGAGTGAGCGATAGTTAATAATTACGAGGGGAAAGGAGGAGAGTAAAATTAACGCACGTACACAAGTAAGAAAAGCGTGCATGTTATGAGTGGTGGGGGTCTGAATGAGGCGAAAGCGCTGTAGTACTATCACTGCAAGTTAGAAGGTCCTACTGAACGGACGCTAGTAAGAGCCCAGCGGGCGAACATAAAGGGAGCAGTCGGGAGACTAGTGAGAGAGTTTTTTCCAGTGATGACTGGTAGGTAGAACGTTGATTGATAATTATGATTGATGTATTATATTATATTCGTCTATTACCATGATGTAAATAAGTATATGTGAGGAATGTGGAAGTCCTTGATATTGGATATAGCAATGTGCGCCATGAGCGATAGATGAAAGTGAGTTCATGGATTTGTAGCGCGAGTGAGTAGTGTGTACTCCGATGGAGGTGTGTTACCGTAAGATATGTGGTGAGTGAAATGTGAACTATTGTGTGTACGCTTCATGGGTTGTAAGGAGAGGTGGAGTGAATAGAAATGGTATGGCATTATACCAATGTAATGTTATTCTTGTAGGTGTCGGGGACGGGCCGCAGAGCCACCACGATGAGCACAGGGGATAGGCCAGCATAGGGCCGAAGGCCACACATAGGCCAGAAGTGAGGCTGTCAGCGCAGGACAGTAGAGGCACATAAAGTCGTGGCAGTCAGGCCACGGACAGGGACGTAGATATGAGCGTGAATGTGATAATGTACTATTGCCATGTTGATGGGCTAGTGAACTGATACTGTACTAGTGCCATGTTGATGGGCTATTGAAATGATAATGTGTTATTGCCCTGCGGAGATGCGAGTGGAATGCTAAGGTGTATGACAATAGGAAGGTGATGTTGAGCGACTGCGGTGCCAGTGAATTATTAATGTGCTATTAAGACCCTGAGGGGAGAGGCTGAGGCCGAAGTGCCTTTAGGAGTAACTACCGGGTTGTAGATCCGAGGGAGAGTGTATGTGAGAATAAGGCCGTTGTACGGCAGTTAATTCCAATAATATAATGTATGTAATTGCGCTACTTTCTGTATAATTATGTTTAATAAATGTGTGAGTCTGATGGATTGTTCTGTTAAGTGTTAAACTTGTTTGTTCGTGATTGTTGTCCTGTCATAAACTATTACATCTCCCAGTCTGGGATTTGTGACACAAAGAGACAAGTCAGAAGCTTAGTGGGAATTTTAAATTATTACAGAAAGTTCATTCCAAATGTTTCCTCCTTGTCATCTTCTCTTACTGACCTTACTAAGAAGGGAAAACCCGATAAGGTCCAGTGGACGTCTGAATGTCAGACAGCATTTGATAATTTGGTGACAGCATTATCATCGTCACCCATTCGGATATTACCCGATTTTCGATCTAATTTTATCCTCAGAACGGATGCGTCGGACTCTGGTGTCGGCGCTTGTCTTCTACAGGAGAAGAACGAATGTCTCCATCCTGTATGTTATGTCAGTAGGAAGTTATTGCAGAGAGAAAGAAAGTATTCTGTGATAGAGCCTGAGTGTCTTGCCATTGTGTGGTCCATCCAGAAATTAGGACGTTATCTCATGGGACGAGAATTTTGTATCCAGACAGACCACAAGCCACTGACATTTTTGTCGAAGAATCGTTCGTCCAGCCCACGCTTGTCTAGATGGGCATTGGCTTTGCAGCCGTATACCTTCGTTATTCAACCAATTCCAGGAACCAGCAATCATATCGCCGACTACCTTAGTCGAGCCTAGGGGAAGAGTTCAGGAGCTTATACATCGGAGGATAGGAACATTGACAGGATCTGTGTGAATGAGTCGTCGACTTTAAAATATTGACATTATAAATATGATATGAAGAATGGTTGATATGTTGATTGGTTCTGATTCTGTATTAGATATTGTGTTTAGTTAGCTATTGATGATGTGATATATATATGCATAGGCAGGGCATATTGATCCCCATATTTTCCCCTGATTCCGGTATTTTATGTGCTAGGGGCATTGGTAGGTCATTTTTATGTAGGTATTGCTCACGCTCACTCGTTGACAGTCATCTTGATGCGATTTGAAATTAATTGCATTAATTTTTTTGGGGTGGGGGATGATGTCACGAGTGGAGTGAGCGATAGTTAATAATTACGGGGGGAAAGGAGGAGAGTAAAATTAACCCACGGCCCACGGGGTAAGGGAAAGCGTGCATGTGAGTTGGGGGGTCTGAATACTATCAATGCACACTAAGACGTCTAAGAGAGCGGACGTAGGAGAAAGCCCAGAGGGCGAACATAAGGAGGGCAGTCGGAAGACTTGGGAGTAGTGTTATTCCAGTGATGACTGGTAGGTGAAACGATGATTGATAATTATGATTGATGTATTATATTCGTCTATTACCATGATGTAAATAAGTATATGTGAGGAATGTGGAAGTCCTTGATATTGGATATAGCAATGTGCGCCATGAGCGATAGATGAAAGTTGAGTTCATGGATTTGTAGCACGAGTGAGTATTGTGTACTACGATGGAGGTGTGTTACCGTAAGATGTTTGGTGAGTGAAATGTGAACTATTGTGTGTACGCTTCATGGGTTGTAAGGAGAGGTGGAGTGAATAGAAATGGTATGGTATTATACCAATGTAATGTTATTCTTGTAGGTGTCGGGGACGGGCCAAAGAGCCACCTCGGTGAGTACAGGGGATAGGCCAGCATAGGGCCGGAGGCCACACATAGGCCAAGAGTGAGGCTGTCGGTGCAGGACAGTCGAGGCACATAAAGTCGTGGCAGTCAGGCCACGGACAGGGACGTAGATATGAGCGTGAATGTGCTAATTGAAATGATAATGTACTATTGCCATGTTAATGGGCTATTGAAATGATAATGTACTATTGCCATGTTGAGGGGCTATTGAAATGATAATGTACTATTGCCATGTTGATGGGCTATTGAAATGATAATGTGTTATTGCCCTGCTGAGGTGCTAGTGGAATGCTAAGGTGTTATGGCAATAGGAAGGGGATATTGAGAGACGGCGGTGCCAGTGAATTATTAATGTGCTATTAAGACCCTGAGGGGAGAGGCTGAGGCCGAAGTGTCTTTAGGAAGTAACTACCGGGTTGTGGATCCGAGGAAGAGTGCATGTGGGAATAAGGCCGTTGTACGGCAGTGAAGTTCAATAATATAATATATGTAATTGCGCTATTATCTGTATAATTATGTTTAATAAATGTGTGAGTCTGATGGGTTGTTCTGTTAAGTGTTAAACTTGTTTGTTCGTGATTGTTGTCTTGTTATAATAATTATTACATCTCCCAGTCTGGGATTTGTGACATGGAGCACGAATAGATTCAGGTAACAGTCTGAGAAACAGGTGGCGGAAAAGGAAGCATGGCTTGTGGTCTCCAAAAAGAGCTAGCATTCTGTCCATTATTTCTGACGGTTTGCTGTCACCTAGTACTTTAATGTTTAGCAAAGTGTCTGCTTTCTCTGCTTCTGATAACCCGTAAGCAGGAGCGGACAACATACCTGCTGAACTACTCAAACACGGAGGAGAGGCCACGACTGAGATCCTCACAACTATCTGTAACAAGATCTGGCAGACAGGTGAATGGCCGACAAAATGGACCCAATCATTAATTGTAGTTCTCCCCAAGATAGGCAATCTTTAGCTCTGCCAAAATTACAGAACTATCAGCCTTATCAGCCATGCTAGCAAGATCATGCTTAGAGTCATTCTTAACCGACTAAGACCCCAGGTGGAAGAACTCGATACTGAAGAACAAGCAGGCTTTCGCAAAGGTAGGAGCACCACAGAGCAAATCTTCAATCTCCGTGTTCTCTGTGAGAAACACCTCCAGCACCAACAAAAATTGTATCATGTCTTTATTGACTTCAAAAAAGCCTTCGATAGAATTTGGCACAATGCATTATGGGCCACCATGAAGAAATTCAACATGGGGAGAAGACTCACCAACACCATCCAGCAATTATACGCCAATGCCACAAATGCTGTACTCGCCCACAACGTGAGGGGGGAATGGTTCCACACTACTGTTGGAGTTCGCCAAGGCTGCCTCCTCTCCCCCTTCCTTTTTAACGTGTTCTTAGAGAGAATAATGATGGATGCACTGGAAGATCATGAAGGCACAGTTAGCATCGGAGGTAGAACCATCACAAATCTCCGATTTGCAGACGACATAGATGGGCTAGCTGGGAATGAAGAAGAACTTACAAGACTAGTCAATCACCTTGACAACACCTCAACAAGGTACGGAATGGAGATCAGCGCTGAAAAAACGAAAATGATGACAAATGAGTATGGCACCTTCCCGCACAACATCTCGGTTCAAGGAACTAAACTTGAAATGGTCAATCAATTCAAGTATTTAGGGGCTATCATCTCGGACAACGGATCGCGCGCGAAGGTCCTCGCAAGATCTGCACAAACCATGACCGCACTGGCAAAACTGCGACCAATATGGAGGGATAAAAACATCACCATGAAGTACAAGATCCGACTCATGCATGCACTGGTACTGTCTATCTTTCTGTATGCATGTGAAACATGGACCCTCACTGCAGAGTTGCAAAGAAAGATTCAAGCAATTGAGATGAAATGCTACAGAAACATCCTCGGCATTGGATACCTGGACCTTATTACCAACGACCGAGTCCGGCAGATCATCCAACAACATATTGGCCCCCACGACGATCTACTCACCATAGTCAAGAAACGAAAGATGAAATGGTATGGCCACACAACAAGATCCATAATAATAACAGTTCGTCCATCAGGTATGATGATGACCTTAACAACACCAGGGGAATAAAGAACAGAAATTGTTGAGAATTTCAACACATGGACAATAAAGAGAACTAAAGGACACAGAGGACAGAATGGAAAAACTGTTCTTTCATGACTTATGGCTTCTCATGTGACTGATAAGTCCTATTTTTGCCCTGCAGACCCTTCCGCATAAATGACAAGAGTGCTCCGTTGGTTCAGTACCACTGGGCCTTTTCTTGAGCCGTTCTCTTTTTTTTGATAGCCTGCTGGACTCTGTCAGCTTCCCATGCTTTGCTGCCTCTGGTAAGGGCCGCCCTCCAATTTGCACGATCAAGCGAGAGCTGTTCCCACTCACTCACATCAATGGCAAAGGCCTTCAGTGATTGCTTGAGAGTGTCTTTGTAACGTCTCTTTGGGGCCCCAACATTCCTCGTTCCATTGGAGGGCTCAGAGAAGAAGATTTGCTTAGGGAGTCTGGAGTCGGGCATTCTGACATGTCCTGCCCAACGTAGCTGAATTTTTTTCAGGTGGCAGAAGATGCTCAATTCCTTGGCACGATTGAGGACCTCAGTGTCTGGAATTTTATCCTGCCATTTGATCCTTAGGATCTTTCTAAGGCAGGCCAGATGAAAGTGATTTAGCTTTCTGGCATGCGATTGGTACACTGTCCAGGTTTCAGCCCCATAGAGTAGGGTGGGAAGGACCACAGCATTGTACACTTTCAGCTTAGTGTCTGTGCGAATGCCGGCGACATCCCATACTCTCTTTCGAAGCCTGCCAAATGCAGAGCTGGCTTTGCTGATTCTTGAGAGAATTTCAGTATCAACACGAGCCGCGGAAGACAGTGTACTGCCAAGATAGGTGAAGTTCTCCGACACCTTCAGAAGACTGTCATGGACTTTGATATTTGGGGTCACAGGATACTTGTCGTCTGGAGTAGGCTGATGGAGCACTTCCGTCTTCTTTGTGCTTATTGTGAGGCCAAAGTTGTCACAGGCACTAGAGAACTTATCAACACAGTTTTGCATGCTATCCTCATCGTGTGCCAGAAGTGCACAATCATCAGCAAATAGTAGGTCACAGACTTGAGTACTTTTGGTTTTGGTTTTTGCCTGAAGTCTCCTGAGGTTGAATAGACTGCCATCAGTTCGGTACTTGATGCTTACCCCTTGAGGAGGAGAGCTAAAGGCTTCTTGTAGCATTGCAGAGAACATGATGCTGAACAGAGTTGGGGCTAAGACACAACCCTGTTTTACCCCATTTGTGACAGCAAAGGGCTCTGAAACACTGCCGTTGCTTTTGACTGCAGCTTGCATGCCATCATGAAACTGGCGCAGTATTGTGATGAATTCGGGTGGACACCCAAACTTCGCCAAGATTTTCCAGAGGCCTTCACGACACACTGTTTCAAATGCTTTTGTGAGGTCAACAAATGTGATATACAGCGCTTTATTTTGTTCCATGCATTTTTCCTGAATCTGTCTGGCAGCAAAAATCATATCCGCCGTTCCCCTCTCTTTACGAAAGCCACATTGGCTCTCGGGAAGCAAGACATTTGACGAGAGATGATCAAGAAGGCGATTCAGAAGCATTCTTGCCAATATTTTGCCAGCAATTGAAAGTAGAGAGATTGCCCGATGGTTGTCACAGACTTGGCTGTCCCCTTTGTTTTTGTACAGATGGATGATTGAAGCATCTTTGAAGTCCTGTGGCAGCTTCCCTGCTTTCAACATATGATTGAACAACTCGGTCAACCTTTCAATAAGCTTTTCTCCACCGAAGGCATACACCTCAGCAGGAATTGAATCCATGCCTGCTGATTTGTTAAAGGACATCTGATTTGTGGCAGTTCGGGTCTCATTTGCTGTGAATGGCTTGGCAAGAGCTGCATTAGTAGGAGTCTGAGGGAGGCGGTCAATGGACTCAGTATTTATATTTGATGGCCGATTTAGCACACCTCCGAAATGTTCTGCCCAACGCTGAATTATGGCATTCAATTCAACAATGCGTGTTGAACCATCTGACGCAAGAAGTGGCGTAGTGCCAGAGCGAGATGGTCCAAACACAGCTCGGAGGCTCTCAAAGAACTTTCTAGTGTTGTTTGTGTCGGCATATTTCTGAGTTTCTCTTACTCGCTCTTCAAGCCAGTCATTTTTCATTTTCCTCAGCTTCTTCTGGAGTACACCCTTTCATGCACGCAGTGCATCAGCTTTTGCTGTGGAAGAGGGGTCACTGCAGTGAGCTTGGATGAGACTATTTTTTTCTTTGATGAGCACTTTGATTTCATTATCATTATCATTGAACCAGTCCTGGTGCTTGCGGACAGGAAAACCAACTGTGCTGCTGGCGCAAGAGTGTACAGTCGTATTTAGGTCAGTCCAGCTCTGTTCAATGTTCTCAGGGTCAAAAGTCACGCAATCCAATTTTGAGGAGAGTTCTGATGAGAGCTCGCTCTGTTTCTCAGCTGAGCAGAGTTTTGAAACATTTAGGCGTTTAGGTGGCGCTTTCCCTTGAGGGCGTCTATTGCGCCTCAATGTTAGTCTGAGCTTGCAAACAATGAGTCTTTGGTCAGTTCCACATTCGGCACCACACATCGCCTTTGTTACAAGGACATCCTTTCTGTCAGTCTTCCTCACAATGACATAGTCTATGAGATGCCAATGCTTTGATCGGGGATGCATCCATGACGTTCTGTTTCTCACGGGGAGACTAAAATTTGTGTTGGTAATGAACAGGCCAAATTCAGCGACCAAAATTAAGTAAGCGCAACCCATTGTTATTCATCATCATCATCATTGCCTTTCTCACCCTGGATCAGGGTATAGGCCACCAACAAACACTTTCCATCCCTCTCTATCATGGGCCAGCCTCTTTACATTATTCCAAGTCTTTCCGCTTCGTTGCACATCATTTTCTCTGGCTCTTCTCCACGTTCCGCGCGGCCTTCCTCTTGATCTCTTGCCCTGGGGATTCCAATCCAATAGCTTCTTCGTGATGCTGTTTCCTGGCCTCCTGAGAGTGTGGCCGATCCATCTCCATCGCCTCCTACCAATTTCCTCTCTGATTGGGCTCTGTCTTGTTCTTTTCCATACAATTTCATTGCTGACCTTGTCTGTCCATCTGATCTTAAGTAGCTTCCTCAAACATCTGTTGATGAAAACTTGGATTCTCTTTATGCAGGCCTGAGACGCATTCCAAGTCTCACATCCATACAACAGGACTGACTTCACGTTTGAGTTGAATATCCTCAGCTTTGTTTTTAGAGATATATCCTTGGTTCTCCAAATCTTGCTTAAGGACGTGAAAGCTGCCTGTGCCTTTCCAATTCGTGCTTTGACTTCTGCCTCTGTTCCTCCCTTATTGTCAATGATACTACCAAGATAGCAGAAGGACTCTACATCTTCCAGTGGTTGATCTCCTACTCTGACTTGTGCGCTTGGGGGCCCATTGTTATTGCATGAACCAAATCCATGAGGGCCCAAAACACTTGGCCACGCTGAGATTTCGGAGCCAACCCTAGCATTGAAGTCCCCCAAGAGAATCAGCTTATCAGCTGCCGGGACAGAGCATATGACAGATTCTAGATCAGAATAGAACGTGTCTTTGGCTTCATCTGAGTTTGTCATGGTGGGCGCATATGCGCTAATGAGGGTGGCTGACTGGCTTTTCCCAACTGGGATCCTGAGTGTCATTAGCCTGTCATTTATTTCAATTGCGTTGGACTGCAAGTTTCTGACAAGGTCATTTTTAATTGCAAACCCAACACCATGCTGTCTCGGTTCGACTGCACCCTTGCCTTTCCAGAAGAAGGTGTATCCACCACTGAGCTCTTTGAGTTGGCCACTATCAGGGAGTCTGGTCTCACTAAGTGCCACTATGTCCAGGCTGTACCTGCTGAGCTCAATGGCAATAAGTGCAGTGCGTCTTTCCGGGTTGTTTGAGTTGTCCTGTAGTGTGCGTATATTCCAGGCTCCTAGCCTGAGTAAGCTGGATTTCTTTTTGTTTCGACCGCAAAACGGGATCCCCACCGGTCGCGGTATACCAGACAGGGTGATGTGAAGTGGGCTTTCTTTAGGGCACCTTTTCTAGCCCCTTCCTCAGTTGAGGTGAGCAGTGCTATCCTTAAATAAGGCTGCTCAGCTACTGTGGGTGCTGCCTCCCCACGCCTCCACTTCAATCGACGATGAAGCGACCATAGCCCACAGCCACCAACGTGTAGGTCTGTGCTAACAGCTTCCAGTCTATCCAAACCTGCTGCCACCGCACTCAGCCATCGCCGTTTGAATTTTGAGAGGAAAGAAGACGAGACAAAGATGAAAGAAGACGAGGTGAGTGTTAAGACTGGCGCAAAGAATTTGTTTTTAGTGAGAAAGAGCTGCGCAAACATCAGACTCACTCTCTCGCCTGGACACAACTTATCCAAGTGGCAAGACAGGGTCAAGACGACTGGAAATGTATCCAGGTGCAGGAGGATGCCAGAGGGACAGTCATATTGCCTGACCGGCTGCCTGTAGGCTACTCCACAGCCTCGCAGTCCCAACTGACTAGGGTGAAAGACCCAAACCAAAGAACACCAATACTGGTGGATGCTCTGTGTCACGATATCCAGGCCAGAGTGACGGTATATTGCCATCTGCCCTATCAATCAACCACTGGCCTGCTGCCGCCAGCTTCGAAGCTTCCGGGAAGTTTGCTCAATTCTTCGTCTGTGATTTAGGCAAACAAGCCTATGACCACACCACTACCGGGGGCCAATATGAAGGACTCAAGTACTGAGGGTCACATTGTGCCCTAGCATGTGGCCGTTGGGCTAGATGAAACCTCCTCCGCCCTGGCCGTTTGCACCGACAGGTGCACGCCCACTGATACCATGCTAGCGTACCAGTTCATGAAACAGGTTGTACTGGATTACATGTTACCAGTAGCAGATTTTTCTGACCTGACAAACAACAAGATCCAATGGCTTATCAAAGACCATCCTACAAGGAACCGTTAAGGGCAGCAGATAGAGAGGCAGACAGAAGAAAAAATGGGCGGATAACATCTCAGAGTGGACAGGCAAGCCCTTTGCAGAGACCCAGGCCCTCACCCACGACAGAGAGAAATGGAGGAGGGAGGTGTACAGTGCATCAAGGCGGCGCCCCGACGACACCGCAAGGGGTTAAGGGAGACAACAACAACAACAACAACTTACAGGTTGGAGGAGGTGAGGATATGATTGATAAAGATCTTGAAGCTGTGTTAGCGTCGAGTGCTGCTACTACTTGGTAGTACTTCGTTTCGTCTGTTGTGATTCCACGCAGCACGAAATGAGCCTCAGTTTGAGCGAACCACGCTGAAGGACAAGTGGTCCAAAACGTTGGTAATTTAAGTACTACTGTTTCTATTGGCATCGTGGACGAATCGTCGTTGAAAGATTAAGAATAGGAATATTCTGTCTAGATCTAAAGATCACGTCGGGGTCACCACTTTAGCACTTGACGGACACAACAGGCAGATACACAACCAACTCAAAACCGTCCAGCTCAGTGTAAATCTCGAGAGTCGTTTATTTCTGTTTATTACCCGAAGTCCTTCTTGGGTTGACTCCGTTTAACACCTCTGCGCACCTCTGCGCACCACACAGCTTCCCATGCGAAACAAAATAAAAGTTATCCCTAACATTAACCCCATCACCCCTCAACCCCCGCCCCCATCCCATAAAGAAAAAAGAATTGAAAAAAAAAACCGACCGGCGCTGCGCTGTGGCGACGACGAGTAAAAAAATGTCGGCTTTGGAAACTATTAGGCCAGTAACGCAGTAAGTCCAATCTGTTTCATTTCAGTTTTAGTGTGAGATGTGAACTATACAATGGTGGGTCTGAAAGAGATCTTTTTCACTGGTTCAGGTGTGTCAAAGCTGTCTTGAGTCAGGTGGCGGATAGTGACCACTCACACATTAAGTCGAAACAGGCTTGAATAAGTTAGCCACCAGCAATACGGAAGATTTAAAAAAAAAAAAAAAGTATGTGTTTTGCACTGTTTTATGATTTTTTTTCCTTTTGGTCTTCAGCTTGTTGATCGCTGTTACGAAATCAATTTCAAAATAAAACCAATTGGAATGGTATGTTGTCGTTATCACCCTCATCATCTTATTGCCATCCCTCCTTTAATATCATCATCAAAAAAAAAGATTAAAAAATCAAACGTCCTCATAGCCAAACATCTCTTCATGAGAGTTCAAATTAGTCTACACCAGTGATTCTCAACCTTTTTATGCAATCACCCCTTTGGGACCCAGATTTTCTTTAATCAACCCCACCCTTCACCCCCAAACCTTATCCCACCCCAACAAGAAACCAAATGTGCAAAGACTAGACATAAATTATGTTAGGGTTTTCACACATTTCTTAATGATACTTCACTCCTGAATATTCAGGACAACTATGTAATATCGGTGTTAGTGAGAAGGAAACGAAGATTGCCACTCTCACAAATCTGAAGTCCGTTCCTCTGTTTTTGAGATGTCTTTGCACCACATTCGATCTCTTTTCTACAAAATGAAAAAACGTGGGGGGGGGGGGGGGGAGGAAGGGGGGGGGGGGTAATCCATTTGAGGAAAAACGAGCGTCCTTCCAGATGGAAGAATAGAGGCTCTGGTGTTTTATCCGGAAAACTTTGTATCCCTTTTGCTTGAAAATGACTTGACCCTTGATGCAGTGCTGGAAATCTTGTATTTCCTCTTGCAGATGCTTGGGCATCGTAACTGTAAGTAGTTATCAAAATATACCTTATTAGACCATTTTAAAAATATAAAAATTCACCTTCATCCAAAGCATAAACACATGAAAATTCAAGCTTTTAGGCCATCCTTAAAAATATAAAAAATTTAACCTTTTTTAAAGCATAAACATTCAAAAAGACAGCTTTTCGGCCATCTTTAAAAATATAAAAAACTCAACCCTTATTAAAGCATCAACACCCAAATAAACAGTTTTTCCCAGAGTTTTAGAATCCCTGGTTTTAGAATTTCTGCTGGCGAGACATGTGGAGGCTTGTAAAGAAATGTGTGTTTAGTTAGGCATTCCGTATAACTGCAAATAAAACAGGTCTCTCTGTCTGTCTATCTTTCTCTGTCTGTCTATCTTTCTCTGTCTATCTAGCTATCTGCCTATCTATCTCTCTGTCTATCTCTCTGTCTATCTCTATTTGTTTATCTCTCTTTGTTTATCTCTCTCTGTCTGTCTCTTTCTGTCTATCTATCTCTATCTCTCTCTGTCTATCCCTCTCTCCCTTTTTCTTTCTCTCTGTCTATCTCTCTCTTTACTTCCCATTTGGTAAGTATCGATTTGTCATTTGCAAACTACGCACTATTCATCGCATTCAAAATACCCACCTTTCATTCAATAGAGTGGAATTATCGATTGAAACCATTGAATTTTTCGCCAGGGAGATTTACAATCAGTTACCTAATTACATTAATGTAAAATATTGATTCTTAGCTTGCACAACAATGCGTAGTAGACCAATCACAGCTTTTGTTTACATGGTTACAACCTAGCAACTGCTGCCGACAGCACATCATTCCCCAGCTAATCTCATTTATTGCCAGCACTTTGTCGAAGAAGGACGTGTTAAAGATAAGCTCGTTTTCAAAGAGCAGAGGAGATCTAACGAAACTTGTCAGAATCATCTTGATTGTGTTATATCTCAAGAGAGTACCAGAAGAGTACCAGAAGCAATGGCATCAACTTCCCAACAGTTTGCACAAGCAATGGATGTTCCTTTGCCACCTCCGACACCATCATATCAGTGGAAGCAAGAAGACTTAGACGTGTTAAATGAGCATCGAACATATTATGGAGAAATGATTAACGTCATCGATAGATCTATTGCATCAGGACCACAGAAACTACCTAAAAAACCAAAGAGAAGCTTGGAAGATCTTTTTAAAGAAAAAAAAGGGAAAACCAAGAGGAGCAGAGAGGACCCGACAACACCACAAGAGCTACACAAATATATAGAGGAAAATATTGCTGATGTCAACACAGCAGTTACAAGGGAGGCATTTTCGGATGACATATTTACAAGAACAACAGATCAAAACGAAATAATTAGAAGACTACAGAGATGCATTCGAAACATAAGAGAGACAAGATGCGCAAACATTACTTATTTACATCCAATTTGGAAACTTCCTTAGCTTGGGCAAGGCTTGGCACAAAACTGAGAGAAAAGCGGGAAGGATAACTCAAACATGGGCTGTGTGGCTGAAGGAAAAAACAGATTATTCAGACTATCATGGACGGAAGTTGCGATCGCTGTCAAGTGTGCTGTTTGGCTTTAATAAATTCTATAGAGTTGGATTGCCTCTGCGATTTATTGTTAGAAAGATTAACCTAATCAAAGATATGCTACAAATTCCAGAGTTTAACACATTTTGGAAAGATTGTCAGCCTCCACCACCAACAGACCAGTTACAACATTCACAGGAATGAACATTCTAAAACCGGGTACGCGTACCCGCTTTTTGAAAAACCAAGCATCTCTACGCCGCATGCAGCGTTTGCCCAGCGACCGCCTGTGACAAGAACGATCAACAAGCTATAAATAAAAACCGGGTACGCGTACCCGCGTTTTGAAAAACCAATCGTCTCTACGCCGCGTGCAGCGTTTGCCCAGCGACCGCCTGTAACAAGAACGATCAATATTTCCAAGCTATAAATAAAAACCGGGTACGCCTACCCACTTTTCTTCAATGCAAGAAAGGTCTGTCAGTCACAGGAAAACTAGGAAACAACAGCCCAGCAACGGCGATTCTTCATGTAAACATCTACGTCAGCAGCCTAACAACCGCGAATAACACCACGGCCTTAGCAACCACGACTTTGCAAGCAAAAGCTACGCATACCCCACTTCTCTTCAAGATCTCCTCTGCTCGGTCAAACCCGCCATCACTCATTAGAGTGCTTAGGGTTATGACCCCCATTTAGACTCTGTTAAGAGAAAAGAATGCCACTTAGTGTTTTTGAGGGTCTCGAGCATATCAACAAATGAATGGTTCCCACTCCCTTACACACACACACACACTTCCCTTACACACACTTCCCTCACACACATACGCATCCCTCACACACATACGCATCTGTATTGTTTTAATATTGAGTCACAGGCTAAAACCCGGGAGAACCAATGCATGGGACATAACCAAGAAAATACAACACTATTCTAAGACGACAACAGTTATTTCCTATAGTTATATTGTTGGGAATAAATACTAGTTTTTCATTTTCTTTCCTTTTTAAAATGAATGTTACGAATCTTGCTTGGAATGATAATTTAACAAATAGAAAAAACAGTCCGTTGTTGCCTAAAAGTATAAGAGGAATTATAGTAGGAAAAAGTGGGCCAGGAAAGACTAATTTACTGTTAAATCTCCTACTAAAAAAAGGATGGCTAGATTATAATAATTTATATATCTTCGGGAAGTCTTTACTTCAAACTGAATACAAGATTGTAAAAACGGGTTTTGAACAGAATCTACCTAAAGAGGTTATATTTAAATTGTTCACCCAAAAAGAATATTCTATAAAAAAGAATATTTCCCCTCGTCAATTATTAGAAGAAGCTGGAAAACATATTAATGTTTGCCAAAGGCATGGCGTATCCAACTCTTCTCCAATTAATTGGCAAAGACATGCTGGTGTAACCAAGGTCAAAGACCGTGACGTAGTTAAGTGTCAGTTTTATGAAGATACCGGTGATGTTCCAGATCCAAGTGAATTAAACTCAGAAGATACGAATTTAATGATATTTGATGATATTTTACTGGAGAAACAAAACAAATGCGAAGATTATTATTGTAGAGGAAGGCATAACAATGTTGACTGCTTCTACCTAGCTCAAAATTATTTTAAATTACCGAGACAAACAATAAGAGACAATAAGAGAAAACGGAAATTTTCTATGTTTATTCAAGCAAGATAATAAAAATATAACTCACATTTATAACGATCATGTAAGCGCTGATATGACATTAGAAGATTTTCAAAAGCTCTGTAAAAAATGTTGGGAAGAACCTTATGGATTTCTTGTAATTGACAATTCTAGTAATAAATTTAACGGGAAATATAGGTATAAATTTGATACATTTTACATGCCTTAAAATGATAAATTTTATTACATTAAAAATGGATGAGAGCAAACATATTTATAATTGACAAATCTAGTAATAAATTTAACGGGAAATATAGATATAAATTTAAGACATTTTACATGCCTAAAAATAGGTGATTTTATTACATTAAAAATGGATGAGAGCAAACATATTTTAAGAGAAATCGCCCAAAACACAAGACCAAAATTTTCACAGCAAATTATTGTTAGAAATAATAAAACCGCATTTAGGACAGGGTTTAACCCACCTATAGATTTAGAAAAAGACAAACATTATGAAATCGCCTTAGTTAATTTAGAAACTTACTATTCTTTCCCCAACATTGACGAGAATAACAACATGATTGAATACTATGATGGTATCATGTGGTATAAAGAGTTTATACCTGTTGGTGCTTATGAAATTAAATCTTTAAACACTGCAATTCAAAGCCTGATTGGTGACGAGATAAAAATTGAACCAAATAATCAAACTTTAAAATCCATTATGACTATCAAAAAAGGACACAAAGTAAGTTTTAAAGAAAACAATACCTTAGCTGATTTATTAGGATTTCATCATGAAATTTATGAATCGGGAACTCATGAATCTGAAAACATTGTAAACATTCTTAGTGTTAATAGTATTCTAGTTCATTTGAATATCGTAAACGGAAGTATAGTTAATGGCACACCTATTCCTGTTATTTATTCGTTTTTCCCAAATGTATCTCCGGTATATAAAATAGTTGAAAAACCTAAAAATCTTGTTTTTCTGCCGATAGCTATGAAAACGATAAATAACTTAGAGGTTAAAATTACAGATCAAAATGATAAACCTTTAAATCTAAGAGAAGAAACTGTTGTCATAAGATTTCATATTAGAGAAAGACAAGGTTTTTTTATAGAGAAAGTTAAAAACTAAAAATGGCACTATCCAATTTTGATATTTTAAAAGCTGTTAAGGAATTAAGAATTCCTAATTTTAGAGGTGTTTTTTTAAGAACTGAATTACCTGAAAAACCGAGAAGAAAAGAATGTGGAATACTGAATTTAGGTGATGGAACGAAAGGAGGAACTCATTGGGTCGCTTGGTATCATCACGAAGACAGCCTACGCATGACGGAGTCATCAATAAAATTTATTTTGACAGTTATGGAATTCGACCTCCTTTTAGAAATAATCAAATATCTTAGAGAGAAAAAAGGAGATATTCAATATTCTACTAATCAAGTACAAGATCCGAACACAGTAATTTGTGGACATTTGTGTTTGTATGTTTTAAAAGAATTATCAAAAGGAAAACGTTTTCAAGAAATTATTAATAGTTTCTATTAAGAAATTCCTTCTAAATTTTTTTCCTTAAAAATGTCCTTCGATATGTTTGGCCTTATGCCCAGCGCAGAGATTTCATCAACAACTATTATTCCAATTCATAAGTATGCAACCAATCTAGATGATTTGGAAAATGTTGAAGGTTTTAATGAAAATGGAAAGAAAGATTCTATATATTGTTTCAAATTAAATGAAGACGGTATATATGTTAGAAATGAAATTGTAGATTCACCACCTCCTAAATTTATAAGTGAAGTAAAAGATACAACTGTGAATCTTATAAATATCGATGAAAAACTTAAAGCAATCCCAACCAAACATGAATGGGGTGTAGATATTCAATTAAGAAGCGATAAAGTATCAACTAAAGGAAATAACAAAATATTACAAAAAGTTTACAATTCAGGTCGAATTATAGGAAGTTTGGTTCCACTTCTTAGATATAGAGAGACAACAGTTTTAAAACGCCATGATGAGGAATATTTTCTTTCAAATGTTAAAGATGAGCCACGCACCATTCTAACTTTTAATTGTGAATTTGAGAATGAAAAAAAGATTCTTGATGACTTTCCGGTAGGCTCAACTATAATTATTGAAGGTAAAGTTTTAGAATCTTTTAATAACAAAGAAATTATGGATGGATTACAAATGAGTTTTTCAGGAAATGGTTCAAAAGATTTTCGAATAATTGTAAAAAAACAAAAAGAGGATTACAAAATCCGAAATCTGCCTAATGAATTGAAAGCCGAAAAAACAGATGGTGATATTAGTTAAAAAGAAAATTACTCCGCTTAATAACCATGCAGCTAACTTAGAAAATTTAGAAACTGTTGATGGTTTTTTATCCAGAGGAGAACTGAACAATTTTTATTGTTTTGAATTAAAGAGAAACGGAATATACAAAAGAGCTGAATTTCCTGAAAATCCTGAATAGGACATCGCTATTAAACCAGTTATTGGTAAAAAAGAGACAATGATATAAAATGATGGTTTGATAAATATGTCCAAGTCATCTAGTATCGATATAAATGTTAAAAGAATCAACGGTAAAAACTACTGTGTTAAGGAAGAGAATAAGGATCTTGGCGAATTTCATTTAGAATCAGATACAGAAAACGAACTTTTATTAAATTCACCCGACGGATCCACTTTTATTATTGATGGTATAACAAGTGAAAAAACTAAGGATTTTTACATTATTATATCTCATCACAGATTAAAGATTGAAAAAGAAAATAAAAAAATTAGAGCAATCATACAATTTGAAAAATATACGCAAAGATTTTACCCCGTCTCTATTAAATCAAAAATTACCATTGAACCTGAAAATGTTTTATCTCATGATACTAGGTATAGCATGCTTCTTGATAAAAACATTAAGTCTTTGTTGCTTAATAAATTTTATTACATTAGTAGAATAAGATTTATAGTAGCACCTGTTACAGATGCCCAAATTGAATTCTATTAAAATGGAAGACATTTTGGAAATTAAAGAAAAATTTAAGGTAGATGAAAGTATTGAAAAATATGAATACCATGAATACATTCCAATTACCGGTACTAATTTAAACAGCGGTGGAGAAATTCGAATAACTATTGAATTGCAGGATATTTTTACTCATCCGAAAGCTATATAATAGTTGAAGGTAGACTTACAAAAACAGATGGAACATTATATGCTGCTGATGATAAAATAACTTTATGTAATAATGGCATAATATATTTGTTTAATTTTATAAAATATCAGTTATCAGGACAAGAAATTGAAAATTTAAAGCATCCAGGACGAGGAACAACAATATTAGGATTACTCAAGTATCCTCATGAATTCTCAAAATAATAACAGACAGACTGATACCATTTTATTAGATTTCAGTAAGGCCTTCGATAAAGTGCACCATGTTAGTCTTTTGACTAAATTAAACCATTATGGAGTTAGAAACATTACTTTGAAGTGGATTAAGTCTTTTTTAGAAAACAGAACACAGATAGTTGTCGTTGACGGAAAGTCATCCAATCCTGTACCTCTCTCGGGAGTACCTCAGGGTACTGTAGTGGGCCCCTTGCTATTTCTAGTTTATATTAACGATATGCCAAGTAAGATCTCTCCAGGGACTAAATTACGACTGTTTGCCGATGATAGCCTCCTCTTTAGAACAATAAACTCAAAAGAAGATACGGAAATTTTACAGAAAGATTTGGACAGTCTACAAAAATGGGAGAGGGACTGGCGTATGGAATTCCACCCCCAATAAATGCCAAGTCCTGAGAATTTCAAATAATCATCACAACATCACCTCAGACTACTTTATACATGACGAGAAATTGAGCGAAACAGATGAGGCTAAATATTTATGATTTACATTGGACAGAAAACTTACATGGAGCCAACATATTAATAGCACATGTAACAAAGCAAACGGTATGCTAGCATTTCTGAAAAGGAACATCTCTAACTGTGATAGGAAAGTAAAAGAAAAATGCTATAACACCTTCGTGAGGCCCTCCCTAGAGTATGGCTGCAGTGTCTGGGACCCCCACTGTCGAATAAATATAGAACAACTGGAAAGGGTCCAGAGGAGAGCTGCTCGCTTTGTGACAAATGACTATGCTAGAAGTAGTAGTGTCAATAAAATGATGAGAGACCTCGAGTGGACACCATTAGAAGAAAGAAGAGCAAAAAACAAAGTAAAACTATTTTATAAGGGCAGGGAAGGAAATACCCATATCCCCCACTGAACCACCTCACCATTAACACCAGAGGCAACAGAAAGAATAACATAAAATATAACATCCCAAGCTCACGGATTAACAGCCATCTTTACTCATTTTACCCTAATGTCATCAGGATGTGGAACAACCTCCCGGCAGAAGTCCAAACACTATCGTCTGCAGCGGCTTTTGACAATGAATTAAAGAACATAATTATCCGTTGCAGCTACCATTGTATTTAAAGTGCGGGTCTATATCTGTGCACAATCTGGATACCAAGAGATATTTATACCAGAGATATATATACAACAGAATTTACACAACGAATAAATTTTAAATGGTCCTAATATATGCTGTTTTAGCCTGTTTTAGCCTCAGAGCAGTAACGTCGAGTCGCATATGATGCAGTTGAGGGATCGTCTTTGTACATAGACGAATCAACTTCATGAGAAGAAGAAGAAGAAGAAGAAGATTTAGATCTACCGATAATTTACGGAATGGTTACGGGAGGGGGGCGTAGCCTGAAGGCGATTTTTGGTGTAATGAGAAATGGATAATTTTAACTATCATAATCGAATTCAGAATGTCTGAATTAGCAGAAAAAAAATGTAAACAAAAATTGTTTGTCATATGGTTGCCATGGAATCACCGCCATCTTGGATTCTGAGTACCCAAAATATAGACAGGCTGAGCCAAATTTAACTGGATTTATTTGACACTTCTGTCATATCTTATTCAATCCAATGAAGAACTTTAAACAGTAGGGGATTTTGATATCTTACAGATCTTTTGTTATGAATTTTTGAAAATGATAAGTAGCAGAGTTCCATTTTAACCTATTTTCTACCACCAAACGAAAAAAAAAAAAAAAACACAATTGAAAAGTTAAGTAAAATTCCTTCTGTATGAATTTTTTGATTTGTTAAAAAAGTTACTGAAAAGTGAGACACACATAGCTCAAATCATTCCTCAACAATGATTTGCAAAGTACCAAAGGCTTATGACAAATGTGCACAGATGAGTAAGGGAGACAGAAGGGTTGGTGGGGGTTGGGCGAGAGAAATAGTATAAATTAAAGGGTAGAACGGGGCAGGCGGGCTGTTATCATATGAATTTATGTACTAATTTTAAACCCATTACAGCTCATCTCCGCTATCCGCAATAAAAACACTGTAACATAATTATAATCAGAACTTTTCTTCTGTTACTAGTCTACACCGTATTGAAATCTCTTGTCCGACTTTTTGTACCTGCAGGGAACACAAAGTGACTATCTACTTGGGCATCGTTTGCAAACGATAACACAATCCATGTCGTAGACCAATGTCATAAAAACAAAGGCTTGAAACAAAAGCACTGTCCAGTCACCTGATAACGTGCTCTTTAGGCTATTATGTAGGTCAGACCTAAATCTGGTAAATATGGAGGGCATAACCTTCGCCCCAGTCAATGAGAAAGCTTAATTTATTGCTCCGTTTATAGTGAAATAGAGGCGAGATGAAGGTCGGGAGGGGGGGGGGGAGGGGGGAATCAGGCACCCTGCTGTGTTTTACTATGGTATTTTGGTATTGTACGGTGGTATTTTATACTTGCATAGTAGGAAAACTGATGTCTCAGGCACTGCTGCTTTGACCTAGACATGTGGGCAACATATAAATAAATGTCTCTATGCCAAGAATTCGCTAAAACTCGTGGTTTTGGAGGGGGGGGGGGCTGATATCAAACCCTTTGAGAACCACTGGTCTACACTGAAAAATAGGGAAGGAGTGGCGCCAGTGGACAAAGAAGTAATTATTTGGGAAGACTACAAACCTTGAAAACAGGAGTTCAAGTCGTGACAGAATAATGGTTCTCACTCTTAGCATGAAATTTTGCGCCTTAAGGCATAATCTCATTCTCAATGTCAGCATCAAAAATCATTAAAAAGTGTCTTTAATCGAAAAACAATTAAAACATTTCCATGATAAGTTGAAGAATAAACAACAAAAACAGAAAAGACTTCCGGTGAATGGCAGATCGACGTCGGTCGTGTCACAAATTCCCCCCGCTTATCATAGTGGTTGGGTTGCAATTGTGTAGCGTGGTGGAGCAAGATTCTTGTTTAGGTGGATTATAATAGTAAGTGGCAAGATTTTGTGAGTAGTAAGGTAAGTTTTAACGCTTTTCTTCCTTTTCTCCGTATTCATTAAACCCGTTTGCGTGTTAAACCCGGTTGCTAATCTCAAGCATGGCGTCCGCACGAGTTGTTCCGGCTTGTTTTATCCTGGACAAAGCTATCGTCCCGGACTCCACTAGACCTATAGGCGGTCTAGATATACGAAAATATGCAAAGCCTCAGAGGATATCACAGGGGAGGGGTTGATTCACCTAGCTTTTCGGGTACTGTCATGGAATGGTTCAGTTCTTACCTTAGAGGTCGAACACAGTGTGTATCTGTCAATGGTCAAACATCTAATGTGTTCACATTGAAGTTTGGGGTACCCCAGGGCTCTGTACTGGGACCCATTTTGTACACTCTGTATACAACACCTTTAAGTTCCATCATTAAGGCACATGATATCTTTTACCACATGTATGCAGATGATACACAACTTTACCAATCTGTTCCTCCATCTGACATTGAAACACTCATAAAAAAGTTTGAAGTTTGTATTAGAGATGTTAAAAACTGGATGATTACAAACAAGCTTCAATTGAATGATGACAAGACAGAATATCTTATGTTTACCGCCAAGAGTAATGAACTTGTAACACCAAAACGCATTGTCATCGGTAAAGAATCTATTGCATTTAGCGAGAAAGCTAAAAATCTAGGGGTATACTTTGATAACAATCTCTCCATGGATGTACATATAAATTACCTTTGTAGACAAGTGTATCTTGAATTGATGAGAATCTCTACCATGTCACAATTCTTAAGAGAGTCATCAAAGAGAATCTTAGTCTCCTCCTTTGTTTTATCAAGACTGGATTACTGTAATGCACTCATGGTTAATTTACCAACTATAACTTTAGGAAAACTTCAAAGATGCCAAAATAATGCAGCTAGATTAGTGATGAAGAAGAAAAAACGTGACCATGTAACACCAATGCTAGCCCATCTCCACTGGCTGCCGATAAGATCAAGAATAGCCTATAAAATTGCTGTATTGTGCCATAAATCTCTTCATAATAATGCACCATCATACTGTCCAGCCTGATTCCAAAATATGTCCCACCACGTTCCCTTGGGTGATCAAAATTTGTTAACTCTCACCAGATCATTGAAGAAAGTAGGGGAGAGATCTTTTAACCATTCAGGTCCTAAAATATGGAACAACCTACCCCAAGAAATCAGAAACATCGAGTCAGAATCAGAGTTTAAGGCAGCCTTAAAGACACACTTGTTTAAACTGGCCCACCAATCCCCATCCATCTAATATCGACAAAATGATCTTCTGATTGTATGACGGGATACATTTGTTCATTTGATGTAACATGCTTTGTGTTTTTCCTGTGCTTATAAGACTGATTGTGCATATAATGTGTTTATAAAATGTACAGCGCCTTGAGCCGAATCAGGGATAAGGCGCTATATAAATGATCTCTATTATTATTATTATTATTATTATCCTTTATCCTTAGACGCAAGGAGATCACTGATAATTGAAGGGATCGAATTAAGGGGCCAATCCGTTACCGGTATACCGTCCTTGATAAGAACCCTTTTTATTGTAAACGGGTGGAGGAGAGAGGGGGACCACAAAACTGATCATAGGCAATGTGCCGATATCAGTTTCAAACACAGAAATCGAGAGTACACTGAAAATGCTGGGGCTGACCGCACGGTCAGACATGAAAGATGAGAATTATAGAGATGAGCAAGGCGGACTGACGCGATTTAGGGCTGGCAGGAGGTTTGTCTATATAGACCTGCCTGCATCTTCGCTTCCTAAGACAGCCAAAGTAGGTACTCAATTCCTAGCTTTTTTGTACTACAGGGAACAGGAGCGAGAGGTAGTGGAGTCAAAAGCAACAGGTTTGACACAAGGGGAGGGGGAGATGGAAGCAATGCAGAAAGACAACTCAGAGGACGAAAATAGAACAAAACAAAACGACACCGAGGTCGAGCCTGAGAATGAGAAAATAGTTACGTCATCTCATGACAAGGCTATTGAGCGAGCAAGAACAATGCTCACGAAAAGGCAAAGTACACTCAACCTTTTTCGGGGAGGCCTCAGTAAAGGACAGAGTACCTCAAGATCGGAGAGAGGAGGTGCTAAGAGGAAGAGAGCGGAGAGAATGCGCAGCGATAAGGAGAGTGATGGAGAGATGAGCGGGAGAGCGGGACTAAAAATGTTGGGGCGGGGGAAGAACATACTGAGCAAAAATATCAATTGGTTTGAGCAGGCAGGTGAGACGTAGACACTTCGTCTTTGTGGTGTCTCTTGATTAACGGACTTGGCCTGTTCACGGACTCTCCTTTTCGGACTTAGTCGTCTTTCCACACTTACTACGTAGGTGCCTATGCACTCTCTCTCTCTCTCCCTCTCCCTTTATCTGTCTCTCTCCTAGACATTGTCTATGAAGATTGTCTCCCTTAATTGTCAGGGCCTTCATAGGCAGTTAAAACACAGACTTTATTTAAAACATTTTATCAATATGATATAGTGTATTTACAAGAAACATATATTACTGAAGCGAAAGCTATTTAATGTATGAGAGAATGGACGGGTGAATTCTTTTTCTATCCAAGTACTAGTAGGAGTAAAGACTAGATCATTCTAGTGAATAGAACATTTATTATTGATAAATTAAAATTTCTGCCTTTTGATACACGATGTATTGGAATTGAATTTGAAAGGCAAAATAAATTATTCACGGTATTAAACTGTGACGGTCCAGCACAGCCGCAGGAACGTGAAGGTTTTATAGAGTACCTAAGTAACATTGTCAGTGAGACAGGCCAGAGCACTGTTATAGTATGTGGGGATTTCAATATGATTTTAAACAACGATCTAGATATAATTTCGGGCCCAACACAAGGAAAGAAAAAACTGGAATTATTCTCAAATTTTGTAGAAATGTGGGATTTATATAACTGCTGGAGAAGATTAAATAAAGAAACAAAAGAATTTACACGGTGTAGGAAAGAACCTTTTGTGGCCAGAAGACTAGATTATATTTTTCTGCGATAAAGAATTAATATCATGCATAACAAATGTGGAAATTAAACAATCATGTTCCATCCACAGATCATCGTGCAGTTATCGTAGAAATTTTAGAACATAACTTCCCGAGAGGTCCCTCCAGGTGGCAATTCAACGCGCATACATTAATAATGTCGATTTTGTAAATCATATGAATGTATTTATATCCAATTCCATAGAAAATGAGGAAAAGAACGATCTGGATCACCGGACAAAATGGGAACTGTTGAAAGCAGCAATTCAGTCAGAATGTATGCAATACAGTAAGAGAAACGCTATAAAAAATCACAGAAGAGGTAAACTGGAAGCAGAGATAAATGCCATCTCAAAGCTTATTGCTCAGTTCCCGGATGATAAAAAACTGCAGGAGAAATACGAAAATATGAAAAAAACAATTAGAAATTGAACTCTTAGCAAAAACTAAAGGAGCAAGAATTACATCCACAGTGAAATGGACTGAGGAGGGAGTAAAAAACAACAACACCAAATTCTTTTTAAATCTGGAAAAGGCCAGGGGAATATGATATACAATAAAACAAGTTAAAAATGAGGATGGTGAAATAACAAGGGCCCCGCTAAATATTCTTCAAGAAGCACAAAAATATTATGAAAATCTCTACGCTAAAGAAGCATCAGTGACGGCGGTGGGTGATGAATTAGATAATTTTAGATGGTTTAGTGTATGACAGATTAGCTGAGAAAGACAAGGAAATGTGTGATCAGAACATTAGCGTGGAGGAAATGGGAAAAGCATTGAAAGGACTTAATAATGACTCAGCTCCCGGATCCGATGGACTTACGGCTTGCTTTTATAAGGTGTTTTGGCGACTCTTAAAAAAACCGTTATATAATAGTTATATAGAATCCACAGAGCAGGGAGAATGGTCAGTTAGTCAGAGACGCGGTATAATCACTATGACACACAAAGGCAACAACAGCAATAGGGAAGATCTAAACAATTGGCGACCAATAACACTAACAAATGTTGACTATAAAATCTTTACAAAAGTTTTAGCTTTGAGGCTGCAAAAAGTTATAAAAAGTATCGTACATGAAAATCAAAGTGTATCTGTTAAAGAGAGAACAATTACGTCACATATTAGAATAATAGATGACGTCATAAATTATGTAAATAAAGAGGACATGGGAGGTTTGATTGTATCACTGGACTACCAAAAAAGCTTTCGATACGGTGGATAAGGAAACCATATTGGTAGCCCTTGATAGATTTAATTTTGGTCCAAAATTCATCCATAACATACAAACGATGTTAACAAACACGCAGAGATCAGTAAAGAATAGTGGGTGGTTATCTAAATGGTTTAAGGTAGAGCGAGGTGTCTGACAGGGATGTTGTGTTAGTCTTCTGCTTTTTATCTTAGTGGTAGAAATGCTTGCAATAAAACTTAGAAATAATGAAGAGGTAAAAGGAATTATGAGTGAAGGAGATGTAGCAGATAAGCTTAAAGTTTTGCAGTATGCAGATGACATGACGCTACTGATAAAAGATAAAACAGATCTTTGCAACGCATTGAAAATTACTGAACAGTTTTCAGACATTTCAGGGCTAAAGCTTAATAGCAAGAAATCAGTGAGAATGTGGGTGGGAAGTAATAAACAAAGGGAAGAAAGAGGAGAAGGAATAACTTGGGTAGAAAAGGGAGGTAACATAAAAATACTGGGGATACACTTTAACGCTACTTTCGAGGCACCTAATATCTCACAAAATTGGATTGAATAAATAAACAGCATTAAAAATCTGATTCCTAGATGGTCCAATAGAAATCTGTCAATATATGGAAAGACTATAATAGCAAAATCTTCTGTTCTGATTTTTAAAAAAAATTCCTTCCGTTCTTTTTTAACAGCATTTGTAACTGCCCAATAGTCGAAATGGATACCTTTCATATACACTGTAAAAGATTATAATAACTACGGAAAAATTGTGGGGTTGTTTTTTTTTTTTCTTGATAAAGGGACATCACCAAAATATTGACTTTTTGTTGTTGTAGTTGTTGTTGTCTTATCTTTTTCTTTGCGTTTCATTGTATCGATTGCACATTATTTTTTACTTGAGACTTTGCTACATACAAGTTTTTCCTTTTGAAGCAAAATAAGCTAAAAATGCCAAAATCACCAAATCTGACCTTTACGTCACTTTGGCAAAAAAAAAAAAAAAAAAGCGAATTGAGCTCTCGGCTGGAGATGCAGCGATGAAAGAAAAGTCTTCAAAATGTGATTTTAAAAAAGGCGAGGGGGTGCTGGGAGGTTGAGATTAGAAACAGCGTTTAAAATTATAAATAACTAGCTGAGTTCCCAGCCCTGCCCGGGATAAATTTCAAGATTTATTAGTTTCAGTTCTGGGTGATTATTATGGACCTGCTTCATTTTGCCTGTTCCTTTAGCTTTATTTTATTTTTGTTTGTTTATTTGTTTTTAGATACGTTTTACTGCTCACCCTTTGCGCTTTGACGTCCTGCGCGTCCCGTCAGCATCCGTCAAATGGCTATGTATAGCACACGGGTTAGTTTGTTTGCACATCGCAGAAAGTGATAACGTCATATTGTGTTAATGGAAAAGAAATATTATATTTTCCTAGGCATATTGAAAACACAAACCTGTACTTTTGGCCCTGCAGCGTCAATCTCCCAATTCCAGCCCCATTCTTTTTCCCACTCTAGGCACATTGAGAACACACAAAGTTTTATGCTTGATAGTATTAGAACTCAATCTCATCATTCAAACCAGTCCTAACCAGAAGTTGTTTTGTGAGTGTGATATATATACCGGAACCAATCTTAGTTACATTAATGTGCCGAAAAAATAGACCGAAGGCCAATGTGTCGCAACCTAGAAACTAATACAAACGTTCTGCGAGTTATTAATATTTTTTTTATTTTCTGTGCCGGGGACACGACGACAGTCTCTAAGCGCTGTATAAAATCTGAGGGCCACCGAATCAGCATTAACAGAGGAGTAGCGAAAGGCGCGCTGCAATTGTCGTAAGGTTTCACTTTTCTTAATAATGGGATTAAGTCTTTATTGCAATATGTCAGATTTCTACGGATTAAAATAGAGAAGTGGGACAAAAAAATTTTTGAAAAAAAAAAAAAAGCAAAAACAACAAGATAAACAAAAATAGGTAATAAGTAAACTCGCCGAGAGTACTAGATAAGAACAGATATGTGCCAGTTCGCATTCAATTAGTTTGAACAATAATCCATATTACGATATCTTTCAATTTTCTTAATTTTTCCGTTTCTTTTCAATATTGAGTTTTGAAAATCATGAAATCATGAAAATCCCGATGTCTGCCTGAATAGAATACGTGTAAAGTAAAAATGTATGAATTGAATAGACATTTAATAATGCTCAGTAATTGATATTCTACAGAATCCCAGTAATCTAATCTGCACAGTTGAAGTCACGAGAAAAGACTATAAGCTTGAAGGTGGCAAACTCGATATCATTTATGAAGGATGTGTAAGCATGTACAAGTAGAGGCGTTACACTTTGTCTACTAATGATCTCCATCCATCTATCTATCTATCTATCTATCTATCTATCTATCTATGTATCTGTCTGTCTGTCTGTCTGTCTGTCTGTCTGTCTGTCTGTGTCTGTATGTCTGTCTGTCTGTTTCTCTCTCTCTCTCTCTCTCCCTCCCTCCCTCCCTCCCTTCATCCATCCATCCATTGATCCATCCAGCCATCAAGCCATCCACCCACCCACCCACCCATCCATCTATCTATCTATCTATCTATCTATCTATCTATCTATCTATCTATCTATCTATCTATCTATCTATCTATCTATCTATCTATCTATCTATCTATCGGTCTATCTATCTATCTATCTATCTATCTATCTATCTATCTATCTATCTATCTATCTATCTATCTATCTATCTATCTATCTATCTATCTATCTATCTATCTGTCTATCTATCCAGCTATCTATCCAGCTATCTATCTATCTATCTATCTATCTATCTATCTATCTATCTATCTATCTATCTATCTATCTATCTATCTATCTATCTATCTATCTATCGGTCTATCTATCTATCTATCTATCTATCTATCTATCTATCTATCTATCTATCTATCTATCTATCTATCTATCTATCTATCTATCTATCTATATGTCTATCTATCTATCTATCGGTCTATCTATCGGTCTGTCTATCTATCTATCTATCTATCTATCTATCTATCTATCTATCTATCTATCTATCTATCTATCTATCTATCTATCTATCTATCTATCTATCTATCTATTTATCTATCTATCTATCTATCTATCTATCTATCTATCTATCTATCTATCTATCTATCTATCTATCTATCTATCTATCTATCTATCTATCTATCTATCTATCTATATGTCTATCTATCCAGCTATCTATCTAGCTATCTATCTGTCTATCTATCTATATTGTCACAAATCCCAGACTGGGAGATGTAATAGTTTATGACAGGACGACAATCGCGAACAAACAAGTTTAACACTTAACAAAACAATCCATCAGACTCACACATTTATTAAACCTAATTATACATATAATAGCGCAATTACATACATTATATTATTGAAATGAACTGCCGTACAACGGCCTTATTCTCACACACACTCTCCCTCGGATCCACAATCCGGTAGTTACTCCTAAAGGCACTTCGGCCTCAGCCTCTCCCCTCAGGGTCTTAATAGTACATTAATGATTCACTGTCACCGCAGTCTCTCAACATCACCTTCCTATTGCCATACAACTTATCAGTTCACTTGCCCATCATCATGGCAATAATATAGTATCTCATTCACTCTCATATCTACGTCCCTGTCCGTGGCCCGACTGCCACGACTTTATGTGCCTCTACTGTCCTGCACCGACAGTCTCACTTCTGGCCTATGTACGGCCTCCGGCCCTATGCTGGCCTATCACTTGTGCTCATCGAGGTGGCTCTTCGGCCCGTCCCCGACACCTACAAGAATAACATTACATTGGTATAATACCCTACCATTTCTATTCACTCCACCTCTCCTTACAACCCGTGAAGCGTACACACACTAGTTCACCTTTCACTCACCACACATCTTACGGTAACACACCTCCATCGGAGTACACACTACTCACTCGCGCTACAAATCCATGAACTCACTTTCATCTATCGCTCATGGCGCACATTGCTATATCCAATATCAAGGACTTCCACATTCCTCACATATACTTATTCACACCATGGTAATAGACGAATATAATATAATACATCAATCATAATAATCAATCAACGTTCTACATACCAGTCATTACTGGAAAGACTCTTCCACTAGTCTTCTCGACTGCTCCTTTTATGTCCGCCCGATGGGCTCTTATTCACAGGTCCGCTTCTAACTTGCAGTGATAGTAATACCGCGCTTTCGCCTCATTCAGACCCTCCCACTACTCACAACAGCACGCTTAACTTGCTGTCTACTGTGAGCCCTTCTTACTCTACACCCGCTCTGTAGCAATCCCCTTAATTGCACTCACTCCACTCGTGACATATATGTCTATCTATCTATCTATCTATCTATCGGTCTATCTATCGGTCTGTCTATCTGTCTATCTATCTATCTATCTATCTATCTATCTATCTATTTATCTATCTATCTATCTATCTATCTATCTATCTATCTATCTATCTATCTATCTATCTATCTATCTATCTATCTATCTATCTATCTATCTATCTATCTATTTATCTATCTATCTATCTATCTATCTATCTATCTATCTATCTATCTATCTATCGGTCTGTCTGTGTAACTGCCTGTCCGTCCGACTGTTGTCTGTCCATCAATTTATAAATCCATTCACCCATCCACCCATTCTTCCTGCCTTCTGTCCGTCTTTCCGTCCGTCTGTCAGTATGTCTGTCAGTCTGCCACTTTGTCAGCTAGTCAGTTAGTCTGTCTTTCTTTTTGTCTGTCTGTCTGTGTGTCTGTCTGTCTATGTACCTATCTGTTCTGGGACTTCAAATAAGGATCGATAGTTTGATCAATCATTATTTAAAAGGTTTATTATCATACCCCTATACCGGAGTTCCTATACTACCTTTAGAAATCTGATTGTGATAAATATGTCCCAAATGCACCCCCTCTTTTTTCTGCACGCTTGTATGATGTCATGAATACGACGCATCATTTAATATAGTGCTTGCACTGCTTTGTTGAAGTTTCTTAAATCTAATCTAAAATTTGTCAACTTATTATTTCATAAAATGTTTATTTTATGACATATTTGTTTTCATTTAAAAGAAATGTTTATTATCAAACTGTGTGGCACAATAAAAGAATTATTGCATTTTAATGGCAAACACATTGCAACTGCTCTTTTCTCCCAAGTTCACGAGTGAGAACGTGTGCAAAGAACAGTGCAAAATATATGCCAGGAAAATGCAATAATCTCATGTAATAGTGCACCCACATTGGTTGGCTCCTACACCCTCACCTCATGACAAAACTTGTTTATCTCATTGATACCGCTTATCAAACGCAATTTGACTTGACTGCGTTCTTTGTAATGAATTAACATATTCTCATTTTAATTCACATTTAGCTGTTATTTCATCTCATGTCCCATTAATCTTTTCGTTATTCTCATGAGTTCTTTTTTTAAATGCGGGTTGAAATTAATGTCAAATTTAGTTCAATCGGTTTTAAAAGAAATATTATAATAATTATGTAACAGATCAAAACTCTGCCCGGTGCTGAAAAACAAAACACACACACACACAAAAACAACCAATAGCAACAACAATGAACATACAAAGAAACAAATACCAATCCTAATACAAATAACATGGAGTTACATGATATTATATTGTCACCTTGCTCTGTGGACTAAGTTGATACTAATTTTGCCCATCCATTATTGACTTTGCAGCTGCCCGTCATGCCTCCATTTGTATGGTGAGACCGCTCTGCGAAACCAATGTGAGCATGGAACGGAAAGTAGGTCACGGCGGTAAACAATACCCGTTTGTATATTTCGACGGCTAGTAATAGCTTACAAACTAAATGAAATTAGAGGGTGAAAAAGTCACGATCTAATACATGACTAAGTGACCAAGAATTATGAAATTGTGTGCACTGCCTCACATTTTGATGATAAAATTACATGGACCAATTGCTATCTTTTATGTATTTTGTTTTGAGACACGGCAGATAAGACGCCTTTTTCCTAACCTAGAATAGAAAAGTGTGATAGGAAATTGCTTTCTACGTCACTCTTTACACATGGCTGGCCGAAAGTCAGCTTGATCACATCCTTGTATTCTGTAAGGAATTGTGGTGTAACAAAACGATTTATGTGTCTTTGCATCAAATCAGTTGAAGTGACCTAGACTTAGGCATGCAGCTGTCCTTGCTATAAGATTTATCTTGCCTGGCCTGGCTAGTACTAATAACGCAGACATACTATTAATTTTGGGAAAAAAGAAATGTTATGATGCGATGATAAAACAGTCTCAGAACACTGACGAGGATCTGTGGCTCTCTATTGTTCTATCTCCGTGCATACTAGTAAATTAAAATTTACTTAGCAAATCCTGCATGCTTGAAGACAAGTTCAGTCAGATTTCTTTATAAAAATGATGCTGCTGTAAAATGTGTCTTTAATACCTGTATTCAGATTTTGAATGATATAGCAATCGTACTTGTTCACCCGAGAGGATACTTGTATATATATCCCCCTCGTTTTTTTGCGCCTGGGATACATATTATTAAGCCTTTTGTAAATCCAAAGCTAGAGAGCTCCTCCCCAAATACTTCTAACAACAGCCTTAATTAATTATTCTTTCAGATTTTCTTTTTGTTTTCGTCCTGTTTTTTTATTGAAAGGGTAAGGGGCAGGGTTATGGATTCTATCAGATTTAGGGTTTAAAATAAGGACGAGTTAGGGATAGTGATGTATAAGTACATGCCCACAGCGCAAAACGCGTTTGGTGCGTATGTACAAGTAACAACAGCCACTTGGTAATTGTAACCTTTCTTTTTCGCTTATTTTTTTTTCTGTATAAGGTAAAAGATAATATATTTATCTCTGTATGCCTGCATAATTTTGAATACTTTCTGTCTGTCTTATCTATCCAGTAATCGACATAAGGACAGCTTCAGAAGAACCAAGACTACATACAAAACAGTGAGGAAATCTCCATCACCATCGAACGAGTGTTCAATCCAGATATAATTTCAAGATTTTGTGTTGCGATGTTCAGTTCACCTTGAGTTGGCAATAAACGTTTCTTCGCGAGGTCTCCCTTTAAAAAGTTCTCTTGCATCTGTCCATGCCAGGGGTGGCCAGACTTGCTTGATGTAAGAGCCACATACGATAAACTTCAGATGTTCGAGAGCCACAAGATATGAACAAAATTAACACATACGCTTTTATTGTTACACACACATTTTGTTACAAGGGTTTTATATATAAATATTAGGAAATTTGTGACAGCAACAATATTTACTCATGTGCCTTTTTTTTTTTAACTGTTAATTTGCAGTACCTTCAGTAATTACAAAGTATTTTGTATTTCTATTTGTATAAATCTTTAATCCCATTTGGGAAATTTGTCTTTGTGCTATGGCAGCCCAGTTACAACTGGAGCAGGCACGTCGTCGCCACAGTGCAGCGCCGGTAGGTGGATTTTTTTTTAGGGGAGGGGGTGGAGAGATGAGGAAGGGAGGGGGAGGGAATGGTGGGGATAAATTTTATTCAATTTTGCCCAGGCAGCGGCCTGTGCGGCCCGCTCTTTTCGATTTCCAATTGCCAAAGTATCTTTAATGTGCGAAACGCGCACACGGGCCCTCCGAATATTTTCGTCCTTATCTGAGAAGACCACGTAATCAATCCTACCTCCAATAGGATCAGGGACACGAAAATATGAGAAAAATAAAAAACTTCTAACATGCCTGCACCTGCCGGGTTTTGAACCCGGGACCCTGGGCATGAGAGGCGAGCAGGCTGCCTTTAGACCACCTTCTCCCACTTTACACCAAATACATGACATTATATACCAAATGTTGTCAAAATAAAAAAAGCCCGCCCACATATCTCCACGAGCCGCATATGGAAGGTCAAAGAGCCACATTTGGCCCAATAGCCGCGGTTTGACCACCCCTGATCTATACTGTACTTTTTTTGTTTGTTTGTTAGTTCGGTTTAATTTTGATTTTAAGTGTATCGTTAAAAAAAGAAGCGTAAGTGTTTGGTTTGTACAGATAACTTAATATATCTGATTAAGTTTGATTGAAAAAGATCATAAAACCGTCGAGCATAACATTCAAGAGAAACAGACTGTCCGATGCATTGGAATACCTAAAAGGAGGCGGCGTCAAGCCACCATTTCCGTCTCAAATTGGAGAGAGAGAGAGAGAGAGAGAGAGAGAGAGAGAGAGAGAGAGAGAGAGAGAGAGAGAGAGAGAGAGAGAGAGAGAGAGAATGGAGAGAGAAAGAGAGGGAGGGAAGAAGAGAGAGTGGAGGAGAGGGATAGAGAGAAAGAGAGAACGTGAGAGAGAGAGAGGGGAGAGAGAAAGAGAGAAACAGATAAAGGAGAAGAGGAAGAGGGAGAGAGAGAGAGAGAGAGAGAGAGGGAGGGAGAAAGAGAGAGAGAGAGAGAGAGAGCGATATCGGAGAAATGTACCCAGGACAAACACTGAGCCCAGGTAGCTGATAAACGCCTCCACCAGAAGCAATCACTAACCACTTGCATACACTAAAATGTAATCAGATATCTAACAAGATTATAAAAAGAACTGACGTTCACAATCAGCATTTTAATAATAATATGCAAAGTTGTAACAGATGGTAACAATCTAAAATATAAATACGAAATTTTTCAGTACCACACACACACACACACACACACACACACACACACACACACACACACACACACACACGCACGCACACACGCACGCACGCACGCCCGCACGCACGCACGCGCGCGCGCGCGCATACACACACACACAAACCCCACACCCACACCCACCCACCCACACACACACACACACACACATACATACACACACATAAACAGTCCACGTTGACTTACACGTTCCCTTTGCTGAAGCGATAAAAACGGGCGTGAGCTGAAAGCATTCCTTATCAACGATGAGCCATGGCAGAAATGCATTTGTAATGCTTGCTATGTTGAATTACTAGAGGCTTTATAATTTGCACCTGGAGCACAAACTGACTGGTGATACTTCACACAGTCGGTAGTTCCTGGTCTAGGGGGTGCTACTGATCCAGATCCGGAATATAGATTTGAGTTTGAATTTTACGGCGCGTCGGCACGATAACGGCCACTTTGCGCCCTTCGCGGTCTATTTAGGTACACTGTCTTTATTTATGTTTCGTATTCAGAGCTGTCAAGTTTAACATAATACATTCACAAAAAAAATTTTTTTTAAACTGTTTTTGTATAGATCTGGTAAAGTTTGTAAACGAATATAAAAATTAATTATTAAATTGATTTGTATTTCTTAGCCTCTCTCAGAAAGGACAGGATCCGCTGTAGATTTACGTTAGAAAATAATTCTTTCATGGATCCGCAGCCATAGTGCTTTCTTCAGATGTGCAGAAAGTCGACACATTCAGTTAAAATATGTTTAATTGATACAGAATGACAAAAAAAATTTAAAAAAATAAACCAGAACCCACAAATTGGAGGAAGTTTTTGGCATCATTGGATGGACGCAGAGGATAGATCGAGATGAGCAGTGGTTCCAGCAAGACGGGGCCAACGCCCACACATCAAATGCCTGGCTGCCAGAGCGATTTCAGGAAAGACTGATCAGCCAGAAGTGTGACGTTGAGTGGGCTGCGGTTTCATAGGAATTGAACCCCTCAGATTTGTATCTGTCGGGGTATCTCAAGGATAATATGTAGGCGAGCAACCCTGAAACGATTAGTGAACTGAAGTCAGCAATCACAGCAAAAATCAGAGAAATCCCCAAAGAGGAATGTGTTCGAGTAATTGATAATTTTCCTCAACGTGTTCAAGTTGGCCTCCAACGCCGTTTGGGAGATATTTTGGAAAGACTATGAATTTCATGCACAGCAACCAAATAGCCGAAACTTTGGAGATTGAATATACGGAGAGTGAAGTTTAAGTTCAGCAAATTTATTTGCAGGATTTAATAAAATTGCCATGGGTTCTGTTTCCCCTTTCGTAAAAATCGGTGTGAGAGGTGGGTGTGACTGAGACGGAGTCTCTTAAAGACAATTTCATCTCTCCAGTTTTGTTGAGAGGCATGAGTCCACTGACTAAGTTGATCTTGGACAGAGTGTTCATGTTGTTTGTTTGATGTTTGTTCATCCCATCTTTCCTGCCATCTCGATTTGATAAAGTTATTAATAGTGGGTTTAAATCAATGTGTGCTCTTTTTCGGTGTTGTTGTGGACATTTTAATGTTTCTTTGGCCACCGTGCCTGCTGTCCGTTACCATTAATGTGGCCAGGGATCAAACAGAGAACCATTTCATGTTTCTTATTGGACAGTGTATGAAGACCTTGTAACAGATTATTGACTTCATGGGTCTTCAAATTGGATTTTTTTTTTTTTAAGCCTGGAGGCAGGACAGCGAATCAGACAAGATAATGAAGCTTCCTGGACCGGAGTCGGATACAAGATTAAGGCCAAGTTGATTGCATGAATTTCAGCGGCGAAGACAGAATCTTTGGGGCTTAGACTGAGGCATTCGGTTTTGCCACCTGCACGAGAATGAGGCGGCTCCTACCTAATCATGGTCTTTGAAGACATTTGTGTAAAAAGGTCTAAGATCTGGGTATTTATTGATTACCTCTCCAAACATTTGTTTGTAGGTTTCTGGCATGGTGTTGTTCTTGCGACATGGCGAGAGACCTAAAACAATGTTTGGTTTATGTGTTAGCCATGGTGGGATGGCAGGAAATGGGTCATTCTCCAAATCACATGGTTGGATTTCGACTTTTGCAAGCAAAGACCGAATCCGAAGTCAAAAAGGAGAAGACGCACCCCGAGAAGATTCAATTTTTTGAATACAATATATTTCGTAGAAACCCAAATTGTAAGCGGAAATGTCTGGGTGAGAAGACAATTTTAGTCTGTTCTGAAAAGAGAGTTTGTCTCTTTTGCAGGGACGCTTCATTTGCTTTGACAAACAAACTTTTGACTGGAGAGGTGCAGAAAGCACCCAGAGCAAGATGTAGCCCTTGGTGGTGTATAGGGTCTATCTTTTTCAAGTATGACGGCTTAGATGATCTATAGATACAATCGCAGTCTTGTTGGGTTCTGATCAGGGAGCGATAGAGATGAAGCATGGAGATTCGATCCGCACCCCACTCATTTCCTGAGATAGTCTTTAATATGTTAAGGGCTTTTTGACAGGAGAGTTTAAGGTATTTTACACGAGGGACTAACATTATTTTTTCGTCGAATATAGGTCCTAGAAATCTGGTCTCGCCCTGCACCGGAAATTTGTTGATTCCCGTGAAGGAAAAGGTCCGGGCCTCTGTGAAATTTCGTTTTATTACTAAAGTGGACATCCACGGTTTTTGGGGAGAAAATTTAAATCCGTTTGTTTCTGCCCACCTCTGGACAGTGTTAAGTTGCAATTGCAGTTTCCGCTCTATTCCATCCACCAGAGGTCCCTGTAGTAGACGAGAAAGTCGTCTACGTACGAGGAGCAGTCAACGATTTGTAAAAGAATTTTAGTAATGGAATTAATTTTAATATTGAATAGAGTGGGGGATAGAATAGGGCCCTGGGGCACTTCCTGCTCTTGATCATATTGATCAGAGAGAGTGGAGTTCACATTCACCTGGAAGGAACGATCACTAACGAAATTCTGGACACAGACCGATACCTCACCCTTTAGTTCGTCCATGAACATCTCTCAGTACACCTGGCCTCCAGGTCGTGTCGAAGGCGTTTTCCAGGTCAAAGAAAATCCCAACTACGTGCTGTTTAAAAGCGAAGGCTTCTCAGATGGAGCTCTCCAGCCGGGCGAGATGGTCTGTCGTGGATCGCTTTGCACGATAACCGCAATGAAAAGTGGAGAGGGACTGGATGTTTTCCAACTTCCATTTAAGACGTTTGGTCACCATTCGCGTCATCAGATTGCCAACGTAGCTGCTGAAAACTATGGTTCGGTAATTTTGGGAGTCTGACTGATCTTTGCCAGGTTTTAGGATGGAGCCAATGTTAGTTTTCCTCCAGGTTAGGGGAACGGTTCCTTAGGTCCAGATATGATAAAATAGGTTTAGTGAACTCGAGAGTAAATTAATGTGAGTAGGGGGTGGGGTGTTTTAGAATTTCATTATGTATCTGGTCGGGGCCAGGTGCTGTGTGAATGGCCTCGTCCAGTCTGGATGTTAATTCTTCAGTTGCAAAAGTTTCGTTGTTGGAGAAGGAACCTACGGTTGAGAAATCGAGGGGCGATCGCTGGGAGAGTTAGCCGCCAAAGATGAAGCTAATTCGTTTGTGACCTCCTCTTCCTTTTCTGCGAGGAACCCCTCTTCCTTTTTGAACAGTCCGATTTCAGAGGTGGTAGCAGAGACTTTAATTTTCTTGATCATTTTCCAGATTTTCTCAAATGGGGTGCAGCTACTGATCTGGGATATGAAGTGTCTCCACGAGCCTCTCTTGCTTTCCCTGATCGTTCTATGTTCTTTCGCTCCCTCTTGTTTGAATTTCGTCATGCCTTGGGTGTTAGGATTGTGTTTTAATTCATGGAAGCCTGTTTCGTGCTCCTCAATGGCCCGCTCGCAGGCTTCCGTGAACCATGGTTAGTCTTTACCTGGAGCCCCAGATGTTTTGGGGATACAGTTCTAAGCAACTTCCAGGAGCTTCTCCTGGAATTGCTCGACTGTGCTTACAATAGTGGGCATAAATAACTGAGTGCACTTTCTGTGGAACTCTGCCCCGTCAGTGCGGGCAAGGTTCCACCCAGTCGGCTGGGTTGTTGGCCATGGTTGATCAGTGGTGGGACAAACTGGAAAGTGATTTGATCCATGAAGACTATTCAAGACAGACCAGGAGTAATCTATTTTGAGTGTTGGGTGGACTAATGTGAGATCTATGTTTGTTTGATTCGTTTGAGTTTGCGTTTTTACAGAGCGTCGGTACGACGACGGCCACTCTGCGCCCTTCACGGTCTGTCTGGGTACACTTTCTTTATTTATACTTCGCATTCAGAGCTGTCAAGTTTAACATAGAATTAAATACATTGATATAGTTTGAACACATTGGTAAAATTCTAAAAAAAATATATATATATTTTGTTATGGAAAACATTTTGTAAATGTGTATAAAAGTTATTAAATCAAGCTGTAGATCTTAGCCTCTCTCAGAAAGATCAGTTTCGGATCCACGTCTGAAAAATATACTTTCACGGATCCGCAGCCACAGTGCTGTCTCCGGAAATGCATGAACTTAAAATGTATTTTATTGATAGTTGGTATTTACATGCCACACAATGGAGGGGATCTACTCCCTTAGTAAAAACGTTCTACGAGGTCAGGTCGAGTCTATTAAAGACAATATCATCTCGCCGAGTTTGTTGTGAGGCATGGGTCCACTGTCCAAGTGGAGTTTATTTATTTGCTTGATCCATCTTTCCTGCCATCTTGATTTTATGAAGTTTTTAGCTGGTTTAAAGTCAGCATGTGGTCTTTTTAAGTGTTGTGATGGACGTCTAGAAGGAACGGTCGCCAAGGAAGTTCTGGACAAAGACCGGTACCTTTGTCACTTAGTTCAAGTCCATGAATATATTTCAGTATACCTTGCCTCCGGGTCGTGTAGAAGGCTTTTTTCCAGGTCAAAGAAAATTCCAACGACGTGCTATGAAGCTGTTCAGACGGACGAGATGGTCTGTCGTGGATCGCTTCGCACGGAAACCGCGCGGTCGTCGTACCTGTTGATTGGTGTACATCTGCATTTTTGGGTTCCGTCATTCAAAAGGAAAATGTCCGTCTCCAAGTGGAGCTTCTCTACAACCTTTCCGTGAGGATTGGTTGAGGATCTGCTTCAGATGGTACTGTGTGTGTTGAAGTCTCCCCCAAGGATGTGTGGAAAAATAATGAACCTTCTTAATCTGCTAGAATGGGTCGCCACTAACTTGGACTCGGAATATAGGAAAAATAATGAAATTTCCTAATCTGCTATCGTGGGTCGCCACTGACCCAGACCCGGAACACAACAAAATGAATGAACCTCCCTAATTTGCTTTTGTGTGTCGCCACTGACCCAGACTCAGAATGTAGCAAAAACAATGGCTCTTCCCAATCTCCAAATAGTCGATCACATCAGACCCACCATTGCCAAATTATCATTATGCCATTCTATGATATGAGTGACATTATCTTTTGAAATCTTGGTTTTCATTTCATGAAATACGGGGGCTGTACATAACATATGTAATATGCTTTGTCAAAATTGACTCAAAGACATTTTTACTCATTGAATTTTAGAGTACACCAAATTTCAATAACCAGGTCCACACTGTTGTCTAGTTACAGATTGAAGAAAAACACAGCTCTGGGTCGGTATGACCCATGACCTAAATTACAGAAATGACAAATCATTTTTGGGCTACAGTTACAAACTATCAACTCCTTTCTCACTTTTGGTGTCAGAGAGTCAGTACGAGGTGTGAGATGCGTAATTACAAACATTTCCTCATTTGTATAAATATTTCCTTTGTGAGACTTGTGAGTACCAGTGGGCAAAGACTTCACTTGCCTCACTATATTTTCTGACAGCTCACAAGTTATTCCATTATACATATCAGGTACGTCATGGTATGACATTGTAATTCATTTTCATTTTCTAATGACCTTGCATTCACAGCTTTCTCTTATGACCAGCGACCACCAATAATGACAGTGCACTAAAAATCAGTCAACAAGCCAGAGCTTTTCCTGCTCGGAACCGATCAGTCGATATGCCACAGTTCTGCCATTTCACTAGAGATCAGACAACAGATCACAGTTCTGTCAATGCACTTGAGATCAGTCAACACACCAACGTTCTGCCATTGCCCTAGAGATAAGACAAACTGCCACAATTCTGTCAGTTGGCGAGAGATCAGTCAACATGTCACATTTCTATCATTGCTCTAGAGATCAGACAACACGCCAAAGAGTTCTGTCACTGCACTAGAGATCAGTCAAAATGTCACAGATCTGTCACTGCACTAGAGATCAGTCAACGTACTACAGTTTAGTCATTGCACTGGATATCAGTCAACATGCCAAAGTTCTGTTATTGCACCAGAGATCAGTCAACATCCCACAGCTCTGTCATTGCACCAGAAATTAGTCAAGATCCCACAGTTCTGTCAGTGCATTGGATATAAGCCAAGATGCCACACTTCTGTCATTGCACTAGAGACCAGTCAACATCCCACAGTTCTGTCAGTGCACTATAAAGATCAGTAGACAACAAGGCACAGTTTTTCCCGATCGGATCAGTAAAGAGATAAGGAAAAAATACCACAGTTCTGTTAGCCCCTAAGAAATAAGTCAACATGCCACAGTTCTGTCATCGCCCTAGAGATCAATTTAAATAATGAGAGTTTTGTCATTGCGCTGGTGATCAGTAAAAAAAAAATGTAGCAATTCTGTCTGCGCTAGAGATATGACACACTACCATTGTTCTGTCATTCAGAAAGGCAATGATTGGTCAAAATTTAAAACCTGGTTATTGGAGATATAATTATGTTTATCGTTAATTTTTGGTTTCGTCTCACCACCTGGTGAGAGGAATCTCCCAGGGTGTTATGATCCCATCCAGATGTTATAGATGGTATTATAATGTTGTGTTGGTGTGTTTGTTCGACTGCATATTTTTAATATTAAATTTAAATCTTAATTTCCAGACCATGTCAAATATTAAAGAACAAAGTGAATAAATTTCAACAATCAGGCCTGCAGGGCCACATTTTAATTACGTTAAGTACACTAACAATTTCGACTAGATCTATTTATGTAGTAGGGATAAATATTAGAAGCATCAAATCCATAATCAATAATAGTTCATTACAAGTCTAGCTCTAGGTTTCCTATAATATCATGGACTTCTGTTCTCGCTAATTATCTAACTAATAACTTATTATATCTAAGATCTGGACTGCTTACTGTATGGCAATTACTATACTATTATAGTCTCTGGAGACATAAGTGTCATAAGGCTATTGTCACGAGCGGGTGAGCTGGGATCAGTAGTTACGGGGGAAGGGGGTAGAGTAAAGTTAACCCACGGCCCACGGGTAATGGAAAGCGTGCATGTTGTGAGTGGGGGGGGGGGTCTGCATGAGGCGAGAGCGCTGTACTACTATCACTGCAAGTTAGAAGGTCCCAGGGGACGGACGTGATTGAGAACAGTCGGGAGATTGTGACAGTGTTTTCCAGTGATGACTGGTAGGTGGAACGATGATTGATAATTATGATTGATGTATTATATTCGTCTACGACCATGATGTAAATAACTATATGTGAGGAATGTGGAAGTCCTTGATACTGTATATAGCAATGTGCGCCATGAGCGATAGATGGAAGTTAGCTTCATGGATTTGTAGCGAGAGTGAGTAGGGTGTAATACGGTGGAGGTGTTACCGTAAGATGTTTGGTGAGTGAAATGTGAACTATTGTGTGTACGCTTCATGAGTTGTAATGAGGGGTGAAGTGATTAGAAATGGTATGGTATTATACCAATGTAATGTTATTTTTGTAGGTGCCGGGGTCGGGCCGAAGCGCCGCCTACGGTGAGCACGGGGGGTAGGCCAGCATAGGGCCGAAGGCCACACATAGGCCAGGAGTGACGCTGTCGTGTAGGACAGTGGCAGCACATGAGTCGTGGCAGTCTGGCCGCAGACAGGGATGTATATATGATTGTAATGTGCTAATAAGATGTACTACTGTGACATGGATGTATTATTGTGCGATTGAGATACTCATGTAGATTGAAGTATTAACGTGCTAGGGCGACGTGAGGTGCTATAGGAGGCTAAGGTGTTATTGCCATAGGGAGGCGCTATTGAGAGACTGTGGTGTGAAAGAATACTAGTGTGTCATTAAGACCCTGAGTGGAGGGCTGAGGCCGAAGTGTCTTCAGAAGTAATTACCGGGTTGTGGACCCGAGGAAGTGTGCTTGCGGGAGAAGGCCGTGGACGGCAGTTTAATTAAGTAATATAATGTATGTCATTGCAATTCTATCTTTATCTTATGTTTAATAAATGTGTGAGTCTGATGGGTTGTTTTGTTAAGTGTTATACTTGTTCGTTGTGGTTGTTGTCTTGTTATAATTATTACATCTCCCAGTCTGGGATTTGTGACAGCTATCTCAGATATTTAGATTTTTAGGTCTGGCCCGTCAGGTGACGTCGGCACAGTTAGGCTAAATATAACTCTAGGATGGGCTGGCAACTCCCAGTCTCACTGTCAGGGAGTGGGATTTTGGAGATAATTGTAGAAGTCCCCTCCTGATGTCAGAATTCCGTCCTGATTTTATAGATGTTGTCTTGGGGTGTTAGTTCGACTGCATTTTTATAATTAAGAGGTATTCAATCCAAAATCTAACTTCCATACCATGCCAAATATTAAAAAACAATCTGAGTAAATTTCAGTAAACAGACCTGCAGGGTCACATTTTATTTACGTTAACTACACTAACAATTTCGACTAGATCTATTTATGTAGTAAGGATAAATATCAGCAGCATCAAATCCACAATCAATAATGCTTCAATATAAGTCCAGCTCTAGATTTCCTATAATATCATTTTTACTTCTGTGCTCGCTAATCATCTAATTAAACTACTTCTATATAGATCTATATATCCAAGATCTAGACTGCTTACTGTCTGGCAATTAATATGCGAATATAGTCTATGGAGACATAAGGTCATCTCAGATAGTTATGCCTAACCTTATAACAGGTCGAGCCCGTCAAATACAAAGTGACGTAATCCCAGTTAAATACAGAGATCTAACTCTAGGATGGGCTGGCAATTCCCAGCCTCACCCAGACAATTCAATCACAATTCACAGTTATGTATTTCATACACTAATAACTATTTGCAGCTCTAGATGAGTTCAACTTTGCATCGTGCATTCTCTGGCAATCACTCCTGGTAAATTCATCAAGACTCTCCCTCGGGTAAATGTCTTACTTTTCGCCTCCTTAATCACTGTCAATCATCACGAGCTTTGATCAGATCTTACTTACCATTGTTCTGGCGCTAAGGCCAGAAACATTAGATAAAAGCGGTGTTCATGTTCAACTGAGCCATACGGATCTCTCTCAATGTCTATGGACATCTAGACATGATGTAACATTATAAACTATGATTCTTTCAAGCCGAATCTCGCTGGAACCTTCGCAGTTGGGGTAGCTGCACGGAATGAATTAAGAAGTACTGCCCGCACGGTTTGCGCTGCATCGAGATCTCTCCGCTAACCCTCATTGGTTAGTCCTTTAACCCACAATGACGTAAGCAAAACATAAATCCCTCTACAAATTAAAACTGGGGCGGTGATCTTCCCTCTAAACCACGACAGCTTTTATTTAACTATTTACTAGCTACCAATATACATGTTTACTTTTACTTTTCTTATAATTATCAATATACGAAGACTTCTGTTCATGGGTGCAAATTTCCTGTATTATAATTTATTAGCATACTACTGTTTATCTCCCCTTCCTGTTGTTTATCAAAATCACGGGGTCGAGAACTGCTCTGTCATCCCTAGCTATACATTTATTCTATCTCGCCCCACCTTCTTTCCATCTCTAAGAAAAAAGTGTTTCAAAACAAATTGTTCACGAGAACAGTTCAAGGACAAATTACGCTGGTTATAATTAACAAGATCGTAAATAATTAAATCATTGAAGTCGTGACCTAGCATGGCATTTATGAGACAATGTGATCCTGACACCCACCCAGACAATTCAATCACAGTTATATATTTCATGCATTAATTCTATTTGCAGCTCTAAGTGACAGTTTGACGTTGCATCTTGCATTCTCCGGCAATCACTCCTGTTAGATTCATCAAGACTCTCCTAACGGATAAGTGTCATGCTCTTCGCCTCCTTAATCATTGTCAATATCATCAAGAGATAAATTACTCACGATTTGCCCTGGCGCTAGGCCAGGGAACAATGGACAATAGCGTTGTTCAATTTCAATTCAGCCATATGGATATCTCAATGACTAGATCCACATCTAGACATGTTGTATTTTGTAAGTATTAAATGATTCGCTCAAGTGGAATCTACACTGACTCCATCGCAGTCGAATGTTCTGCTTAGAATGAATAAGAAGTACTGCCCGCACGGCATCGCGATCTCTACGCTAATCCTCATTGGTTAGCTCTTCAACCCTCAATGATGTCAGCAAAATATAATCCTCTCTTCAAATTAAAACTGGGGCGCTAATCTTTCCTCTAAACCTTAACGGCTTTTATTTAACTCTTTACTAGCTACCAATATACATGTTTATTTTTACTTTTCTTATTATTATCAATATACGAAGATTTCTGTTCCTGGTGCTAACTTCCTTTATGCTAATTTGTTAAAAGTTACAAATTGATATAGCAGACGACAATGCTTTAAGGCCACTCTAATAGATATCTTGGTTTTTCACAATAGTTACATCTACTCTTAGGCCAACATATTTAATCTTGACATCCCACTCTAGGTTGTATTAATTAAGTTATTTCCCTTTGACCACATTTGATCTTGACATCCCCCACCCCAGTGTAAATTTTAAGAAAAATTTACACGATAGGATCTAAGAAACTCCAAAGTTATTGTGGTGGGGGCTTAAGTACTACGTAGAAAAGTCAGCCCTAAGACTAAGAAAAAAAAAATTAACTAAGAACGTGCATAGTGGATGGACAAAAAGTACTCAATTATTTATGCAACGTTCTGTAGAATCTCATCTATTGAAGTATATTCTCACTTCATACAATCACACTTCTCATGAATATTTATAATAATAATAATTACCTCACTGTATACTCTTGGATTAAAGTATAACTATATTCACACAGTCACGCCTCACTGAAGAAACATGCTCATAATTATTTTGTCAACACACATATTGATACATGTATGCACATTCACAAACAATATATTATTAATTAAAGTATTGTGGCATCCAATGGCAGCAGTAGCTCTGGTTGCTTGGTTTGCCATGACTCCATCTCATTGACCCGCAGACAAGAGCGTCAGGTTTGTCAGTAGCTCAGGTTACAGTCTGGAATGACGCTGGTGGAAAGAGGATATTCACAAGAAAGAATGTAAAAATTGTTCATAAATTAGTGAACAATATAATGTGAATGCATCCACCGTCCAGAAATGAGGCGGAGAAGCGCCATCCAACCCCAATACAAGACAGACTCTTTAATAGAGTAATGACATTTTTGGTCTGCCTTACATTCTACAACGGCCGAAACAACAAAAACAGCGAAAAGTTAATTAGCTTAACGTTTACATTCCACATTTGCGTGGTGCTGCCTTAAATGTAACAATTATAGAACTTTCTCAATTCAATAAAAATATGATTTAATTTATTTAATCTCCGTATCGAATCCGGTATAGATGAGATGCCACGAAACGAGTGCGTGTGTAATTGAATGCGCCCTAGCTACGCAGGAAACGCACATACGTCAAGTGTCACAGTCATCTCGGTATATAGTCACAATCGGTTGCATTCATTATGTCACAAATCCCAGACTGGGAGATGTAATAAGTTATGACAGGACAACAATCACGAACAAACAAGTTAACACTTAACAGAACAATCCATCAGACTCACACATTTATTAAACATAATTATACAGATAATAGCGCAATTACATACATTATATTATTGAAATCAACTGCCGTACAACGGCCTTATTCTCACACACACTCTCCCTCGGATCCACAATCCGGTAGTTACTCCTAAAGGCACTTCGGCCTCAGCCTCTCCCCTCAGGGTCTTAATAGCACATTAATAATTTACTGGCACCGCAGTCTCTCAATATCACCTTCCTATTGTCATACACCTTAGCATTCCCCTAGCACCTCAGCAGGGCAATAACACATTATCATTTCAATAGACATTATCATTTCACCAGTACATTATTAGTTCACTAGCCCCTCAACATGGCAATAGTGCATTATCACATTCACGCTCATATCTACGTCCCTGTCCGTGGCCTGACTGCCACGAATTTATGTGCCTCTACTGTCCTGCACTGACAGCCTCACTTCTGGCCTATGTGTGGCCTCCGGCCCTATGCTGGCCTATCCCCTGTGCTCATCGAGGTGGCTCTGCGGCCCGTCCTCGACACCTACAAAAATAACATTACATTGGTATAATACCCTACCATTTCTATTCACTCCACCTCTCCTTACAACCCATGAAGCGTACACACACTAGTTCACCTTTCACTCACCACACATCTTACGGTAACACACCTCCATCGGAGTACACACTACTCACTCGCGCTACAAATCCATGAACTCACTTTCATCTATCGCTCATGGCGCACATTGCTATATCCAATACCAAGGACTTCCACATTCCTCACATATACTTATTTACATCATGGTAATAGACGAATATAATATAATACATCAATCATAATAATCAATCAACGTTCTACATACCAGTCATCACTGGAAAGACTCTCTCACTAGTCTTCTCGACTGCTCCCCTTATGTCTGCCCGATGGGCTCTTATTCACAGGTCCGTTCCGTAGGACCTTCTAACTTGCATTGATAGTAATACAGCGCTTTCGCCTCATTCAGACCCCCCCCCCCACTACTCACGACAGCACGCTTATCTTGTCTACCGTGAGCCATTCTTACTCTACACCCGCTCTGTAGCAATCCCCTTAATTGCACTCACTACACTCGTGACACATTATTCACATTCAGTATTGCGGTAGATAATCCACGGGCCTATGGAAAGCTAAAGACATAAAGGGTCATACGATACTTATGACATAATCGGTTATAGGCCTACGATACGATTTATCAGTGTACTATGTTATCACTGCATAAATCTCAATACGCGATATGGCAGTGTCATCAATCTGTTACACCCACTGCAAAAAAAATCTCTCTCTTTCTCTCAATATACAATGAAGCAGTGACATCAATTTTTTAAGCCTACTGCAAAAAATTCTCTCTCTCTATCTCAACAAAGCAGTGTCATCAATCTCTGTTACTCACTGCAAAAAGTATAATTCTCTCTCTCTCTCACACAATATACCACGTTTCTATTATAATGACATTACCGCAATACTGATACGAACAAGTCCCATGAGACAAACTCTTTGCTCCTCGGGGGGCCGCACAGCCGAAAATAACACCAATATTCACCACACATCACTCATCTCTCACTTCACATAACTCTAATCCCATACAACAGTCTTCCACTGTCCTCTCGGGAGCTCATGAATTTTAAGACGAAATCGGTTATATCAATACTAACCCAGAACTGGCAGTATCAACTGCACGGGTTCTAATAATTCACTTAACGTCAATAACCAGATTAACATTCAACGTCCAGGCATCATATTTTAAACAAAGCAATGTCAATATAATAGTTTAAAAGTTATAAGGAAAAAAAAAAGATACACTGAACAGGACGCTAGACTCACAAGCAAGACGAACGATAACAGACCCTACAAGCCTTAACTTATCTACAAGATAGTTTTAAGAAAAAGGACAAGAGAGACATCTTCCTAAAGAAAGGGAGGAAGCAAAGAAAGCCACAATCTATACGAATAAACGGATCCCTATAGAACTATTCACAGCATAGCAAATCCCCCCGAGTTATCTATAGCCAATGATACACGTTCTGCACCCGATTGGCAAAGAAGATATGCTAAACTACGATCCCTAACAAACAACCCGCTAAACTAAACTGAACATGCAAAAAGATAAAAAGCCTGTAAATGATGAGGAAGGAAAACACTTCAACCTCCCCAAAAACGGCACTCGGATGGTTCACTTAACTTGTTTACAGGAATTTAGATGGTGGTTTCCTCAATCCATAGCTCGCATTCCCAAGTCCAAAAGTCTCGTTTTCTGTTACAGGTAGATAGATCTATGGTGGATGTTGTCCCTCGCCGTGATCGTCGGGTCAATGGGATCGACAGAACATCATATGAAATTCAAGCAAAAAATGTATATTAATATACAATGTATATCATCTATATGTCTCTAGATCTAGATCTAGATTTGAAATCACAATCTTACATCATGAACTAGCTAACAAATCTCCAACCAGATAGAATCTAGATCTCTCCATACATGTTAAGAAATAGTGTCCCTTTTCAGACAATTTATTAGATCCATATCATCTTATTTATTATATTATTCCGCCTTTAAATAATAGCTATCTCCTTACTACCTTAAATTCTTTAAGAGTGTCCCTATCTAAATATTAAGTTATGGTAAGATAATAAAGGTTCTTTAGGGGGTCCCTCTCTAGATGTTATGATCTCATCCAAATGTTATAGATGGTATTATAATGTTGTGTTGGTGTGTTTGTTCGACAGCATATTTTTAATATTAAATTTAAATCTTAACTTCCAGACCATGTCAAATACTAAAGAACAAAGTGAATACATTTCAACAATCAGGCCTGCAGGGCCACATTTTAATTACGTTAAGTACACTAACAATTTCGACTAGATCTATTTATGCAGTAAGGATAAATATTAGCAGCATCAAATCAATAATAGTTCATTACAAGTCTAGCTCTAGGTTTCCTATAATATCATGGACTTCTGTTCTCGCTAATTATCTAACTAATAAGTTATATATCTAAGATCTGGACTGCTTACTGTATGGCAATTACTATAATAATATAGTCTCTGGAGACATATGTGTCATAAGGCTATTTCAGATATTTAGATTTTTAGGTCTGGCCCGTCAGGTGACGTCGGCACAGTTAGGCTAAATATAACTCTAGGATGGGCTGGCAACTCCCAGCCTCACCCAGACAATTCAATCACAGTTATATATTTCATGCATTAATTCTAGTTGCAGCTCTAGGTGACAGTTTGACGTTGCATCTTGCATTCTCCGGCAATCACTCCTGGTAGATTCATCAAGACTCTCCTAACGGATAAGTGTCATGCTCTTCGCCTCCTTATTCATTATCAATGTCATCAAGAGATAAATTACTCACGATTTGCCCTGGCGCTAGGCCAGGGAACAGTGGACAATAGCGTTGTTCAATTTCAATTCAGCCATATGGATATCTCAATGACTAGATCCACATCTAGACATGTTGTATTTTGTAAGTATTAAATGATTCGCTCAAGTGGAATCTACACTGACTCCATCGCAGTCGAATGTTCTGCTTAGAATGAATAAGAAGTACTGCCCGCACGGCATCGCGATCTCTACGCTAATCCTCATTGGTTAGCTCTTCAACCCTCAATGATGTCAGCAAAATATAATCCCCTCTTCAAATTAAAACTGGGGCGCTAATCCTTCCTCTAAACCTTAACGGCTTTTATTTAACTCTTTACTAACTACCAATATACATGTTTATTTTTACTTTTCTTATTATTATCAATATACGAAGATTTCTGTTCCTGGTGCTAACTTCCTTTATGCTAATTTGTTAAAAGTTACAAATTGACATAGCAGTCGACAATGCCTTAAGGCCACTCTAATAGATATCTTGGTTTTTCACAATAGTTACATTTAATTTTAGGCCAAAGTATTTAACCTTGACATCCCGTTACATTTACTCTTAGGCCAACGTATTTAATCTTGACATCCGGTTACATTTATTCTTAGACCAACATATTTAATCTTGACATCCTACATTAGGTTATATTAATTAAGTTATTTCCCTTTGACCACATTTGATCTTGACACCGGGCAAGGTCATTGAATACTTAATTAGAGGAATCACCCCATGAAAAAACGTTGACCGCTTGGTGAAAGGAATCGCCCCGTAGAAGGAAGTAGACCATCTGATCAGAGGAATGACCCTATGAAAAGGACGTTGACAGCTTCTTTAGAGGAATTATCCTATGTAAAGAACGCTGACCGCTTGGTTAGAGGAATCACTCCATAGAAGGGCGTTCACCATCTGGTCAGAGAAATCACTCTGTGGAGGGACATTGATCACTTTTTAGAGAAATCACATCGAATTTATTGTGACAATCAGTTGTTTGGCACTGGTTCAATCGGACAAGATTACTATTATACATAGAGCTATGTCGATCAACTAGAGCGGGAAGTATTTCAAATCACTTTTCATCCTATGGTGCCTCTAACGCGAGACAAAAGGAGGGCAAGCTTTAAACAAAAAATATTTTTAAATGGTGCCGACTTTTGTGTGCTTTTGTGTGGGCTGCAGCTGATAGTCCCCGTGCCCTTCTTTTGTCTGGAATGGGGTATGCTAGATGGCAACCCGAATTGCCGCCATCTTTCAATGGGAAGAAGAGAGGCGGTGCCCCTGAGTGTTCTCTCTTAAAAAATGTATAACTCTGTCCAATTGTGTTACACTAGCTGAGGTCTCTGGCCCTGTCCGGGATAAATTGGTTTGAATATTCGTTTCAGTTCTGGGTGGTTATTATGGACTTGCTTCATCTGGCCTGTTCCTATTTGTTTATTTTATGTTTGTTTGTTGGTTTTTAAATAAATCTTACTGCACTGCCTTTGTGAGTTGATACCCTGCGCATCCCGTACAACAGCATGATTTGCGAACGAGTTAGTGTGTTTGATAGTGAACACATCACAGGAAGTGATAACGAAACCTTAAAATAGATGAACCATGAATCGAAATAGATCTAATTTCTAAATGATGGCGAAACAATAAATTCCCAATTTATAAAACTACAGAGATTTGAGACTTCTATTAAAAACTGTGCACTCTTACATCCATTCTGATGCACCATATAAAATTTGAAGTCTGAATATTGAATAGTTCAGAAGCCTTTTGCAACGAAAAATCTCAAGTCCACAAATATCTATATTTATTAATAAAAGTGAAACCTTACGACAATCGCAGCGCGCCTTTTGCTACTCCTCTGTTAATGCTGATTCGGTGGCCCTCAGATTTTATACAACGCTTAGTATAGACTGTCGTCGTGTCCCCGGCACAGAAAATAAAAAAATAATAATTAATAACTCGCATAACGTTTGTATTAGTTTCTAGGTTGCGACACATTGACGTTCGGTCTATTTTTACGGCAAATTAATGTAACCAAGATTGGTTCCGGTATAGACTGTATCACACTCACAAAACAACTTCCGGTTAGGACTTGTTTAAATGATGAGATTGAGTTCTAAGACTCTCAAGTATAAAATTTTGTGCGTTCTCAATGTGCCTAGACTGGGAAGAAAGAAAGGGTCTGGAATTGGGAGATTGACGCTGCAGGGCCAAAAGTACAGGTTTGTGTTTTCAATATGCCTAGGAAAATATTGTAATATTTCTTTTCCATTAACACATGACGTTATCATTTCCTGCCATGTGCAAACAAACTAACCCGTGCGCAAATCATAGCCATTTGGCGGATGCTGGGGGGACGCGCCGGACGTCAACGCGCAAAGGGAGAGCAGTAAAACGTATCTAAAAACAAACAAACAAAAATAAAATAAGCTAAAGGAACAGGCAAAATGAAGCAGGTCCATAATAATCACCCAGAACTGAAATTAATAAATCGATTTTATGCCCGGGCCAGGAACTCAGCTAGTATAGTATAAATTAAGACAATGTATTATGATGTGTTACAGTAGACTCATAATGAAAGCGCGGGGACTTCTGCTGGTGCTATTGCTAGCACTGGCCACGACGGAATTGGCCACATCTCAGCAGGAAAAGTCAGATCTACAGGACAGGGACCCCGAAGAGACTGGCAATGGCGTTGGACTAACTGATGACGATGATGATGACGCTGAAGCGGAAGCCGCACTTCATGAGCTGGTGAGGGATGCTACAGACAAAGTCCGCGAGGTAGGGATCACATTTCAGTCCTTTCATTTGTTTGAAGCTAAGGCCAAATTTTGTTTTGCCATCTTCTCAGCAGCATCTCCTTCGGTGATCATTTAAAACTTGATTCATCACTGCTTCATGTTAATGGCATAATTTATTTTTGACCCTTTTAGGATATTAAAATGAAACTGTTTCGTTTCCTGTAATTTGGTGACGAATCACAATTCTATTGGATCATGAATTATATTCTTATTGACGCATTTCTTTTTCTGGAATATTATGTGACAGTCCCCATACTCAGGAATGCAATAAACCGTCATTTGCCAGTTGGCATAAGTCTGACATAACAATGCCATATCGTAGAACAATGACGGATTGTCCACTGTGAGGAGCAAAAGCAGGTTGCTAGACATGACGTATCTAAGAAACCAAAATTGCACTTCTTAGCCATTAAATAATCATTCAATCTAATAGGAACTTGGTTCTGAAACTGAAAAACACATTGTTCCTGTACAGCAAGAACGTTGACATCATCAAAGACAAGAACAAAAACTTTGGACGGTCTAAAAAAATAATAAAAATAAGTTAATTTATATCTGAACATGACAGGGAAAACACAATTTTGAAATCTTGGAAATCCCAACATTGTCATACAATCATTTGGTGTAGTTGTGTTGCTGTTGTCCTGCTGTTGCTTTTGTGGCTGTTATTGTTTTGAATAAATATCATTTTAGAGCCTATTCACCCACCAGCAACAACCAAATTAGTTTATTATTCATTATTAAACATATATTGTTATTTATAAATATTCAAATATTATTTGGGTTGTGAACCGTTGTGAGTTGTGAACTGCGCCTAACAGGCTGCGTTACAATTTCTCTGAGATAGAGAGGTAGAGAGAGAGAGTGAGCGAGACAGGGAGAGAGAAAGAAGCAGTGTAGTGTGTTGAGCGCTTCGCAGGCGCTCCATTCTGCTCTGTGGTTGACATGTTGCTTCTGTAAAGCTCATAGAGCATTTTAAATGGATATGCGCTATATAAAGGCCATCCATTATTATCATTATTATTATCTAAGTTTGAGAGACCAGACGGCGGTAATTGATGAATTGGTGACATGTTATCACCTTGATTTCTTGCAGAAGATGTAAAAGGATTTGAGGATTGGAAGGAGAAGACCGATCCTTTTCTTAATGGCATATTTATTATGTACGTTACTTTGATTGTTAAGGTTGATGGGGGTCAAATCAATTTGCAACCAGACTTTCTGACAGAGAGATGAATTGCCGTTGACCGTGGAAAGCGCAATGTGTCGCTCAGAATGATTAATGAGCTCCACTATAAAAAAAAAGTATAAGATCTATAGAAACGCCGGTGACTAGATTATTATTGTTAACTCTTTGGAAGTCTACTAAGAGACAAACTATTATCCTTAACTCTATGAATGACTGTTTAACTCCATGAATGTTTCTTGAGAGCTGGGGGACAAACTTTTACTCTGTAGAAGCCCGTGGGAAATAAAGGGGCATGACTACATTACTCCTAATTGCTCGTGAGCACAACATGGGAAACTCACGGACAGGACTCTTATTCTCAACTCTATGGACCCTTAGGCTGAACTGATGGTCTATCCTCATGGGTAATTGATAGGCCTGACTATTGGTTTGAACTGAATGTAAGCCTGTAGGTAACTGTCAAGGTTTACTTTCAGCTTTAATTATGTGTAAGCATGGGTAGGATATTTTAAAATGTATTATATATACATGAGAAACTGATGGGGGGAGTTTAACTGGGTGTACGCCTTTGGAAGTCTATTGGACAGAAACGGCATCATTAAATACGTAAAAGTGTAGAGGGCGCTGACCGATCGATGTTCAATAGTCCTTATTTCTTTAGCAACCTACGTAAACTTTTGTTGACTGGATCCTCAGTCTCAGAAGAACAGCCCGAACCGGATGCCACCCTCGTAAAATTAAATAAAAATGTATCCCGACCACTCTCCCCCCCCCTTTCCCCCATCAAAACAACAACAACAACGACAACAACAAAGCGGCGCTGCACTGTGGCGACGACGTGCCTGCTCCAGTTGTAACTGGGCTGCAAGGACACTAATTTCCCAAATGGGGATAAAAGAAGTATACAAATGTTCAAAATTATGGAAAACATCTTCTTCATTCTAGGCTTTCAGTGACGGTGGTACCAGGAGAGCCGTTCTCCGTCATATGAGAAAGCGAGGGTGGCTGAAAAAAACCTATAACAAAGTACGTGAAACCTTATGTGGAGAAACTCTGGGATAAGATCAGGAAAGACAGACGAGATTGGGTAGAGCGGCAGTGTCGTCTGCTCGGAAACCTCGGAAAATGAAGTACTCTGGAGGAATTCGGTGAGGTGAGAAAATGGTTTGAAACACATCTGATTAACTTTTTTCTGCCTAAAAGCTGGTGAAAGAATATAAGCGCAATGCCTGAGGGAAGTGGCTTCCCATTCTTCATGCCCAGATGCCTAAGCAAAGAGAAGTAACTCTAATTTCCGGCCGACTGATATTCAAAAAAAAAAAAATATTATCCAGCGTTGATGAATATGGTACCAAACTGTAAATAAATGAATGCCCTATCAGGATAGATATCGATCCACATGCAATGGTCGCATCAAGGCGCATTAGATAGATGCGAGCATGTCGTATTGGGGCGCATTAGGCAGGAATGGGTAAGAAAAAAAAATACAATGAAAATTGTAGGTAATGTAGCAAATGGAAACATGCTTTTTGTGTAGAGATCACTTTGCCGTCGTGGAAAAGCCTTGGGTGCTCTAATGATTCCAGAGGCTATGCTGTCTAGACAATCCAAAAGAACAATGTTTCTCTACCTTAGGCAAGATTAAAGTCACTGGCCTTGGGAATAAAAAAAATATATATTTTTTTAGTAAAGCTTGCAAGGCTATTAATTATTCCATAGTTCTATTTTATTCTCTGGCAGTGTGAAACTGTCTAATATAGTTTTCACCATTCGTCACTAAAATGAGTTTGGACCTTCTATTATTTATATCTGGAATGTTCCTCTTTGCCCTCGTGCTCGGACAGGCTAAGAGACATGACATGTGGGCAATGGCAAAGATGAGACGTGACGATGGAGATGCGGGGACTGAGGATGAAGGTGCGGATGATGGTGCAGATGTTGTAGAAGAAGCGAACGTCTGCCACGACCCGGATGCAGCGGAGTTGGCCGACGCTGCAGACACGCTCAGCACTGTCTCAGAAATAATGGCCTTAGGGGCGGTTTGTAACGCTGATCACGAAGAGGAGTGAACCCGGAGTCGGCGACATAGGAACGTTTATGGCGCCCCTACTTGTAGTTAATGCCTATTTAAACTTGTGGGTTTTAGGAATAGAAAAAATAACTTTTTTTCCCCGGGGGGGGGGGGGGGATGGGCCGTGGCGAGAAAAGTCCTCTGGCTTTCCTATTCGGCCCTAAAAATGCAAAGATGTTCGCATTATTTCCTTATGTGACTTAGGTGATTGTCTCTTGCGTGGCCTCCGCTGGCCCCTCAATAGCCGAGCAAAGAAATACTTCGGTTCAGCTTCTCAACGTATCAATTTGGAATTTACCTGATTTTTTAAGTCTTTTATCACTCTCTACAGTTTCAAGGGCTTTGGTTCTCGCCTGCTTATTATGGTACGTTGGAGATTTGGTATCTAATAGACAGCTCTCGCCTTCCAATATATTTTTTTTTAATGTTTTGTGAACGTTTCATTGATACTTTGATCGATTGGCATTTTGCATCGAGTTAATGGTGGACGCGATTCGAACCAGAATCAGATGCAAGATGTGCTGATTCGAACCACTCTACGAACGAATCAGCAGCCATTCAAATCGCTGGCGATTCAGAAATGATTCCAATCACCGGCGAATCAAAAATGATTTGAATCGAATCATATGATTTTCGTGTCACTTGAGGCTCGTTGCGTGGGCGAGCTGACGTAGCAGCCTTTTTAACGAAAGACGTGGTAAGGGGTATTGGGGTGGATGGGGTGGGGGGTGTGGAAGAGGGGCTTTCTTGGAATACCTATGGGAACATTTTGTAAATGATACATGGATCAGACTGATCACTCCACGTTAAGAAACCAGATCTCTGCTTATCACCTTTACGACCCATTGATGACACATTTCCTGTCGCTGACTGGCTCGAACTGCTCCTACCGCCACTGGCTCTCCGACTGATTGAAATCGTGGTTCGAATCCAACGAATCACTCATTTGAATCGATCCGAATCACCAACAGACGAATCATTGCCTTCCACCACGTGACGCGTAAACTTTCCTAAATCAGAATGAAATAGAAATGGTCATAGAACTTTCCATGGGGAAATTGGAACACAGAAATCCCCAGGTGCTTCCCCCTAAAATTCCGTTCTTTTCTTTCTTTCTTTTTTTTTTTTTCTATGCCTAAAATCTACCAGTGTAAACATGTCTTTAAGAAGCATTTTATTTGTAAGTTACATCTCGTTAAGATACTTTCAGGTCATTTGGACAATAACGACGGTTTATTTTGCAGCATAGTTTATTGTTTTCTTTACCATAAAGTTTATGATAGGTGGCAACCAGACACCAATGTGAGTAATGAACTTATTTCCAGTAAAGCTAACCTTACGCCCAGAAATTGTTCCGCATTGTAGTTCTCGCAAAAATAAAGACAAGCCAAGTCTGGAAAAAAGTAGTTCTTGTGTTGTTTTATTGTTATAGGATATTGTAATGTCGAACTGGTGCCCGTTCAACCCTGTTGACCATTTCCCGTCCTTTCTACACATATAAGTTGAACTTGTTTAGAATTGAACTTTAACCCGGCACCCATTTTACAAGTTGTTACATTTGTCTTCCTTGCAGTCAATGGAATTCCAAATATTCTTCTTAGAAACCACATTTCTGTTGCTTCAAGTTTTCTGTTTCTGTATTTAAGGTCCAAATTTCGCAGGCATACATAAAAATTGGTTCGATATAACACTGCAATATTCTTATTCTGAGACTGATTGGTAGCTTGTTGTTTGTTAAGACATGTTTCATGTTTTGCAATGCTACTTTCGCCTGGCATATTCGATTTTTTACTTCTGTTTCGCATTTTCAATTTGATGTAATCTGGGCTCCCATGTATTTGATTTTATTTACTTTCCTTTCCTTATTTGAAGTAGAGAGTAACGTGTACAATAAAGATGGATGGAAAAGAAAAAATGCTACAATCAGCAAAACAAGAGCATCTACAACAAAAACAACATCAACAGCTATAGAAACAACAGCAACAACAATGAGAAGAAAAACGAACACAACAACAACAATAACAGCAAGATCAATGTCACAACAAAAGCAAAAACCACAGGAAGAACAGGGACAAAGACAATAAGAACAACATTATAATAACAACAACTACAACAACTACAACAACAAAACATGAGAAACGCCCATTGCAACACCCAACAGAAGACAGACATTTAAATATACGAACTGATGCCCTTTCAACCCTCTTGGCCTTTTTCCCATCCTTTCTACACATGTAGGTTAAACGCGTTTAGAATTGAATTTTAACCCGGCAACAGAACCCAACAGAAGACAGACATTTAATTATAAGAGTTAGACATGACCATGTATATTTCTATCTAGTCTATACACACATACATACAATACATACACACACACAAAGAACAACACACAAATGCCAACACATAAATGTACACATACAGACTGCTTCACACACATATCCATAACTGATGGTCACAAAGATTGTCAGGCAGTAACACATACACAGACAGATAAGCATGCAGACACAGACCGACCCCCCCCACACACACACACACACAAATAAACACACGAATTCACAGAGAGAAAGAAAAAAATTCAGTTTCAATTATTCAACATCTTTTATTGTTTTCTTGTTGTTATTTTTTTCTTCGGGACAATTATTTCATCCGAAACAAATTCGTACAAAACAATCCTTATTTCTTCTTTTGGGCTGAAAGATTTCCCGAATGTCAGGTTTAGTGATGGAAACCGGTTCCGCCTGCCGTGCATCAGGTTGAGGAGGAAGATCAGATTCAAACTGGCTCCTTTCGGCACGGACCGGGCTGCCTGAGACCACAACCAGCACACATGCTACAAGTGTGGACAAGAGTATCAGATTTTTCATCATTTTCCCACTCACTCTGTGGATGAACAACGAAGACTAGAGTCAAACAAATATCGTAAGCTGGAGAGAATGGAGTCTTACAATGATAACTACAAAAAACATGGATATTATTGGAGTATGACTGTACTTGTATGTCATTTTCAGTTTCAGAGTTTGGTAAGTTCTACCTCCTCTCACACCAATACAACAGCATAATTATGCCATATAGTGTTTCATTTTTAAAAATTACTAGCTTTAAAATCTGACCAGTCTGGCAGCAAATTCTACCAGGCCTCTCATACAGGCAAATGACAATGACCTTAGACGACTATTGCATTCGGGACCACAGTCTGCAGAATTTTTAAAAGAAGACCCCTAAATTCACAAACTTCCGAGCGATTAGTCTTAATCACTCCAGCCGTGTTGAGGATGCCTAGAAATACATGAAAGGAAACAAAATTAAGATACCCGGAAAACTGCCAGCCCCGTGAGTCAAATAAAACAGAAGTTCAACTATAGGAAACGATTAAAGTAGGAGAGAATTGCTTTCACAGTCTTACTTTTAGGTGAGACAAAGACAATGAGAAAGAGGAAACACTGAACATCAAGAGTACAAGGCCAAGAGCCTTATGCAGAGGAAAACGAGAAGCCTAAGAGCTGATCCTCACTTACTTCTGTAAACTCGTTTGGATCAAAATTTACTCAAGTTGTTGTATCACCAAGAAAGACCTGAGTTGGAACCTCGAACACGCCATTCTAAACCAGAATCAGTAAAGGGAGGTCTTAAATACTAGTTGTCTGTGCTGGGGTGTCAACTGATATCCTTAAAACCTCGAACTGAAAGTGAAAGCTTGCACATTGGATATCGATCACAATCTGTCTTCATAGAAGACTTACTCAATCATGTTTCACACTGAATGACATTATTGTGAGCCACTGAATAAACTAAGTGCATTTATTAGTTTAATATTTATTTAACAAAGAAAGAAAAAGCTAAAGAGAATAGATCTAGTTCAAACATTCACAGACATTTTTTGATAGGAGTTTTTCTTGCTCACATTGTGGCTTACTTTGGATAATTTTTCCCTTGCAAAATTATTTGCTTTCTAATGTGTGTTTGGCTTCAAAGAAATGATATTCAATACCACATCAAAGGAGGAACTCCCAATTAATTCACAAAAATATCTGAAATGAGTGTCAAATCGAAAGATTGATAGAACACAGTAAAGCCAAAAAAACGCATTTCATATGGGCCCAATGACAGTTTGGTATTTCATCATGCAGGAAAGTGGGTTAAAGTCAACAAGACCAAAGACTGCTGACGTGTAAAGCGGTGGTGCAATATTTTGTTTTATTGTTCGGTTTGGTGTGTGGGAATTTAATGTTCCCAAATACTAAGGAAAGTACTTTTTGCTTTGAATGTAAATGCTACATTTTATTTTTCTTTATCTATATCTTTGGGGCCACCCACGTCACAGACTCGCTATTAAGAGCACAGTACGATAAACATAGCCCTTTAAGGAAAAGGAAAAAACAAAACACAGGTTCCAAATTCCATTCTAAATTTGATCAGGTTTTGAAATCTCGATTATCAAATGAATTTTTGTGATGAAGTTGCAGTTCCGTTGCATTGCTGTACACTTTAGCAATACTTGACAACATGTTCTGCAGTGCTGTTAGTGAAAGTGCCCAAAGTCAGACTCAAAGGTGCAGACCCCCCCCCCCCCATACATACACATCATACACACATACACACATCCATTTTTATCATGTTGATGTTTACAGCTTCACTGCGGGGAAAACAAAAGCTCAATGCAATGAATTTTTGAATCTTTGCCAATACACCGGTTTCCATTTGGAAGAAATTCTCCCTTCTGTCAGATCCTTAAGAATGGATATCATTATATTTTCTGTTAAACTCTGTTCATCCTACTTGATCAGATGGAAAGCTCACTTGCTGTGAGTTGAAGGGCAAATATTAATGAGTTTAAGAAGTTTGCCTTGATATCATTGCAGTCCAGTTACAACAGCTGCTTCCGTCAGCGGATCTTTTTTTGTTGTTGCTGTTGGAGGGAGGGGGCATGGGGCGTAGAGAACGATGGGTAGGGATAGTTTTTGTTTAATTTTGCCTAGGCAGCGGCCTCCTCGGCCTGCTCGTCTCAATTTCCAACTACCAAGGTATCTTTAACGTGTGCAACGTGCACAAGTACCCTCCGAGTTTTTCTTCCTTATCCGAGAAGACTAGATGCCCTATCTTACTTACCGTAGGAAAAATTGACAAGAAAATATGAGGAAAATCATAAAATTCCTACATTCCTGCAGCGACTGCGATTCGAACCCGGTACCTTCAGTATGAGAGGCAAGCAACTTGCCTATAGACCACCGTATCCCCAATATGGACGGACAGAACAACAGTAGACGTGACGTTTTAAAAGAAAGTCTTGACAGAAATTGCTAATTTTGGGGGATAGAGTAAAACTGTAAATGTGTTCTTTTTGGGGGTTTATACATGTTTATGTATTTGTGTGTGAATGTGAACATCGATGAGTCTAAAGGTTGACTGTCCTTATTAACAAATAAATGTTGGGTAACCTAAAAATCGTCCTTTTCGTTCTCTCTCTCTCTCTCTCTCTCTCTCTCTCTCTCTCTCTCACTGTATATATATATGTGTGTGTGTGTGTTGGGTTTTTTTCGAGGGGACAAGGTGGTCTAGAGGCAAGGTGCTCGCCTCTCATGCCAAGGGTCCCGGGTTCTAAACCCGGGCAGTGCAGGCATGTTGGAAAGTGGATTTTTCTCGTATTTTCAAGTCCCTGGTCCTATTGGGGGGTAGGATCGAGTAGTTCTTGGAAATTGGATTTTTCTCATATTTTCAAGTCCCTGGTCCTATTGGGGGGTAGGATCGAGTACCTAGTCTTCTCGGATAAGGACGAAAAAATTCGGAGGGCCCGTGTGCACGTTGCGCACGTTAAAGATACCTTGGCAGTTGGAAATCGTAAAGAGCAGGCCGAAAGGCCGCTGCCCGGGCAAAATTGAAATTAATAGATTAAAATTTATCCATATCATCTCCCCCCTCCCCCCCCCCCCCCGCCAGAACAAGAAATAATAAAACAAGTAAAGTGAGGTGTAAATGCCAAGGGCAGTGAACCTCCTAAAATAAAGACCTCAAATCATTGGGTTTTTTTCAGCATCTCTCCCATCCCCCTTTCCTACTATATGTAAGCTGTGTACTCTATAGTAGATGTTACAGACCGAATAGTAAGGAATAGGAATTCGCGTCAGTAAGCACACCAGTGCGCAATTTATTAATACGACTTCATCATTAGTGAGATAATTCCTGCGGTGTGTAACAGGATATGACGTATAATCCACGAACGTGTCATAGCGGAAACCAGGGCCAACAATTACGATCGACAGCTCTGAATCATATAAATAGGTTCGAGCCCAAGCTGGCCTCAGTTACAGATGGATATTGTATCCCTCCCCATGCAGTAATTCCATAGAGCTCCACGCGAGTGAGTGTAACGAAGACCTGCCATCCAGAATGATAATTGTATTGTCGGTGAGAGCCAACTCAAGAAATAAATAGCCTGCTTGGCTGTGATACAGAACATCAGTAAACCAGCGCACATTCTATATTCCGTTCACGGTTTGTGAACTGACTAATTGTAAGTTTTTGTAGACTGCAACCCATTAGATCTATACCGGGACCATCCCTACAAAAAAGCAACAACATCAAAAACAACAACCTCATCAGCACACAACAACGACGGCAACAACAACTAGAAATAATTGTTACAATAGCAAGGATAACAAAAATAGCAACACCACAACAACAATAACAGCAAGATCAATGTCACAACAAAAGCAAAAAGAACACGAAGAACAGGGACAAAGACAATAATAACAACATTATAATAACAACATTATAATAACAACAACTACAACAACGACAACAACAAAACAAAAGAAACGCCCATTTCAACACCCAACAGAAGACACACATTTATAATACGAGTCAGACATTACCATGTATATTTCTTTCTAGTCTATACACTCTATATTGTCAGGTCAGAAAAATCTGCTACTGGTAACATGTAATCCAGTACAACCTGTTTCATGAACTGGTACGCTAGCATGGTATCAGTGGGCGTGCACCTGTCGGTGCAAACGGCCGGGGCGGAGGAGGTTTCATCTAACCCAACGGCCACATGCTAGGGCACAATGTGACCCTCAGTACTTGAGTCCTTCATATTGGCCCCCGGTAGCGGTGTGGTCATAGGCTTGTTTGCCTAAATCACATACGAAGAATTGAGCAAACTTCCCGGACACAGCTTCGAAGCTGGCGGCAGCAGGCCAGTGGTTGATTGATAGGGCAGATGGCAATATACCGTCACTCTGGTCTGGATATCGTGACACAGAGCATCCACCAGTATTGGTGTTCTTTGGTTTGGGTCTTTCACCCTAGTCAGTTGGGACTGCGAGGCTGTGGAGTAGCCTACAGGCAGCCGGTCAGGCAATATGACTGTCCCTCTGGCATCCTCCTGCGCCTGGATACATTTCCAGTCGTCTTGACCCTGTCTTGCCACTTGGATAAGTTGTGTCCAGGCGAGAGAGTGAGTCTGATGTTTGCGCAGCTCTTTCTCACTAAAAACAAATTCTTTGCGCCAGTCTTAACACTCACCTCGTCTTCTTTCATCTTTGTCTCGTCTTCTTTCCTCTCAAAATTCCAACGGCGATGGGCGAGTGCGGTGGCAGCAGGTTTGGATAGACTGGAAGCTGTTAGCACAGACTTACACGTTGGTGGCTGTGGGCTATGGTCGCTTCATCGTCGATTGAAGTGGAGGCGTGGGGAGGCAGCACCCACAGTAGCTGAGCAGCCTTATTTAAGGATAGCACTGCTCACCTCAACTGAGGAAGGGGCTAGAAAAGGTGCCCTAAAGAAAGCCCACTTCACATCACCCTGACTGGTATACCGCGACCAGTGGGGATCCCTTTTTGCGGTCGAAACAAAAAGAAATTCAGCTTACTCAGGCTAGGAGCCTGGAATATACGCACACTACAGGACAACTCAAACAACCCAGAAAGACGCACTGCACTTATTGCCATTGAGCTCAGCAGGTACAACCTGGACATAGTGGCACTCAGTGAGACCAGACTTCTGGAAAGGCGAGGGTGCAGTCGAACCGAGACAGCATGGCGTTGGGTCAGCAATTAAAAATGACCTTGTCAGAAACTTGCAGTCCATGCCAATTGAAATAAATGACAGGCTAATGACACTCAGGATCCCAGTTGGGAAAAGCCAGTCAGCCACCCTCATTAGCGCATATGCGCCCACCATGACAAACCCAGATGAAGCCAAAGACAAGTTCTATTCTGATCTAGAATCTGTCATATGCTCTGTCCCGGCAGCTGATAAGCTGATTCTCTTGGGGGACTTCAATGCTAGGGTTGGCTCCGAAATCTCAGCGTGGCCAAATGTTTTGGGCCCTCATGGAGTTGGTTCATGCAATAACAATGGGTTGCACTTACTTACTTTGTGCGCTGAATTTGGCCTGTTCATTACCAACACAAATTTTAGTCTCCCCGTGAGAAACAGAACGTCATGGATGCTTCCCCGATTAAAGCATTGGCATCTCATAGACTATGTCATTGTGAGGAAGACTGACAGAAAGGATGTCCTTGTAACAAAGGCGATGTGTGGTGCCGAGTGTGGAACTGACCACAGACTCATTGTTTGCAAGCTCAGACTAACATTGAGGCGCAATAGACGCCCTCAAGGGAAAGCGCCACCTAAACGCCTAAATGTTTCAAAACTCTGCTCAGCTGAGAAACAGAGCGAGCTCTCATCAGAACTCTCCTCAAAATTGGATTGCGTGACTTTTGACCCTGAGAACATTGAACAGAGCTGGACTGACCTAAATACGACTGTACACTCTTGCGCCAGCAGCACAGTTGGTTTTCCAGGACTGGTTCAATGATAATGATAATGAAATCAAAGTGCTCATCAAAGAAAAAAATAGTCTCATCCAAGCTCACTGCAGTGACCCCTCTTCCACAGGAAAAGCTGATGCACTGCGTGCATGTAAGGGTGTACTCCAGAAGAAGCTGAGGAAAATGAAAAATGACTGGCTTGAAGAGCGAGTAAGAGAAACTCAGAAATATGCCGACACAAACAACACTAGAAAGTTCTTTGAGAGCCTCCGAGCTGTGTTTGGACCATCCCGCTCTGGCACTACGCCACTTCTTGCGTCAGATGGTTCAACACGCATTGTTGAATTGAATGCCATAATTCAGCGTTGGGCAGAACATTTCGGAGGTGTGCTAAATCGGCCATCAAATATAAATACTGAGTCCATTGACCGCCTCCCTCAGACTCCTATTAATGCAGCTCTTGCCAAGCCATTCACAGCAAATGAGACCCGAACTGCCACAAATCAGATGTCCTTTAACAAATCACCAGGCGTGGATTCAATTCCTGCTGAGGTGTATGCCTTCGGTGGAGAAAAGCTTATTGAAAGGTTGACCGAGTTGTTCAATCATATGTTGAAAGCAGGGAAGCTGCCACAGGACTTCAAAGATGCTTCAATCATCCATCTGTACAAAAACAAAGGGGACAGCCAAGTCTGTGACAACCATCGGGGAATCTCTCTACTTTCAATTGCTGGCAAAATATTGGCAAGAATGCTTCTGAATCGCCTTCTTGATCACCTCTCGTCAAATGACTTGCTTCCCGAGAGCCAATGTGGCTTTCGTAGAGAGAGGGGAACGGCGGATATGATTTTTGCTGCCAGACAGATTCAGGAAAAATGCATGGAACAAAATAAAGCGCTGTGTATCACATTTGTTGACCTCACAAAAGCATTTGACACAGTGTCGTGAAGGCCTCTGGAAAATCTTGGCGAAGTTTGGGTGTCCATCCGAATTCATCACAATAGTGCGCCAGTTTCATGATGGCATGAAAGCTGCAGTCAAAAGCAACGGCAGTGTTTCAGAGCCCTTTGCTGTCACAAATGGGGTAAAACAGGGTTGTGTCTTAGCCCCAACTCTGTTCAGCATCATGTTCTCTGTAATGCTACAAGAAGCCTTTAGCTCTCCTCCTCAAGGGGTAAGCATCAAGTACCGAACTGATGGCAGTCTATTCAACCTCAGGAGACTTCAGACAAAAATCCAAACCAAAAGTACTCAAGTCTGTAACCTACTATTTGCTGATGATTATGCACTTCTGGCACACGATGAGGATAGCATGCAAAACTGTGTTGATAAGTTCTCTAGTGCCTGTGACAACTTTGGCCTCACAATGAGCACAAAGAAGACGGAAGTGCTCCATCAGCCTACTCCAGACGACAAGTATCCTGTGACCCCAAATATCAAAGTCCATGACAGTCTTCTGAAGGTGTCGGAGAACTTCACCTATCTTGGCAGTACACTGTCTTCCGCAGCTCGTATTGATATTGAAATTCTCTCAAGAATCAGCAAAGCCAGCTCTGCATTTGGCAGGCTTCGAAAGAGAGTATGGGATGTCGCCGGCATTCGCACAGACACTAAGCTGAAAGTGTACAATGCTGTGGTCCTTCCCACCCTACTCTATGGGGCTGAAACCTGGACAGTGTACCAGTCGCATGCCAGAAAGCTAAATCACTTTCATCTGGCCTGCCTTAGAAAGATCCTAAGGATCAAATGGCAGGATAAAATTCCAGACACTGAGGTCCTCAATCGTGCCAAGGAATTGATCATCTTCTGCCACTTGAAAAAAATTCAGCTACGTTGGGCAGGACATGTTGTCAGAATGCCCGACTCCAGACTCCCTAAGCAAATCTTCTTCTCTGAGCTCTCCAATGGAACGAGGAATGTTGGGGCCCCAAAGAGACGTTACAAAGACACTCTCAAGCAATCACTAAAGGCCTTTGCCATTGATGTGAGTGAGTGGGAAAAGCTCTCGCTTGATCGTGCAAATTGGAGGGCGGCCCTTACCAGAGGCAGCAAAGCATGGGAAGCTGACAGAGTCCAGCAGGCTATCAAAAAAAGAGAACGGCGCAAGAAAATGCCCAGTGGTACTGAACCAACGGAGCACTCTTGTCATTTATGCGGAAGGGTCTGCAGGGCAAAAATAGGACTTATCAGTCACATAAGAAGCCATAAGTCATGAAAGGGCAGTCTTTCCATTCTGTCCTCTGTGTCCTTTAGTTCTCTTTATTGTCCATGTGTTGAAATTCTCAACAATTTCTGTTCTTTATTCCTCTGGTGTTGTTAAGGTCATCATCATACCTGATGGACGAACTATTTTATACACTCAGGCAAAACTTGCACACACATACAAAGAGCAACACAAATACACACGCAAATACATAGATGTACATAGACTGACAGCTTCACACACATGTCTATAACTAATGGTCACCAAGTTTCACATTCAGAAATACACACACCGACAGATAAGCATGCAGACACAGACCTACCCGGACACACAGCCACACACACACACACACACACACACACGTATTCACAGAGAGAAAGAAAAACATTCCGTTTCAGTTATTTAACATTTTTTATTAGATTATTGTTGTTTTGTTCAGGCCAATTAATTTTTTCCGATCGTGATACAATATTTGGCAGGGCACTTATCATCACCTCTTCTGTTGAGCTGAAGGATTTCACGAATGTCAGGTTTAGTGATGGAAACCGGTTCCGCCTGCCGTGCATCAGGATGGGGATCATGATCAGAATCAAACTGGCTCCTTTCGGCACGGACCGAGCTGCCTGAGACCCCCACCAGCACACATGCTACAAGTGTGGACAAGAGTATCCGATTTTTCATCATTTCCCCACTCACTCTGTGGATGAACAACGAAGACTGGAGTCAAACAAATAAATATATCACAAGCTGGAGAGAATGGGGTCTTACAATGACTGTTGATTCGTGATTTCAGAATGTTTATTTCCCTTAGTTGCATGCCATATATGATGTTACCACAGTATGCCAAATACATATATAATAGTATGCCAAATAGTAACATGATTATTGTAATCTCAACATCCTTCCCTTTTCAAGAATTTAAATAATATCATGGACAATTTCTCATACTGAGCTCGCAGTCACTTAATCTTAAGCATGTCCTAGAAATAGAAATTGAGAATAATCATCAGTTGATTCCAAGATATTTTAAATTTAACAAGTCTTTAACATTGAACAAAATCTGTACAGGATATAACTTTAACAATCAATGAGACAATGCTGTTGGCCATTATGATGAAAGACTGAAAATTGAAACACAATTCAACTGTTAACATACATGACTGCAGTACAGTAATGTATGCCTACAGTACCGGATTGTCATGAATTGTCAAACTAATTGTCAACAATACAATTCAATAAGAAAATAAAATGCTTTGTGAAATATTTTCACTTCAAAGTCATTGTTCGTATGATTTCTGGTGGGAGTCAGTCTTGTACTCAACGTTTTTTAGTGTTCAAGTGGTCATCAAAGTCCAGTTGCAAAAGTCAAATTATAACCACATATGATATCATAAATCATATGAACGAAAAGTGTATCCAGTGAGTCACTATCATTATAAGGATCGAAAAGATCAAGATGATCTGTCTTGCTATAAGAGCATTATCTTGGTGTTTGTCAGACTACGGCTAAGTGATGAATGTGTGTTTATATGTTAGTGGTCACTGCATATTGTCAGTGGCACCGAAATGCAAAATATGACTAATCAGAGTATTTGTTTGGCTTTTTCACAACGCGACCACTGCGTGTTTTGTATGGTGAGTGTTGCTTATGTCTGATTTGCGTACGTTTCGGAAGGACATTGGGGTCGACTTCCTGGGATTGAGAGTTTGGGAACTCTGCTTGTGACCATGATGAGTTTCCTAGGTCACATTGTTGCTGCTCCTGTTGAGGACCTGTACTTTGGGATTTTGTTGAGGGTCCTGGGTTTGTGCTGGGAACACTCTTGTCTATGAGTTCACCATCTTCCACTGGAGGGGTCATCTGTGGTTGAGGTGTTCCAACATCAGGATTGATGTGTATTCTGTTTCTTGTGTAGGTTGTTCCATTACTTAGGATTTTAGCAGATCTTCCTTCTTCCTCTATTGCCACGATTATTCCTCTTCTCCAGGTGTTCTCTTTGTTGTTGAAGAAAGGTAGAAAGTACACTGATTGGCCTTTGGTTAGTGTTGGTAGCTTTCTATCAGTCTTGTTATAGTAGGTTTTGATGGTATACCTTCTCTTCTTTCTTCTTGTCTCAGTATTTTCAGTGCTGTGAGTGTTCAGGTTTTGCTTTGGTACCAGTGCTCTTGTAGATCTCTGGAACAACATTTCTGCTGGACTGATTCCTGTATCTTGTCTTGGGGTATTTCTAAGTTCCAGCAAAGCTTTGTAAATGTCACCTTTTGCATGTTTTGTCTTTTTCATCAGCCGTTTGATTGCTTTCACAGCTGATTCAGCCTTTCCATTAGATTGGTGATGATGTGGAGATGAACGCTTGTGTTCTATTTCCCATTCAATCGCAAAGTTCTGAAACTGTTCTGCTGTAAATTGAGGTCCACAGTCAGTGATCATCATTCTTGGTATGCCATGCCTGGCAAATTGACTCTTCAGCCTTATGATTGTCTGAGATGCTATTGTCTTCTGCATGTGTTCCACTTCAATAAAGTTTGAGTAGTAGTCCACTATCACCATGTACTGTCTTCCTTCCAATTCACAAAAATCAATTCCGATTTTCTCCCACGGAGTATTTCCTTCACCGTGTTGTCTCAATGGCTCCTTAGTATTGGCTGGTTTGAATATTTGACAAGTTTCACAGTTTTCTGCCATTTGCTTCAGTTCCGCATTGATTCCTGGCCAAAAAACTGTTGCTCTTGCTCTTCTGACCATTGAATCATAACCTTGATGTGCATCATGCAATCTTTCTTTGATCTGTTGTCTCATGGTTTTGGGAATTATGACTCTTTCACCCTTTGATAGGAGTCCATCTTGATATCCAATGCTTTCATTCACACTGTGATATGGCTTCAATTCATTCAGGGTGGCGTTTCTATCTGGCCATCCTTCAAGGACATATTGCTTCATTTCTTGAAGAACTAAGTCTTTCTTCGTTTCTCTTCTGATTTGCTCCAGAAGTGCATCTCTAATGTCTATGTGATTGACACCACCTTCCTCCATAGAATCTTTCACATGGTCCTTAACCTTGTAGGCTCGGCTAAGAGTGTCTGCTAGTTTCAGCTGAGTTCCACTGACATACTGAAACTCAATGTTGTATCTGTTCAGTCTGATGATCATGTTTTGTAGCCGCCTTGGTGCTTGCCTCAGAGGTTTGTTCAATATGTTCTTCAACGGTTTGTGATCATTCACCACAGTGACATGACATCCATATGTATATTGGTCGAATTTCTCTAGTCCGACCACCACAGAAAGTAGCTCTTTCTCGATCTGCGCATATTTCTTCTGGCTTTCAGTCATGCTCTTGGATGCATACTCTGGTGGTCTTCCGTCTTGGAGCAGTGCCATTCCTATGCCACCTTTGCTGCTGTCTACTTGAAGTGTTAGTTCTTTTGTAGGATCATAGAACGCCAGCAAGGTATTCTTTGAGATCAATTTCGTTGCTTCGCCAAATGCTTGTTGACATTCTGTAGTCCAGGTGAACGTTGCATCCTTTTTTGTCAATGCTCTAATAGGATCCAGTGTTCCAGATAGATTTGGGATGAATTTGGTGAGATATTGTATCATTCCACAAAATCTTCTCACTCCTTTTATATCAGTGGGTGCTGGAATTTCACGTACGGCTTGCACTTTCTCTGCATCAGGTTTAATGCCATTCACCGTGATCAAATGTCCTAGAAATTTGATTTCTTCTTTCTTGAACACACTTTTCTTCTCATTCAACTTGATTCCCTTTTCTTTGCATCTTTGTTGGACCTTTCGTAGGTTAGTATCATGTTCCATTTCAGCTTCTTCCTTGGTTCTTCCACGACCATACACAAGGATATCATCTGATACATTTTGGCAGCATGGGAGCCCATCCAGAGCTTGCGTGATTCTTTGCTGGAAGATTTCACTGCTTACCTTCAGTCCAAAAGGTAAACGGGTCCACCTCATTCGTCCATAAGGTGTTATCATTGTTGTTAGCTCTGAGGATCTGTCATCGAGTTCCACATGCCAATAAGCTTCCTCTACATCAAGTTTGCTGAAACACTTTACCTCATGTAAATTAGAGAGAATATCATCCAGAGTAGGTAACTTGTAGTGTTCCCTCTTCAGGGCTACATTCAGAGGTTGGGGGTCTATGCAGATTCTGACATCCCCATTCTGCTTCTCCACAATAGTCATCTGACTTACCCATTCAGTTGGTTGGGTAACTGGAACAAGAATTCCTCTTTGTGTGAGTTCATCAATCTTTGACTTGACTTTTTCCTGCAGTGCTATTGGAATTCTTCTGCATGGCAGAATTCTAGACTTAATATTTGGATCAACTGTCAGAGTTGCTGTACCTAGTGACTGAGGTTTGGATGCTGAGCTTTGCACTTTGATATGAAGTGGTCTGTTTTGACTTCAACTAGATAGAATTCTTGAATGGTGTTGATTCCCAACAGGCATGATAAATCATTGTCAACAACAATGAATGTCACCATCTTTGACTCCTTGGATTTTGGATTTGTTGTCTCTAATGTGACTTCTCCAATAGGTTTGGTTGTTGATTTGTTCCACATCGTCAGTCTTGAATTTTTGCATGGCTTCATTTGTTCTTTTCTGACATACCGCTTGTTGCTGGTGTTTATGTTGGCCCCTGTGTCAATGATAAATCGCACGTCTTGATTGTTCACTTGGAGTAAGGCAGTGCATCCCTTGCTGTCCACTCCATTGATTTCAACGTGTAAGAGGAATCCATCATCTGATTCTGACTCGCTGGTCTCCTGAACATTGCGAATTGATTTTGCTCTTGAACGACATTGTGCTGCAACGTGATTTTTCTTCTTGCATTTGGAACATTCCTTTCCAAACGCTGGACATTTCAATTTCGATGCATCATGACTTCGACCGCAAAAGTTACAGTTTGTGATCTGTGATGGGAGAGTAACTTTCTGCTTTCCACTGTATTTGCTTGTACCAGGTTTAGAATGCCTCTTCTTGGCATCCGATTGCACCCTATGTACTTCAGACGTTGCTGATGAATTCATTTCAGTCATCTGTTTCTGTGCCGCTTCCCCAGTTCTACAAATATCAATCGCTTTCTGTAGATTCAGATCTTGTGTCTGCAGCAGTTTTCTTCTGGTTGAGTCGTCTTTGATTCCTGTGACAATCCTGTCACGCAGTACACTTTCTTCTACCTGCCCATAGTTGCAAGTTTTCATCAGCTTTCTGAGTGCAGATAAGAAGTCTTCGAATGTCTCCTCTTTTTGGCTACGCATGTTGAACATGTACCTTTCGTAGGTTTCATTTGTCTTGCCCTTGCAATATTGTTCAAATGCATCTAAGATGTCTGTGATGGTTGGCTCCTCTACCATTTGGAACCCATCGTATACGTCCATTGCCTCCGAGCTCTCTGCCTGGCCAACGGTTCTGTGTCTAGATGTGCAGCTATCAAATAGTTCGACCAATCACGTCGAAAACGTTGCCAGTTGGCGTGCATGTTACCTGACAGTTCTAGTCTGGCTGGAATAGGTATCTGTTGCTTCGTTGCTGCCATGATTCTTGATAGATCTAGCTTAGTTGACTTGAAATCAACTGTTTCTTGTGTGAGTGTGAGAGTTTATCCCACCGCTGCCACCATGTTGATTCGTGATTTCAGAATGTTTATTTCCCTTAGTTGCATGCCAGATATGATGTTACCACAGTATGCCAAATACATATATAATAGTATGCCAAATAGTAACATGATTATTGTAATCTCAACAATGATAACTACAAAAACATGGATATTATTGGAGTATGACTGTACTTGTATGTCACCTTCACTTTAAGAGGTTGGTAAGCTCTAGCTCCTGACACACCAATACAACATTAAAATTATGCCATATAGTTTTTCATTTTTAAAACTACTAGCTTTTAAATCTGAACAGTCTGACAGCCAATTCTGACAGGCCTCTCAAAAAGGCAAATGACAATGGCCTTAGATAAGATAAGATAAGATAAGATAAGATAAGATAAGATAAGGTAAGATAAGATAAATTTTTTTCGCCCTTGTACAAGGAAATTTGTTTTTATCATTGAATACATAACAATACAGTTACAGAAACAAAAATTAAGATATATATGGCGCCCACACACATATATACACACCCACTAATAAATAAACAAAATTAACAGTGCACACAATATGCTTCCGTTACTAAAAGACACTGACCTGACACGGAAGACAGGATTCAACTGTACACAGATTACGATCACGATGACGGCATTATTGTAACATCCTAGTTGATGATGGAATAAACGATTTAAAGTAGCGCTCAGTTTTAGTTTTCTTTGACAACAGCCTTAAAGTTCTTACAGTGACTATTCCACTCGGGACCACCATCTGTAGAAATTTTAAAAGAGGACCCCTAAATTCAGAAATTTCAGACCCATCAGTCTGAATCTTTCCAGCCCTGTTGACGGTACCTAGAACTGCATGTAAAAAAACAAAATTCGGATACCCGGACACCTGCCAGCCCTGCGGCCGTCAAATAAAACAGACGGTCGACTATAGGAAACGAATAAAGTGGGAGAGAACTGCTTTAATAGTCTTTGTCATGAGTCTACTGTTATTAGATCTCACGCAGAGCCGTGAGTTGTTTTTTTTTTTACCATGGCCATGAGAAATTGGCTGGTGGCCTTGAGCGGTCCTCGCGAATTATTGTTGGTGAGTAAGAAATTGCAAAGTTAAACTGTTAGATTCACGCTTTTGGGTTTTGGGTGTTCGTGATTAGAAGTAAGGCAGTGAGGGTGAGATACGGTGGGGATGTTTGACATTGTTAAGTATGACTGGACAAGTTTGGCACGTTAACTGGCTTGTAGAATAGTGCAGACGTATTCCTACATTAAAAATGGTGGGATTTTTCGGCCAATGCGATTGCTGAACTAATTTTGCCAGCGGATTAACCCTGCTGGGTATTTGGCCATATGAAAGATCGTGTAACGCTGAAATTCAGGGAATACAGACAAGCAGAAGCATCGGGCCGTGACGTATCTCCGGTTGGCCAGTACCTGAACTGAGTGGCACGAAGACTAGTCCATTGTCATCGGACTGAATGAGCCTAGAGAGAGAAAGCTCATAGAAAGAAAGGTTTTGGTTGGACTGACCTTAAGAGTCCACGCTGCGCTCTTCTGATGTTCGCGCCTAATAGCTAGGCGTGACCAACGGTAACTCATCTTTTCACTAGAAATTGATAGAAGTTCAGAGATAGGGAGGAAACCCACAGCCTCGTAGGAAGTCTGAGAAGTCCACAGCTTGGACTCGACGAACGAGTGTATTGTTAGCTTGTGTCTCATTACGGGACGAGCTCACTGATAATTTATATGAATGTTAGAGTCATTAGCTGGATAGAATTATATGTACAAGCTTCTTAATACCTGCAAGCCGAAATCGTGCTTCTGTAGACTTTGAATGTACTGGGCTTTCCTAGCATTCAGTGTACCTTGAGAACCCATATATTTCTGGAGAGTTTGTCTGGCGACTGGCCAGTGGCGATTCAACTACTATATAGATTGATATCTTATTTTTCTTATAATATACCATGTGGATATTGAGTGCAGTACAATTCATAGAAATATAGTCACATAACTATGCTACATTAAGTTAATAAGTGGAAGCTTTGTTGTTTTTTTTGAATATACCTTTATGGTCTTTTGTTATATTAATATTTATTACATATGGCCCGGCCGGCCTGAGATATTGGCTATACTCTTGTTATTTAATAATTTCTTGTGTGTTTGTGTCCGAGTGTGAGTTAGCTGCTTCTCGTTCAGTCACTACATCCCCCAAAACATTAACTCTGCTCGTGACAGTCTTACTTTTAAAACAGGCTCCAAAGGAATACAGTCAGCTGGTGAATTTATATAAGGTGTATGGATGGATCCAACCCCTGCAAAAGACACTGGTTACTACACGTGATTCTCCCCCTCCTCTCTAAATTCCAGCCGCTCCGTTTTCCACGTTCTGCAATTCTTTTCGCGCCTACCAACACAGAAGACAATACAGATGACGAGACAAAGACAACGAGAAAGAGGAATCATTGAACATCAAGAGTAGGAGGTCAAGAGCAACAGGCAAATGTGCACGACAAGCCAAAGAGCTGATCCTCCTATTACATCTGTAAACTCGTTTGGATCAAAACTTACCCGAGTTGTTGTATCACCAAGAAAGACTTGAGTTGGAACCTCGAACACGCCAGTCTAAGCCAGAATCATTATAGGCAGAGCTTAAGTACTAGTTGTCTGTGCTGGGGTGTCAACTGATATCCTTAAAAACAAGAACTGAAAGTGACAGCTTGCAAATTGGATATCGATCACAATCTGTCTTCTTAGAAGACTTACTCAATCATGTTTCACACTGAATGACATTAGTGTAAGCCACTGAATAAACTAAGTGCATTTATTAGTTTAATATTTATTTAACAAAGAAAGAAAAATCTAAAGAGAATAGATCTCGTACAAACATTCACGGACATTTTTTGATAAGCTTTTTTGTTGCTCACATTGTGATTTTCTTCGGATAATTTCGCCCTTGCAAAAGTATATACTTTCTAATGTTTGTTGGACTTCTTGAAAAGGAATGACTTATCAAAGAAATGACATTCAATACCACATCAAAGGAGGAACTCCCAATTAATGCACAAGATATCTGAAATGAGTGTCAAATCGAAATATTGATAGAACACAGTAAAGCCAAAAAACGCATTTGATATGGGCCCAATGACAGTTTGGTATTTCATCATGCAGGAAAGTGGGTTAAAGTCAACAAGAACAAAGACTGCTGACGTGTAAAACGGTGGTGCAACATTTTGTTTTATTGTTCGGTTTGGTTTGTGGGAATTTATTATATATTAAAATACTTTTGCTTCAAATGTTGAAGAGGCAATAATTGTATATATTATGGAGTTCCCACCTCTGTGTTCGATCAAGTTGATCAGACATTTTTATCAGTATTAGACCTCCTATGACCATGATTATTAAGTTTTTTTTTTTTTTTTTTGGTTCCTCTCAGAATATGCCCGCATGCTGCACTGCAAACAAAAACAGCAGCGTGTCCTTCAAAGTTGTACAGTAGACTGTAGTTAAGTTTTCGACGTTGTTTTGATTACTACAAGCAGTGGCGGATCTACTATGAACATAACGAAGCTTGCACTTATGCTTTAAGAACCCTAATCCCAGAGGGATCCTGACAGACTACTTTTTTTAACGACTGAATCTTGTATTTTGCCCTATTGTTGGCAGTTTGCGAAGGGGCCCCCATAACAGTTAAAGCCACCAGTGATTACCATGAAACTGTTCATAAACAAAGGGGACAGTATTCAGTATTGTGTAACTACGGAGAAATTAAGATGATTCACGTAACAACAAAACGATTAAATTCACAATATGCCCTCTGCAACAGTTCAACTATTCATTCAATGTTTCAAGTGATTTTTCTTTTTCATTCTCTTTACAATTCATAATGGGCAATATTTTTTTATTTATTATTATCATTGTTATTAATTTTGCCTCGGGATTAAATCGAGGGCAGCATCGTAAACTATCGTAATTCGACATTAAAAAAAAATATTTAAATTTGATATTTTGGTACTCTTTAGCCCCTGGCTTCCATTATGTTATATTATAAGCTGGGGCTTAGCTTCTGAAAACTCAGGATTAACTAACGTTTTCAATATATTCAGTCTGATACGAAAGTTATGCAGTTTTTATTCTCCAGATTTTTTTTAATAAACCCAATAACGATAGTTTTTCCACCCGAGAACAGAAGAATGGAGACCATTGGCGGAATTCTACATCCCGCAGGGGACAAATCCTAAAAGGAACGAGAAAAAGATTGGTCTGTCTCATTAAATACATAGCCAAAATCCTTTTCTATATTATAATCCTGCAACTTAGTTTGTTAAAATAACAAATAAATAAAACTGAACTTTTTAATGTATTACCATTAAAATGGCGTGTGGTTGGTGAACACCATAGAATAGAAAGAATGCCACTTTTCGTGACTACAGTAAGTACGAACACCGCCATTTTGGATGAAATGCAACTTTTCTTGACTTGATCGATGGTAGACAATACCCTTTTGTGCATTTCCATGGGGAGTAAGAGCTTACAAAAGGCTCTAAATAGTTTTAATCAACCCAAAAAAGTTTGAACAAACCACAGTAAACACATAAGCACACTGTCGTTGGTGGAGACAATCTCTTTCAATTCTTGTTAGCGCCATGGCCTAGTTTCGCGATTCGGCGGAATCAAAGATAATAGAAATTACATGAAGACATCGTTGCTCGCATGCTTAGTTACGAACAATTAATCGCATACAAAATGGTGCAGGGTAGGTAATATTGATGAAATATTCATGCCTTGTGTCGCTTCTGGTAGTATCTCTACTCTGTGGCGAGCATAATTATATGGCAGAGAGTCTCCTCGTGTCCAATCGATCTGTTTTATATTCCGTCTTGATTGTCTTGCTGTTTGTTAGTACAATGTGGTCATTGCCTTGTCGACTCGCTTTCTCCAAACCTCCAAACTGTAAACTTTCTAACCATTAGGTTTACAATCAATATCAGGTGCCTGTGTAGGTTCGGGGAGGGGGGGGGGCAAGGAGAGGAGGAGATGGGTAAGGCTGGTGATGGTTGATTGTAACTGAAAACAGAAAGCAAGCTATAAAACATGATCGGCCTGCTCTTTACGATTTCCAACTGTCAAGGTATCTTTAACTTACGCAACGTGCACACAAGCGATCCGAATTTTTTCGTCCTTATCTGAGAAGACTAGGTATTCGATCCTACCCCCCAATTGGACTAGGGGCACGAAAATATGAGAAAAATCCCAAACCTCCAACGTGCAACATGCCTGCACCGGTCGGGTTCTGAACCCAGTACCCTTGGCATGAGAGGCGAGCACCTTGCTGTCACGAGCAGAGTTAGGGTCTTGGGGATGTTACGACTGCACGAGAGGCAGCTAACTCACACTCGGACACAACCACACAAGAAAAGTATTAAATAACTAGAGCGTATATATGTCAGGCCGGTCAGGCCATAGTTTACATAAATATTAATAACAAAACAAAAGACAATAGGGGTATATATTCAAACCAAAAAACTCTAATTAATAACTTAACCAATGATATTCATGTAACTATGGAGGTACTGCAATCAATAGCAAATAGGTATATTATACGAAACTAGATATCAATTTAAAGTGACAGTTGAGTCGCCACTGGCCAGTCGCCAGGCAAACTCTCCATAAATCATATGGGCTTAAATGTTAGGAGAGTCCAGTACGTTCAAAGCCTACAGAAGCACTCTTCGGCTTGTAGGTAATTTAAGCAGTTGCCAAAAGAACATATTTTATGCACAATCACTATTCAATTCATCAACAATGTGCTATATTATTCCAATCATACTATGGCAATAGATCTATGATACAGGACACTCGTGGTCGAGTGCCAGCTGGGGTTTCCTTAGTCTTCCTATGAGGCTGTAGTTCTCTCTCTATCTCCGATCTCTATTACGCTTCAACAAATAAGATATATTACCATTGCTCACGCCTACTGGTAGGCGCGAACATCAATATAGCGCAGCGTGGGCTTTCAAAGGTCAGCCCACTCAGACCTTTCTTTCTAGAGCTCAGTCAGTCCGTTAGCAAGGACTTCTTGTCTTCAAAGCACACAGTTCAGGTACTGGTCAACCGGAGATACTTCACGACACGATGCTTCTGCTCGTCTGTATTCCCTAAATCTGAACGTTACACGATGTTTTATACTATCTAACTACCCAGCGTGCTAGTCCGCTGGCCCAATTAGTTCAGCTATCTCATAGGTCGAAACCTCCCACCATTTTAATTGTAGTCATACGTCTGCACTATTCTACCAGCCAGTTAACGTGCAAAAACTTGTCTAGTCATACTTAACAATGTCAACTGTCCCCACCTTGTTTCACCCCTACTCCATTACTTATTAATCACGAACATTAAAACCGGCAAGCGTGTCTCTAACAGTTTAACTTTACATTTATTTACTCACCAACTATAATTCGCGAGGACCGTTCAAGGCCACCAGCCAATTTCTCATGGCCCTGGTAAACAACAACAACTCACTCTCTGCGTGAGTTTTAACAACATCTGAATCATGACACATCCCCCACCCCAGTTAAAATTTGCAATTTTAACGATATAAATTATTATCGTAAGGGGAAGGCATGAGTCGAGAAATTGCTCGAAAGGTTAACTTAACTAAGAATACTAGGTAATAACTAAGACTAGTACTAAAGTTGAAAAAAACCTACAGGACGGGTATCATTGATGGACAAAACTTCATGAAAATCTTAAGGCTCCGTCCAAAAGTATATATATCTCTCTGAGGATTAAATCTTACCTCTAAATACGTAGACATTAACAATCATAACTCTAACATTTTAGAGTACAACACTGATCCTGTGCGAATGTCATCAGGAATGCATACATACAATGAATAATACTCAAGAAAAGATAATTATAGTAGCATCGATGGCATTAGTGGATCTGGACTCCTGATCTGCCATGACTTCTCGTCCTCGACCCTGGGCAACAACGTCTGGTGTGGCCAAAATACGGGTCGACGTCAGTAAAATAGCTGTTGGATCAAAGGAAAGCAAAGGGGTAGGTGAAAAGTGTTCACAATGGGTGAACAATATGTGATACCATCCCTCGGTCTCTGAATGAGGTGCTAATCAGTATCCAACGCCAATACATATGACAGACTAAAATACAACAAGATTAAGGTAACCGTGATAATAGGTCGGCATGGACATTATCTCCACCAGGAATGGCCTTTATAATGAAGCGGTATTCCTGAAGGGCCAGACTCCATCTGGTCAAACGAGCGTTCTTGGCTCGGTTCGATTTTAAAAATAACAACGGTTTATGGTCTGTCTCGATGACGAATTCCGTCACAAGTAGGTAGCGGGAAAACGCGTCTACGGCGTATACAATCGCCAGGCATTCTCGCTCTATAATAGCGTATCTCTGCTCTCTCGGAAGTAATTTCCGGCTAGCGTACATACAAGGGCGCAATAAGCCATCTCTTTCCTGAAGCAAAACAGCTCCAATTCCTTGGTCCGACTCGTCAGTTCGGACGGTGAAGGTGCGCCTAATATTCGGTAGGATAAGCAGCGGCGAACTGGAGAACAGTTGCTGCACTGTCGCGAGCGCGGTGGCGCACTGCGTATTCCAGGTAATTTTGTTGGGTCTGTCTTTTCTTGTAAGATCGGATAACGGGGCCGTAAGGGCCGAAAAATTAGGAACGAATTTCCGATAATAGCTTAAGAAGCCTAACAGGCTACGAACCTGCTTCTTAGTATGAGGAGCCTGGAGTTTTAAAATCTTACTTATCTTACTGTCGTCCGGTGTTTGGACGCCTTTGGCGATAGTATGTCCCAGAAAGTTAATCTGCGTATAACCCAGGAAGACTTTGCTAGGCTTAGCTGTAAGCCCGGCATCTCGAAGTTTACTAAGCACTTGACGAAGTGCTTTTAAGTGGCCTTTCCAATCCGTATGGAAAGCGCAAATGTCGTCAAAGTAGCTTAGGACGCATGGTGTCTGCTGCAATAGGATGTTCATCATCCTCGCAAATGTCGCTGGTGCCGTTACGAGACCGAATGGCATGAATCTCCATTGCATGAGACCCATAGGGGTCTGAAACGCTGTGTACTGTTTACTGGCCTCTTCCATGGGGATTTGCCAGTAGCCTTTAGCCAAATCTATTTTCGAAAACACGGACGACTCGGCCAATCGCGCAAATAGATCTTCCTGATTCGGGATAGGTTCAGCATCGTAAATGGTTAGAGCGTTAAGCTTCCTGTAATCGATACAAAATCTAACGGAACCGTCTTTTTTCTTTACTAGTACAATCGGCGAGCAGTAAGGGCTCGTCGAGCGCTCAATGACTCCTAAGCTGAGCATCTTTTCCACCTCGGACTGTATGGTGTCGTGCGCGTGCAGCGGGCGCGGGTGGGGTTTAACAAACACGGGTACGTCCGAGTGCAACCGGATGACGTGTTGAACTAAGGATGTTTTACCCGGCAAATCAGTGAATACTGGCGAAAACTCCCGAACAAGATTCATGATGTCCTGTGTCTTACTTTGATCCAGCTCTGGATTGATATTAACGGAAGTCGCGTCCTCTGTGGCTTGCAAGGATAGGAGCGATCTAGTCATAGATAATGGCTCCCGGTCGTTGTCATCGATAGTGACCATCGCTGCGTTTGCTTGGGCCACAACATGGCATGAATGATCGTGATGACTTTGATCATCGGTAAGATACTTTTTCAACATATTAATATGGTACACCTTATCGTTACCACGTATGGTAATGAGATAATTAACTCTCGAGAGTCGCTTTTTAACTAAAAAGGGGCCTTTCCAAGTGAGGAGTAGCTTGTTATTCGTTTCTGGTAGCAGCACCAATGCCCGATCTCCGACTGACAGGGTTCTTAACCGACTACCCCGATCGCTGTCATAGTTTAAGTACTATAATTGCCGTGCTGGGTCACGACTCGCAAGGAGTTGATTTTTTCACGGTCTCGTTGATTATAACCAGCGTAATTTTGTCCTTGAACTGTTCTCGTGAACAGTTTGTTTTTGAAACACTTTTTCTTAGAGATGGAAAGAAAGTGGGGCGAGATAGAATAAATGGATAAGTTAGGAGTGACAGTCCAATTCTCGACCCCGTGATTTTGATGAACACTTAGAAGGGAAGAGAAGGGGTGAATAAGGATAGATAGTTTAAGACGCTTAGTCGCGTTCAGAAATTCGTACATAAAATGTAGAAAGCACGAGGGTTTAAAGATTTCAGTAATTGTTTTGACATTTTAATTTGACCTTGTCTGTTTTTAGTACAAGGCCGTGACCAACTCCCACATAGAATATATTAATACTGCGAGATGAGCTCGCATGGATGCACCAATCAAATCTAGGGATTTGGACGGTAATTTGCAGGTGGCTGCACAGTATAAAAGCGTAGCCATACCTATGCCCATTACTCCATACAGAAAACTCCAATCTGTGCAGGCGTCGGCACGATTCTGCCTGAAGAATCATAATTCCGTTCGATTTCATGTCTAGTCCAATATAGACATTTGAGAGGAAGCCATATGCTTGAATGAGATATGCCCACTGCTATTGTCCACTGTTCCCTGGTTTTCCAACACAAGGGACCAAGCGTAAGTGTTTGTCCTTTGATGATTCAACAATGAACGAGGAGCTGAACATAATTTATCCAGTAGGACAGGATTGCCGCATATACTAGGAGTGCTACCCAAGAATGCAAGACAAAGATTTATATTGACTTGCAACTAGTATGAATGTTGGCATACACATCTGTGAATTGGGATTGATTTGTCTGGATGAGGCTGGGGATTGCCAGCCCATCCTAGAGTAGATCCAATAGACTTAACTACGTCAGTTTATGTTGACGAGCTTGATCCATTATAAGCGGTAGGCACAAATAGCTGAGATGACATCGTCGCCAGAGACCATATTAGTATATTGATTGATAGATAGTAGGCAGACTATATCTGAGAGATATATAATTAGTACTTAAATTGTTAGTGAGTCAGAATTATCATAATATTATAGGAATCTAGAGAAGACTTCTAGTGACATATTATTGAATTTAGATTTGATGCTGCTGATGTTGTCTTTACTATGTAATAGATCTAGACCAAAATTGTTAGGGTAATTAATGTAATTAAATTTGTGGCCCTGCAGGTCTGTTTATGAAACTTATTCAGATTGTTCTTAGTGTGTGGCATGGTACGGAAGATTAAATATTAAATACCTCTAGATTTAAAATGCAGTCATAATACCATCATTGAGAAGACCCTCTTCATAACAGCTAGAGGGGAATTTAGTCGAATCTAGTAACACTGGAGGGCACTATCACCCCGATCAGATTCGTAACAATCGCGATATCCTATAAATGACCTGGTCCGTACGCATGCAAATTGTCAAGCCAGGTCGCATGCATTAACTATTCTATGTCGGAGATCGACTATGTACTGATACGCGGATCGCGTATCAGGAACGTCGGTATCAGAACCGGCGTATAAATCGCGTAAAATGGCCATCGGGCCACGTGGTTTTCGACCGTATAACAGTTCAAACGGGGAAAAACCCGTTGTCGCATTTGGGAGTTCCCTATATGCGAACAAGATGGCCGGAAGTCGATGGTCCCAGTCACCAGGTCTATAGGCGGAAACGCGTGCCAGCATAGTTTTCATGGTGGCATTCCAGCGCTCGCAACAGCCATTGGACTGTGGATGGTATGGCGACGTAAGTTTCTGCCTAATGCCCGTGAGTTCCAATACTTTCCTGAAAAGGTCAGAGGTGAATTGCGGACCTCTATCGGATAATAATTCGGACGGGAATCCAACACGTGTGAATATGGTCACCAATGCCTCGGCGACGTGATCGGCCGATATTTCCTTTAAAGGGACAGCCTCAGGCCAACGGGTGGCATAATCGATTACTGATAGAATAAACCGATGGCCTCTATCCGACTTCGGTAATGGCCCGACGATGTCGACGGCAACTCGCTGAAATGGAGTGGAAACCGGCGGCATCTCTTGTATAGGTGCCCGCGAAGTTTTTCCTTTGGGGGTTCTTTTCTGGCATGTATCGCAACGCGACACATAGCTATTTATGTCCCCGTAAACCCCGGGCCAAAAAAACTGAGACAGGACTCTCGATTTTGTTCTCGCTTTGCCTTGGTGGCCCGCCAATGGCGTGTCGTGCGCGAGGCGGGTGATGTCTCGGCGAAATGATCTCGGTATGACCAATTCCAAAATAGTTTCGCGCTTTCCCCGAAAAACGCGATATAGGAGGTCGTCTTTAAGGAAGAACCTGGATGTATCCGGGTTGTCCGGATCAATCTTAGCAAAGAGGGGCTTTAGTGATGGATCTGTGTGCTGTTTGTTACGAAAAATCTCGGGGGTTACATCCAAATCGACGACAGGCGATCGTAATGTGTCGTCACTCTGGCGACGCGATTGTTGTCTTGTCGTGACACACGCAATGTCGCTATCATCCCAAATCCCGAGTTCGCAATCGGAGACGTCCTTTAAGTGGGGAATATTCCCAATGATTAGGTCGGCGACCGGATTTGGTAGCACGCAGGCCGTGACAACACCAGTTATAAACGCTGTGTCAACATATATTTCCGCCAAACGAAAATGTTCAACTGAACCACCAAAAGTAATGCATGTCGCATCGCGATCCAGGAGTTGTGCAGGACGGACCAGCGATTCACGGACACCGACGGTCGTACAGCCTGAATCTCGCAATACGGATGCTCGTATGGCGTTTACTCGTCCCTCATACAATGTCAGCGCGCCTCGCTCGTGGAGGGCGGACATAACTGGAATAACTTTATCTACGGTTTCGGCATTCCTAGTTCTGTAACCGCGGTTTTCGGTGAATGCTACAGCGCATGCATTTGCCGCATCTAATCTAACTCTGCATTGTCGCGCAATGTGGCCTCCGGCGCCACATCTATAACAGTAGACTGGATTATCATCCCTTCGAGGTGTACCTCGATAAGAAGGAAATGTGGGCGCTTGATAGTAGTTGTTACGCGGTCCTCCGGTAGGGAAAGGACGTGTATATCGGGGTTCCCAGTCCCGAGAAAATTTATGGGGATTCGGTTGCCTCCTGCTAACCCGCGGCTCGGACCGTGGACGAACCTGCGGCGACTGTCGAAAGGGCTGTCTTGATTGTCTCGACGGTACCGGTGTCTTAGTAGCAGCGCCGGCGTAACACGTCGCTTACTTTAGCTTTAGCTAACGATCGATTAGGGTGAGCCGCAGCATACCGTTCCGCTATCGATGTTATCTCGACGGTAGTTTTGGGGGCTTGTTCCTTAAAATGCGCCACCAGGTCCGTGTGGCAGGACATATATATTTGGTCTTTAATTATCAAATCATATAGTTTCTTGTAGTTTCCCTCTTCCACACCGGCCAACTCAGTCCAACGGCTGAGTAGATGGCGGAGGCGGTCCACGTAAGTAGAGAAATTCTCAGATGCCTCCGGCTTGCAATCGCGGAAACGCTTATGAAATCCATCTTCCGTATGTTGGAAACGCTTTAATAGCGCGGTCTTTAGAATGTCATAGTCCCTAGCGTGATCAATAGTGAGGCTATGGAAAACTTCCAACGCTCTCCCTGTCAAAAGATTGGCGAGGCATGACGTGTACTCACTACGCTGCCATCCCGCGCAAACGGCATGGAGTTCGAAGCGGTGTAGGTAGGAATCAATACGATCAACCTTATCATTAAAGGTTGGCAATTTAGGCTTCGTTTTATTATTGGAAGTAACTTCCGGAGCCCCGGTAGGTTGGGCTTGCTTCGCTTCTAACTGTTTCAAAGCGAGCTCGTACTCTCTTTGAGCCTGTTTTTCCGCGCGTTCCGCGGCTCTCTCGTCTCGTTCCGCAGCTTTTTCTTCTCGTAATCTCTCCGCGGCCTTTTCTTCTCGTTCTTCTTTCAGTTTATGGTCTACCCAAGAAGCACGCTGAGCTTCCGGTATGCCAAATGATTGGGCTAGTTCCAAATATTTCTGTAGTTCGGCCATGATATCGGTCGATAATGCGATATAATAATGTCCTAATCGAGGACAGCTTCTGAAAAATCTCTAACTTTATTCTCCCTTGAAGCAATTTATCAATTGCACTCTGCGGGTGTTCGTTCCTGCAGTATGAACGAAATTAACGCAATCAACAACAAACTGTACGTCTTAGTCAAGCAAGTAGTGGTTGAGCTATCTCAGTGATCACTTAACTCCACGTATTTCTCCTAATCCTCAAGCAGTCAGTCTACTGCTTCCGTGATTGGTCGTTAACTAACGATACCAATGTAATATTCCCAGTGTATTTTCCGTACACTCCTAGCAGCGTTCCCTCTGCTATAAATCGGAATAAATCAATATTCACGATATTAACTTCCTTGGCTATACAAGCCTAACAACTGTAATATCCAGATTATCTCTCAACGTGCCCTAGACACGTGATTTATCCCAGGCAATAATATAGCAAGTATGAATACAAAATATAATAATGCAACACTATAATGGAAAAAGAATTACATGGAGAGTAAGACGAGACTAACAGAAAGAACAAACGACAACAGACCTGACTAACCTGAAACTATCTACAAAAAGGTAAGAAAAAGAACAGGAGAGACGTCTTCCTAAAATACGAGGAAGATAGAACGCTAACAATCTATACGAATAACAGGTCCCTACAGAACTATTCAAGGCGAAGCATATCTCCTATCCGTTTTAAACGCCATCTAGATCTGCTAGTCTGGCAAAAAGAAGTATGCTGAGTCTCGATCCCTTCCAACCTACCCGGGTGTCCCCTCCAGATGTCACGAGCAGAGTTAGGGTCTTGGGGATGTTACGACTGCACGAGAGGCAGCTAACTCACACTCGGACACAACCACACAAGAAAAGTATTAAATAACTAGAGCGTATATATGTCAGGCCGGTCAGGCCATAGTTTACATAAATATTAATAACAAAACAAAAGACAATAGGGGTATATTATTCAAACCAAAAAACTCTAATTAATAACTTAACCAATGATATTCATGTAACTATGGAGGTGCTGCAATCAATAGCAAATAGGTATATTATACGAAACTAGATATCAATTTAAAGTGACAGTTGAGTCGCCACTGGCCAGTCGCCAGGCAAACTCTCCATTAATCATATGGGCTTAAATGTTAGGAGAGCCCAGTACGTTCAAAGCCTACAGAAGCACTCTTCGGCTTGTAGGTAATTTAAGCAGTTGCCAAAAGACTATATTTTATGCACAATCACTATTCAATTCATCAACAATGTGCTATATTATTCCAATCATACTATGGCAATAGATCTATGATACAGGACACTCGTGGTCGAGTGCCAGCTGGGGTTTCCTTAGTCTTCCTATGAGGCTGTAGTTCTCTCTCTATCTCCGATCTCTATTATGCTTCAACAAATAAGATATATTACCATTGCTCACGCCTACTGGTAGGCGCGAACATCAATATAGCGCAGCGTGGGCTTTCAAAGGTCAGCCCACTCAGACCTTTCTTTCTAGAGCTCAGTCAGTCCGTTAGCAAGGACTTCTTGTCTTCAAAGCACACAGTTCAGGTACTGGTCAACCGGAGATACTTCACGACACGATGCTTCTGCTCGTCTGTATTCCCTAAATCTGAACGTTACACGATGTTTTATACTATCTAACTACCCAGCGTGCTAGTCCGCTGGCCCAATTAGTTCAGCTATCTCATAGGTCGAAACCTCCCACCATTTTAATTGTAGTCATACGTCTGCACTATTCTACCAGCCAGTTAACGTGCAAAAACTTGTCTAGTCATACTTAACAAGGTCAACTGTCCCCATCTTGTTTCACCCCTACTCCATTACTTATTAATCACGAACATTAAAACCGGCAAGCGTGTCTCTAACAGTTTAACTTTACATTTATTTACTCACCAACTATAATTCGCGAGGACCGTTCAAGGCCACCAGCCAATTTCTCATGGCCCTGGTAAACAACAACAACTCACTCTCTGCGTGAGTTTTAACAACATCTGAATCATGACACTTGCCTCTAGAGAACCTTGTCCCCTTGTTACAGTACTCTGCAGTAATGGTAGTTATTTAGGGCAAAAATTGTGGATTTTCGTGGTAAAGGCAAAACATTTTTGCATCATATTTGCTGATGGGCATACTAATAAGTATGGATATAGAACCATCTCAGCAGATGACCTTGAACACTTGAAAATGACCTCTGATTTCCTTTATGTGCCTTGGCATTTTGAATGACATCTATTCAGGATATAAAAACCGAAAGTAACAGGACCTTTTTATTTTGAGAATTTTTTAATAAGTACAGTGATGCTCCTCAGTCCTTTTGTGATGGCCATTTAATTTTCCACAGTGATCCTCAAACTGATACGTGGTCATTACCACAACAAAGCTGTGAATCACTGATATTTTCCATATTCTATATTAAGATTCGATTAAGAAAATGGGCAGTACGTGCTCACATATCTGTCCGTTGATAGTGGTCAGTCTGACCGCAGGCCACATAACTGACCAGAATGATCACTTTTGACACACGCTAAAATTTATCAAATTTTGGAAGACTAGAAATGTCTTATTAGTAGTATCGTGACGTGACGTGTAAACTCTGATGCTAATAAATAAAACACGGAGCAATGATATTTAAAATAAGTGAAGTAATCATCCGACTGACCAGCGGTCATTATAGAAACCAAAAGTGTGACAGTGTATGGACTCTGTCAAAGAACATTCCCAGGCATGTTACAACGAAACCAGCGTATTCCAGGATGTTGCACATTGGAAAGTACCAGTCAACACACCTACAACGAAATAAGGACCTACGGACTATAAAGGGGCGTGGTCCTGCTACAAGACATCTGAGCCAGATAAGAGTGTGGTCATGACTGAGCCAACAATTCCACACAGGAGTCACACTGCTAAAGGCCTGTTGACACTGGTAGGTTGTAGGAATAGAAAAAAGGAATCGGGGACTGTGTGTGAAGAACTCTCCTGGCTTTCTGTATTTTGTTTTCCGATTTCCCTCTTCGAAATATGACAAAACAAACGATTCGCATCGCTTCTCACTCAGAAAACGGACCAGGGTAAACAAACAACGTTTCGAAGGGGGAAATCGGGAAACGAAAGTCGGAAAGCCAAGAGAGTTCTTCCCACACACTCCTCCATTCATTTTTCTATTCCTGAAAATTAATATACCATTGTAAACATGCCTGAAGCATAAATTGAAACTGACCATATCCGCCGATCTGGCCACGGAAATATCCAGAATCTGTTACTCATCGTAAATTCAAATGGTCAAGATCGGTTTCAGAGGAAAAGATGAGCACCAGTGTACAATCTGGAAAGCTGCTTGGCATGCATGACAGAAAGAGGTCAACAACAATGAAGACGTTGACAGATGCGGCTGAAATGACTTTCAGCAGGATATAGAACAAATACATTGACCAACAACAACAACAACAACAACAACAACAACAACAACAACCACAAAAACAAGATTTAAATTGATTAAGTTAAGTATTGCAGTTATTCTCAAATAATGTAAAGCCTCTGGTAAGGGCATTTTTCTCCATAGAAGCATACACATAGGTAAGGATACTCAGTTGTACTGCTCTCTGGGTCCACGGTTACGGTAGAAAAAATATGAAAAACTGATGTGGATCTAAGTGTGTTCTATGTATCAGAGAGTATAGATGTATAGAGAGGTTTCGCTATTGGTCGATTTGCACTACGAGACACGGGAGGCTCCGCGAAACCATTGTTAGCATGGACCGGAAAATAGGTCGCTGCGGTAAACAATACCTGTTTGTGCTTTGCCAAGCGGCGTAGGAGCTTACAAACGGTTGCAAACGGTTTCAAGCAACCCAAAAATATGAACAAACCACAGTAAACAGATATGCACGCTATCTTTGGTGAAGAAGGTCTCTTTCAATTCTTCTATTTCTTGTTTACCACAGCGATCTAGTTTCGCCATTTGGTCGAAGTGAGATCTCTCTATAAAACTACACTCTGTGTGTATTCTTAGACATGGGCCGAAGAAAATTTTTTTAGAGTTACCTTTCCTTGCCTGCCAGGAGAAATAACCGTTCGTCTCTCCAGACAGCAAATCTATTTATCCAGCCATCCATCCATCCATCCATCCATCCATACATCCACCCACCCACCCACCCACCTCTTTTATTGTTTTATTGTTGTTTTATTTAGACCAGTTATTTCATTAGGAAGACATTTTGAAACCGCATCTCCCCCCCCCCCCCTGTCTTTTGTTGAGCTGAAAGATTTCCCGATTGTTAGGTTTAGTGATGGAAACCGATTCCGCCTGCCGTGCATCAGGATGAGGATCATGATCAGAATCAAACTGGCTCGAGCCGGACTATCCGGCCCGGGGTGCCTTTTTAACTTCCCGTACTATTACGTTTCCTTCCCTTGCCATTGGTTCCACATTGGTCATGATTTCCAGAGCATTCGTAGGAATGGTTCTGAGGCAGCCTGTTATGAGTCTCAAGGCGCTGTTCTGGACTCGGTCCAGCGCCGACAGCGTTCGGTCGCTGGCCATTGGTTGCAGTGGCAAGCTATACTATAGGCCTGCTCGGACGTAGGCTAGATATAGCTGTCTGATAACCTTTCCAGTGGCACCCCAGTTGGTACCCTCGAGCGTTTTTAACAATGTTAACCGCCTCCTAGCCCCAGACTCGAGCTAGTTGACGTGCGTCTACAACTTGAAATCAATATAGGTGAGCAGAAGCTCGGGGGGAGGCAGAGCACTAGAAACCGCGACCTCTGCTACGGCACCCGTCGCCTTGCCAAGAAGAAAACAGATCGCCGTAGCAGAGGTCGCGGGTTCTAGTCCCATCTTGATCATTTTTCTTTCTTCCTTCTTTCACTCCCGCTTTCCTTTCCTGAGCACTAACTAGGCACTACAACCTCGGTTCGCCTAATCCTTATTTTCTCTTGAACTGTTATCCTAGTGCTCTGCCTCCCCCCGAGCTTCTGCTCACCTATATTGATTTCTGTTTGATAAAACTCGGAGGCATACATCTTGTATTCGTTGTCCTAGATGTTCGTATTGTCCAATGGCAGGCGGGTGAAAAAGAGAGAACAGGGAGGGGAGAGGTGACACAAGTGGGTTGGGGTCCCAGCGAACGAATACTCAAGTCAGCAAGAAACACCGTGAAACAGTTCGGCCACGATCGTCTCTTTTTTTGAGAGACGGAGTGTCCGTGCGGTTAAGCGATCTGTTTTCTTCTTGGCAAGGCGACGGGTGCCGTAGCAGAGGTCGCGGGTTCTAGTCCCATCTTGATCATTTTTCTTTCTTCCTTCTTTCACTCCCGCTTTCCTTTCCTGAGCACTAACTAGGCACTACAACCTCGGTTCGCCTAATCCTTATTTTCTCTTGAACTGTCTACAACTTGAGCCTGCTGTCAAGTTCAACTGCCAGGTATCGTGGTGCGCTTTCCCTCTTAAGTGTCTGGCCATCGATATTGAGGGTGATGGCGGCTTTCTGGGCTTTTTTGCCGTTGATAAAGAGTTGATAAACGGTCTTATCAACGTTTATCTCCATCTTCCACAATCGGCAGCAGCAGGCAAGCGTCGCGAGGTCCCGGGTAAGGTCTCGCTGCAGCCATTGGACCTCTTATCCCGTCGTCCAGATTACCATTATCGTCGGCGTACATCGCTTTATCGCATCTCAGGTGTTGAGCAAGGTCGCTGGTGTAAGCTGCAAAGAGCGTGCAGCTTAACGCTGAACCTTGCGACAGGCCATTCTCCATGGTCAGTTGGCTTGAGGTCTGTCCGTTCACTGTTCGATTGTGAAGGAAATCTTTTACCCAGCTGTAAATGTTTCCTTTGACATCCGCTTTGAGAAGTTTGAGGAATAGCCCACCTTTACAAACCTTGTCGTAGGCTTGCCTGAGATCAACGAATACGGCAATCGTATGCTCCCGTTTATGGAAACCGTTATTGACCACTCAGGTCAATCGGATAAGCTGGTCCATCGTCTGCCTGCCACCCAGGAAGCCCGCCTGGTGTCTGTCTAGAAGACCGCACCCTTCTAGATACCAGGTCAGCCGGTGGTTTACCATCCTCTCCCCTACTTTGCAGATGGAAGAGTTAAGGAGATCACCCTGTAATGTGTTGGTTAGGTACCATGTTTGCCTGATTTAGGGATTGCTGTCACCACGGCCTTCTTCCAGTTGATAGGGAGTTTTCCTTCGTGCCATGTTCTATTTATAAGCGCTAGGAGCCATATCTTTGCCGGGAGGCCCATCTGGAGTGTCACGAGTAAGGTTGATGACCTTGTACGCCACGAGTATAGAGGGGGTAAACTTGGTAGGGGAGAAGGGGAGTTTAAAGTTGTTGTCGAGCATGAAAGATTAAATATCACGAGGAAGGTCGGTGGCCTTGTGCGCCACGAGTCTAGGGGGGTGAGCTTAGCAGGGGAAAACACGGTTTTTAACATTGTTGACGAGCGTGGATAGATACACACGACTCGCTTTAAACTAGTCGCGTGTGCAAAAACCTCGGGAGTATAAGTAGAGGAGAAGCTCGACACACGTGGTTCCCAAGTTATTCATCCCTAGAGGAAGACGCAGCGAGAAGCGGTCCGGGCGACAGGTGGAAGGTCGTGCCATGGGGACCAGGGGTGTTATGTATGTGAGGAATCTATGAAGGTTCCCAAGTTATTCAGTCCTAGAGGAAGACGGAGAGAGAAGTGGTCCGGGCGACAAGTGGAAGGTCGTGCCAGTGGGGACCAGAAGTGTTAGGTGTGTGAGGGATCCATGATGTTCGCATGTATTTTCCAATAAGAAGAATTTAATCGGTCCGGGCGACAAGTGGAAGGTCGTGCCATGGGGACCAGAAGTTGAGGAGTTCTGATGATAGGATGGGAACCCATCAGATGCTCGTGATTTGCGATGGCGGGTGTGAACCGTCGATGTGCTGTGTGTGTTTGCAGGAGAAGAGTCTTTGAGGACGGGATGATAACCCCTCAAGGAGCTAGTAATCTACGGTGGCGGGTGTGAACTGTGTGTTCTTATTTGTGTGAAGCCAGGGACGTCTGTTTCCCCTTTTATGGTCGAAGTTAAAGATCTAGAAAGGATCGTGTGACCTCTGGAGACGTAAAACTGCATCAACGAGGAGGGCAGCTGTGTTGACAGAGACTATTAAGTATACGTAGTTAAGTTTAGAGACAGAGGGATTAGATCTAGATGTGAAATGGGGAATAGATAATAGCCATGATCCCCAAGAGTACATCTGAAGTATCTCTGTTTTTGTGATTATGTATGTGATTATCATGAGTTGAATGTTTTGACATAAGTTTTGTCATGCATTTATAATTAAATATCGTTTAATTTAAATCTCACTCCATGTGTCCGTTGATCGCTGGTCTGCTTGCTTGGCTTGTTAGCTGGGTTTGAAAGGTAAATAAGTTAGGTACTCATCACACACGTGGTCGTGACCATCTTCACGCACGTGATCGTGACAGGAGCAACATCTCGTTAGAGACTTTGTCCGGGCCTGGCGCTTTGCGGTTTTTACACTTGTTAAGTGTTCTCTCCAGTTCCTCTAGGGTGAAATCACTGTTAAGGCCCTCGTAATCGCTGTCTACTGGCGATTGTTCGAGCTGACGTCTGACCTTACGGAGCCCCTTGACCGTATTAGTAGCTTTGCCACTCTTATTTGTGCTGGCAAAGTGTCGGTTAAGCATGGTTGCACGCTTATGGTCTGTCACCGCGACCGTCCCGTTTGCCCGTATAGGAGCGACATTCTTCACTCTCTGGCCCCTGTTCAGACGGTTCAGAACGGTCCAAGCTCGACAACCACTCGGGTCCACGTTCAGAGACTCACACAGATTTATCCACTTTGCCCTTTTCGTACTACTAGACAACAGCTTGACTTTGGCGGTCAGTCTGTTATATTCGATTCTGGACGCCGTGCTCGTTTTTGCTTTTCTTCTCGCCCTCTTACGCTGTCGGATTGCCTGTTCAATTCTTTGACCAGGGCAAGCGATTTAGGGGCTGCAGTCCTCGCGGAATACTCCGCTTAGCAGCTGCGAGCACAGCCGTAGTCAGTACGGCGTTGGCTTCGTCAATAGAACCCTGGTTTGGGTCCACCTCGTTCAGAGTTAAACCTAAAGTCTCTCTGAACTCTTCCCATCTACCTCGTTTATAGTTCCAGTTTAAACGTTTCTCCTTCTTCTTAGCAGTTTTAGTCTGGATTTGTACGAGGAGAGGAAGGTGGTCGCTACCTACGTCCTCGAGGACTGCGTAGCTGTGTCTGGTAACGAGGTCAGCAGATAGAAGGGTAATGTCGGGCCGACTCTCCGCGCCGTTTGCTCGATGCAGGCAGGTGGGCGCGGAGTCGGCTGATTTTATCCGGACCAGGTTTCAACTTAGGAGGAGATTTTCGACGTTCCTTCCGGCGGTGTTCGTGGATTCTGGGGCGTACCCCATTTCCAGGCTTCGTGCGCTGAAGTCTCCTCCGATAACTGTATTGTTCAAGGTAGCCTCTGTCAACCCTAGGTCGCAGGTGACCGTTGGAGGGTTATAGACGTTAGTGATGGTAAAGGCCAAGCCGTCTTTCCATACCGTGAGGGTAAGGGTATTAGTTTCACCAGTGCTCGGCGGGCCATGCTTTTTCACGGCCGTAAGGTCGTTGCGTACCAGTGTGGCAATGCCTCGGCACTTAGTACAGGAGCAGGTGTATATCTTGTACCTTGTGACGTGCGCGCCTCTACCATTCAGGAACGTCTCTTGTAAGAGAGCTAGGTGTATGCTTTTCTTTGAGGAGTCTGGTTAACTCCAGAACCTCCGGGCGAATGCCGCAGACGCTGAGCTGCAACGTTTTAAGTGTCGCAGGGGGATCCCTCGCCGCTATGGTCCCCTTTTTAGGTTTCGCACACGCATTCACACTCGCATTCGGACACAGGTCACCAGTAGCATACTTGCGTAGAGGGACCTGGCAACTACCCACCGCCCTACGGAGGATATTGTCACGAGTGGAGTGAGCGATAGTTAATAATTAAGGGGGGAATGAGGAGAGTAAAATTAACGCACGTAGACAAGTAAGGAAAGCGTGCATGTTATGAATGGTGGGGGTCTGAATGAGGCGAGGGCGCTCTATTACTATCACTGCACACTAAGACGTCCTAGAGAGCGGACGCAGGAGAAAGCCCCAGAGGGCGAACATAAGGAGAGCAGTCCTAAGACTTAGGAGTAGCTTTTTTTCCAGTGATGACTGGTAGGTGAAACGATGATTGATAATTATGATTGATGTATTATATTCGTCTATTACCATGATGTAAATAAGTATATGTGAGGAATGTGGAAGTCCTTGATATTGGATATAGCAATGTGCGCCATGAGCGATAGATGAAAGTTGAGTTCATGGATTTGTAGCACGAGTGAGTATTGTGTACTACGATGGAGGTGTGTTACCGTAAGATATTTGGTGAGTGAAATGTGAACTATTGTGTGTACGCTTCATGGGTTGTAAGGAGAGGTGGAGTGAATAGAAATGGTATGGTATTATACCATGTAATGTTATTCTTGTAGGTGTCGGGGACGGGCCGAAGAGCCACCTCGGTGAGCACAGGGGATAGGCCAGCATAGGGCCGGAGGCCACACATAGGCCAAGAGTGAGGCGGTCGGTGCAGGACAGTAGAGTCACATAAAGTCGTGGCAGTCAGGCCACGGACAGGGACGTAGATATGAGCGTGAATGTGCTAATTGAAATGATAATGTACTATTGCCATGTTGAGGGGCTATTGAAATGATAATGTACTATTGCCATGTTGAGGGGCTAGTGAAATGATGATGTACTGTTGCCATGTTGATGGGCTATTGAAATGATAATGTGTTATTGCCCTGCTGAGGTGTTAGTGGAATGCTAATGTGTTATGGCAATAGGGAGGTGATATTGAGAGACTGCGGTGCCAGTGAATTATTAATGTGCTATTAAGACCCTGAGGGGAGATGCTGAGGCCGAAGTGTCTTTAGGAAGTAACTACCGGGTTGTGGACCCGAGGAAGAGTGCATGTGGGAATAAGGCCGTTGGACGGCAGTTAAGTTCAATAATATAATATATGTAATTGCGCTATTATCTGTATAATTATGTTTAATAAATGTGTGAGTCTGATGGGTTGTTCTGTTAAGTGTTAAACTTGTTTGTTCGTGATTGTTGTCTTGTTATAATAATTATTACATCTCCCAGTCTGGGATTTGTGACAGTGGGGGCTCGTCCGTTGTGACACTGGAGGCTCGTCCGTTGTGACACTGGGGGCTCGTCCGTTGTAACACTGGGGGCTCGTCCTGTTTACCTGTGGTCATTTTGACATTGTGTATTCGTTATATCTAGTTGTTTTTCTGTTGTGCTAGGAATTCGTGCTGTTGTCCTTGTTCGTGGGATGAATGGGAATTTCATGATGATATGATTTATGTATATTTATGAATATGTATTGATGCATGTATTTTGATGAATATGTATTAATGTGTACTTAAATTTCTGCAGAGAGTGTGTGTGCCAGCCTGTAGAGGTCAAGCGGCCAGAGCTCCGAGACAAAGGGAGAGGTTATAGTCAGTGAAAGTTAAGTAACAGTCAAAATTTTTGTGCCCTGGATTGTGGGCTGTTCCTTTAAACTGTCTTTTTCCCTGTTTTTGCTGTTTTTGTTGTCGTTATAGATTATACGGGCGGTGGCGCGGGTTTGCTGTGTTGAACTTAGTTTATCCTTTTAAAAAAAGGTGTGGGAAATTTGGAACTTCGTTCATCACAGTGAACAGTTCTTTAGGGACCTGTATTTTTGTTTAGATTGTGCCGTTCCATCTTCCTCGTTGTTTTAGGAAGACTGTCACAAATCCCAGACTGGGAGATGTAATAGTTTATGACAGGACAACAATCACGAACAACCAAGTTTAACATTTAACAGAACAATCCATCAGACTCACACATTTATTAAACATAATTATACAGATAATAGCGCAATTACATACATTATATTATTGGAATTAACTGCCGTACAACGGCCTTATTCTCACATACACTCTCCCTCGGATCCACAACCCGGTAGTTACTCCTAAAGGCACTTCGGCCTCAGCCTCTCCCCTCAGGGTCTTAATAGCACATTAATAATTCACTGGCACCGCAGTCTCTCAATATCACCTTCCTATTGTCATACACCTTAGCACTCCCCTAGCACCTCAGCAGGGCAATAACACATTATCATTTCAATAGGCATTATCATTTCAATAGTACATTATTAGTTCACTAGCCCCTCAACATGGCAATAGTACATTATCACATTCACGCTCATATATACGTCCCTGTGCGTGGCCTGACTGCCACGACTTTATGTGCCTCTACTGCCCTGCACCGACAGCCTCACTTCTGGCCTATGTGTGGCCTCCGACCCTATGCTGGCCTATCACCGTAGGTGGCGCTCTTTGGCCCGACCTCGGCACCTATAAGAATAACATTACATTGGTATAATACCCTACCATTTCTATTCACTCCACCTCTCCTTACAACCCATGAAGCGTACACACACTAGTTCACCTTTCACTCACCACACATGTTACGGTAACACACTTCCATCGGAGTACACACTACTCACTCGCGCTACAAATCCATGAACTCACTTTCATCTATCGCTCATGGCGCACATTGCTATATCCAATATCAAGGACTTCCACATTCCTCACATATACTTATTTACATCATGGTAATAGACGAATATAATATAATACATCAATCATAATTATCAATCAACGTTCTAATACCAGTCATCACTGGAAAAACTCTCTCACTGGTCTCTCGACTGCTCCCCTTATGTCCGCCCGCTGGGCTCTTACTAGCGTCCGTTCCGTAGGACCTTCTAACTTGCATTGATAGTAATACAGCGCTTTCGCCTCATTCAGACCCCCCCCCCTACTCACAACAGCACGCTTTAACTTACTTGTCTACGTGCGTTAATTTTACTCTCTTCCTTTCACGTCTTTCCCCACTTGTCTGCCGTGAGCCCTTCTTACTCTACACCCGCTCTGTAGCAATCCCCTTAATTGCACTCACTCCACTCGTGACATCATCCCCCACCCCAAAAAAATTTATGCAATTAATTTCAAATCGCATCAAGATGACTGTCAACGAGTGAGCGTGAGCAATACCTACATAAAAATGACCTACCAATGCCCCTAGAACATAAAATCCCGGAATCAGGGAAAAATATGGGGATCAATATGCCCTGCAATATGCATATATGTATCACATCATGAATAGCTAACTAAACACAATATCTAATACCGAATCACAAACCAATCAACCTATCAACCATTCTTCATATCATATTTATAATGTCAATATTTTAAAGTCGAAGACTCATTCACACAGATCCTGTCAATGTTCCTGTCCTCCGATGTATAAGCTCCTGAACTCTTCCCCTAGGCACCACTAAGGTAGTCGGCGATATGATTGCTGGTTCCTGGAATTGGTTGTATAACGAAGGTATACGGTTGCAAAGCCAATGCCCATCTAGACAAGCGTGGGCTGGACGAACGATTCTTCGACAAAAATGTCAGTGGCTTGTGGTCTGTCTGGATACAAAATTCTCGTCCCATGAGATAACGTCCTAATTTCTGGACGGACCACACAATGGCAAGACACTCACGCTCTATCACAGAATACTTTCTTTCTCTCTGCAATAACTTCCTACTGACATAACATACAGGATGGAGACATTCGTTCTTCTCCTGTAGAAGACAAGCGCCGACACCAGAGTCCGACGCATCCGTTCTGAGGATAAAATTAGATCGAAAATCGGGTAATATCAGAATGGGTGACGATGATAATGCTGTCACCAAATTATCAAATGCTGTCTGACATTCAGACGTCCACTGGACCTTATCGGGTTGTCCCTTCTTAGTAAGGTCAGTAAGAGAAGATGACAAGGAGGAAAAATTTGGAATGAACTTTCTGTAATAATTTAAAATTCCCACTAAGCTTCTGACTTGTTTCTTTGTTTTAGGGATTTGCAACCCTACTAACTTGTCAATTTTTGTTACTTCAGGTCTCTGAACACCTCTACCCACGATATGTCTTAAAAATACTATCTCTGGACATGCCAAATCCATCTTTGCGGGTTTAGAAGTTAACCCAAAATGTCGTAATCGTTTAAAAATTATTGTTAGTGTCTGAATATGATCAGACCATGTCGACGTATGACATGCTATATCGTCAAAGAATGACACAACATTAGGTATGTCCTTCAACACTAGTATGAGAACACAGATACTCTGGTCTCTCATGAAACCTCTGCAGCATATCAACATGGAAAACCCTACTTGATCCATCAATGTGGATAGCGTAATCTACCTTCGAAAAAACTCGCTCAATAACATAAAGGCCTTTCCATCTCATGAATAACTTATTATGGTCCGTAGGTAACAACGATAGGACCTTGTCTCCTGGCTTAAAAATTCTCAGTTTGGACCCTCTATCTTTATAGTTCTTTGCTCTTGCTGAAGCGATACTAGACGCTTCTTCTGCTATAGTGCGCGCTGAAGATAATCTTTCTCTTAAATCAACAAGGTCTATCGAAACCTTTTTAAACGGTTCCGAAACCGTGGGGATCTTTTGAAGAGGAGCCTGGGGTGTACGACCCTTATGCGTCATCTTTTGGCACGCACTGCACATCTTACAATACAGCCGTACATCTCTATGTATCGATGGCCAATAAAAATCTTTCAGAACTCTCTCCTTGGTTCTAGCACTTCCCATATGACCCGCTAATGGAACATCATGGGCCAGACGCAATACTGTTGCGATCAGCAACGCTGGCACAACGACCTGCTTTAAAATGGAGGTCCCCGTTACATACTTACGGAACAGAATGCCCGCCTGAACAACAAAGGAGGACGAGCCGTTCTTATATTTCCTCGTTTTCTCGGTTCGCGCTTCCCCAAAACATGGGTTTAATGATGGGTCCTCCCTTTGTAATCTCGCCAAGCGCTCTGGCGTGATATCTAGGTTGACCGCTGGCGTCGCCAAAGGTCTAATCTTATCTTTATCAGCTACCCGTCGACGTGTTTCGACCGCGGCGCAAAAGTCAATACCTTTTGATTGCGACCATGCTTGCACGTTCTCATCGGAAGGGGAAACTACCCGTGATACATTCCCAATGATGAGCTGGGCGCCTGGAAAACAACCAACGACTGCTTCGACTTCCCCGCTAAGGAAAGGTGTATCTATCACTATTCTTGCCATGGGTAATTTCTCAATGGCCCCCGAAAATTGGATGCACGGGACAGTCTCACCTGTAAGCTGTGAATCCCGAATGCAGTCCCTATGCACTCCCACAACGGTACATCCTGTATCTCGTAAAACCGATACTAGACGAAGGCGAAAAAGAACTAATGGAAAAAGATATTACAGTAGAAGATATGGGAAACGCATTATCTAAACTTAACAATGAGTCAGCACCTGGGAGTGATGGACTTACGACTCCCTTCTATAAATGTTTTTGGTCTCGACTTAAAACATTGCTATGGGAAAGCCTATCATATTCAGTTAGAAAGGGAGAACTTACAGCCACTCAAAAAAGGGGAGTAATCACATTAATACATAAGGGAAACAATCTAGAGAGGAATAACATAAACAACTGGAGACCAGTGAGTCTTACCAACACAGATTATAAAATCTTTTCTAAATGTCTAGCCTTAAAACTCCAGAGGGTCATGGATAAACTCATACATAGCAATCAGGTAGGTTTTATTAAAGGCAGATCTATTACGAATTTGATTCGTACTATAGATGACTGTTTGACTTTAGCAAGGGAGGGAGAGGGTGGGGCAGGCATTTTGGTCTCACTGGATTTCCAAAAGGCCTTCGATAGTATTGAAAAAAAAGCAATTATATATGCACTTGAAACCTTCAACTTTGGTAATAACTTTATTCAATATGTCAAAACATTGATACGGAGTACAGAGAGCTGTGTAAAAAATGGGGGCTGGGTCTCCAAATGGTTCAATACAGAACGTGGAGTGAGGCAAGGCTGCTGTGTCAGTCCTCTACTGTTTATTTTGGTGGCAGAAATTATGGCCATCAAGATAAGACATAATCCAGATATCAAGTGTATACAAATGGAAAATACTCTGAATCATAAACTGCTCCAGTACGCAGATGACGTAACATTGATGTTAAACCATACTGATGACCTCAAAGAAGCTCTCAGAGACATCGAAACATTTGGAGAATTTTCAGGGTTGAAATTAAATAAGAACAAATGTAAAGGGGTGGAAATAGGAGACGGGAATATGAGAACTTGTGATATGGGAATTTCGTGGCTCAACCAGGGAGATAACATGAAAATACTGGGCATCTACTTCAATGCTGATAAAGAAATATCCTGTGTGGAAGAGAATTGGAAAGAAAGGGTAAGGAAACTTGAAGAAATCATCCAAAGATGGAAAAGACGCAATTTATCATGTTATGGTAAAGTAACTGTGGTAAAGAGCTTACTACTATCACAATTGAGTTATATAGTACAATCAGTAAGTCTGCCACAAAACATACTACAAGAAATAGACTCTAAGATATTTAAATTCATCTGGCAGAAAAAATATTCAAATAAGAAAGCATTTGAGAAGGTAAAAAGAACTGTAATTTGCAAAGAATTGTCTGAAGGAGGATTGGGTATGATTGTAGCATCTGCGGGCTACCCCTTGCCCTCCCCCGGTTTTGTTGTTGTGCTGGTGGCTGAGCATGTGTCCATGTACTCCGTGACCTGACCTTCTTTTCTAGTGAGTAGTTTTTTCCTCGCTCGCTTGTTGTCAGGTGTTTTGACTCGTTCAGTAAATATTAGTATGTTCCCGAACATTCGATAACACTGTGGAAAAGGATGTTTACGCCAGATTTGGCCTTGAGTGATGTAACCTGATGACGTATTGATGCGTGATTGGTTAGTTTGTGCGAGGGCAAAGGTAACGTTTATTTCGGGAACTTTCTATAGAAATGTTTATATATATAGACCTGTGTGAGTGGTTGGGGGGTGAGTAAGTGAGTTTCCTTTTGTGTGGCGTAGATATTTAGTTTCGCTGGTGTCTTCCTAGTAATTTATTGTTCACTATACAGTTATTAAACTTTAGTATTATTTAATCTATCGTCGGATCTCGTGTTTATTTATTTTACAGCTGTAATAGTTTCGTTTTCTAAAGGGTTGTAGTTAGATCAACTAACTCCCCCCTACTATAACGTGCTAGAACAACCTCAGCTGTTACAATGATTAGTATAAAGGACCAACAGAAAATATTCCTAATGAAGTGGATGAAATGGCTGACATCGAAAGGCAATAGGACGAATGAAAGCCACATAAACACCTCTGAACATTTCTTCTCACAGTTTGGGGGTAGCAAATACTTTGTAGAAAGTAATTTCAGCCTTAAACATAAGGCAAAAATAAACACTATCACATCTTTGTTCTGGCGAACTGTAGCCAGTGCCTGGATAGAAGCAAAGGACACAAAAGTAATTGTTAGTGACACGGACAACATGTCACTACAGGAATTGTTAAATCAACCCTTGTTTAATAATAAGTTGTTCCAATATAAAAGAAACCTCCTTTTCTTCCCGAAATGGATCAAGGCAAATATAAGATATATACACGACGTGTGGAGCGAGAGAGGAATAATCGGAAGAGAGACCATAGAGGAAAAAACAGGAAATTACCCAAGCCTAATGTTTGAATATAACGCAATGATAAATGCGTTCACAGAAAACCAGAGAACGCTTTTAGGCAGTGTTACAAGGAACATGATTAGGGAAGCAAAAGAGACAGCTTGTAAGCTTCCTGAATATATTGAATGTTTCTTTGCCAAAACTAATAAACAAATAAGAAATAGATTTCTAAACAGTAGAGAAGGCACTAGTTGTGGAGTTGGCTTCTGGAAAAGAAAGCTTGATATCGATGTCACAAAATATTTTATGGTAGCAAAAAATTCATCTAGGGAAAGTAGACTTAGGCTTCTTCACTTTAAATTAATCCATAATATCTACCCTACCAATATTTTACTTACAAGAATAGGAATAAAATCATCAGAAAATTGTGCTTATTGTAATGAAAGAGACTACATAGAGCATTTCTTCTTGTACTGTAAGAAAATCAGGGGATTTTGGAATCATATAGCCAATGTCATTCTTATGAAAACGGGCCATAAATTAATCATGAACGAGGTGACAGCACTCTTTGGAATAGTGAAAAAAGATTGTAACGAATGTACAAGTAAGAAAATAAATACTATAAATCATATTATATTAGTGGCCAAGCTATGTATAAGTAAGCTGAAATATGGAACCATGAATAATATTTTCCATATCTTTGAAATAGAATGGAAGCATAGAGAACATCTCATCGAATAGTTATTATTTGTACGCCACGAGATGTCTCAGTATCCTTAACTCATCTCAGGCTCCATTAACGTTAAATATGAATGGAAATTTTATTGTATGAGCGAGTGAAATAGAGATAAAGCAAAAAAAAAAAAAAAAAGGGCAATGAGGAAAAGATGAAAAATGCAACAAATTTGGGTATTCCAATGTGCATGAAAGTAAAGTTATTCCACGGTCACTTTTTATTTTTTATATTCTGGTACTGATAATATTTTATTATTATTATTTGGTTAGAAAATTGGCAGACTTTTTTTTTTTTTTTTTTGCTGTTTTGTTTTCCTTGTCTCGATTGACTCTATTATGCATCATATTTGAATTAATTATTTTATAGATGACTCATCCTCTTAGTATTTAAAACCATTGGGAACACACGTAGCACATGGAAGACAGATTTATTTTATTTTATATTTTTTCTGAAATGTCTGTCTGTTCTTTTAATCTGTATTTTTAAAACTTCTGCTCAGGTTTATTATATATATTTACTGATTATTATTATGATTGGCTTGTGTTTGTATTGCTACAGTACCAGCTGTTTAAAACTGAACTCTAAAACTGATCAGCTGATAATGTTAAAGACCTAGAGGGTTCGAGAAGGCCGACAACACAGAATTCAGTAGTTAACAATTCTGGGATATAAAAGACTCAAGTTGGGTCCGATCCCCAGGATAGTCCCCATAGACAGCTGTGTATTCATTTACTTGGTTATATTATTATGTTCTCTCTTACTCATCTATTTATTTATTCATCTATTTATTTATTCATCTATTTATTGACCTTAGTCTTCACTCTTAATTCCACCGAGTATCTACATATATGTTCAAACACACCTATATGGGCATCTATATATATTTTTAAAAAAATTAAAAAAAAAAATTTGAAGTTGTTCATGTCTGTTGGCTTAATTAGGTACCCTATTATTTCTTTATTTAGTGATCACTGAGTCATGCACTGAATGAATACATTCAAAATCGCATTTCAATCTGAGCTCTTAAAAAAAAAAAAAAAAAAACCGAGACCGGTTCGTCCCCAACAAACCCCGGATAAACCCTAAGACCACCTCCTGTATGACATGAATTTATAACGGGGATCTTTCTCCCACAAGGTAAAACACCGGAAGATAATAACTTCTCACAACTGGGACACTTAGAATACTGTCCGCCTCCGTTGTCCGATGTAACACACGCAGCCGCATGATGAAATTTATTTGGGGAACATGGACTGGAGCTACTGTCCACGTTCGCCGCTATCCTACCTGCAGGGCAATTCACGCTGATGTGATCTGCTCTTCCGCAGTTCCAACACTTCGCGGCCCTACACTCGCGTGAAAAGTGGCCCACGCGTCCGCAAGTCCAACACTCCGCTCCCTGTGCTGCACTAGGCCTGGGTCCCCGTGACCCATCGCGACCGGAACTAAAGTCCCTATGCCGTCGGTCATCGGCAAAGGTCACAAATCGCCCCCGGCCATTACCGCGACCTAGCCCTCCTGCTCGGTCAAACTTACCGGATCCATATGCAGGTGATTGGTGATAGCCTCTACGCTGCCCCTGGGCTTGCCCACTATAGGCACCACGCTGACGCGACCTGTCTTTATGTCCTGTCGGCAACCCCTCGACAACGGTGACGTACCCAGCATCTTGGACGTACGCCCTCGCCACTGGTTTGGACGGATCTGCCGTACGGTATGCTTCCGCCAACTTAGACGCCTCCTGCACCGTCGCGGGTTCGTTTTCTTTCAGGAACGCCACCAGATCTTTATGGCACGACGCGTACAGCTGGTCACGGATCATTAGGTCTTTCAGTTTAGCAAAATCCGCGCCTACATGCGCCAAGTCTACCCAGTTCGCGAAATATTCCGTTAATCTCGCGACGAAGGCAGCAAAGTCCTCCCTGGTATCCGCACGTGCTCGCCTAAACTGCTCCCGGAAATATTCCTCGGTACGCGCAAATCGGCGAAGCAGCAAAGCCTTCAGCTTATCGTAATCTTGCACGTCTTCGCGCTGTAGCTCTTTAAAGTAGGTTAACGCTCGCCCCTGCAATAGAGACGCCAGGTACGTGGCCCATAATTCCTTATTTTCCCCCCATTGCAATTGTGCGTTCAGTTCGAACCTGTAAAGGAAGGCGTCTATGTCGTCCTTCCGGTCGTCGAACGTAGGGAGCTTAATCCGAACACCACCTTTATTGTGTACCTGCCGCTCAACTGTTTCTGTTGGCGCATTCTTTTTGATTTCCAACTCCGCGATTCTCATTCGCGTCTCTCTCTCCTGTTGGTTATCCCTAGCTTCTATCTCCCTTAACTTTATCTCCTGCTCCCTTTCCCTAGCCTGTCTCTTCTGTTGCTGAGCTTCTAACTCCTTTAACTTAAACTCCCTTTCCTGTTCCTTATCCTTAGCCTCTCTTTCTTGTTGACGCTCTTGAGCCTCTTTTTCTCTCTCTCTATCTTTAGCGCGCTCATCGCGCAAATCCGCCTGCTGTTCTTTAATCCAGCCGCGTAGCTCTTCTCCCTCAAGGCCAAGTTCCGTACCCAATTTCATGAGCTCACGGAGATCTGCCATTTCACAGATTTATGGTTATGGTATCTATTATGATATGATGCTAACGACACGACCAGAGACCTGAGATCACACCAGATATAACAACACCCACTTGTCTCAAATACAATTCAGAAATTTACCTACTTCCTAACTAATTCTATAATCATACAATGTATAGCACTATTACTAATAAAAGAAAATAGAAACGACAAGAATGAAGAAATTCAGTAGAAGGACCACAAGTACGTCAAGGACAACGAACCAGACTAGGACAAAGCTTCTAGTAAAAAAACTATAATGGAAAAAAAAAATGCAACCTACTACGCCGATTACACTCCAAGGTACGAACAAGAACAGAGTCTGAAAAAAAAGAACGTATCTACAGATAGGTAGAAAGAGGGACAAGAGAATACCTCTTCCTGCAGAACAGAGAAGATATCGACGCTACAACTAAACAGTAACAAAGCCCTACAGAACTGTTCACTGTGATGAACGAAGTTCCAAATTTAGCCCACCTCCCGAAGAGGATAAACTACGCTCACCACAGCAAACCCGCGCCACCGCCCATATAATCTATTACAACGAAAACAGAAAAACAGCGGAAAAAGACAGAAGAACAGACAGCCCTCAATCCAGGGTACAAAATTTTCACTTAACTTTCAGCCTTATCAGTTTAAGTCCTCCCCTTAATCGGAGCTCTGGCTGCTTGTCTCCTCAGGCTGCACGCACACACACTGTCTCTCTGAAAGTTTAAGTACACATTAGTACATATTTATGGCAATACATGCATCAATACATATTCATCAATATACATAAATCATATCATCATGAAATTTACATTCATCCCACGAACAAAGACAACACAAATTCCTACCACAAGATAAGTATTACGTGGACAAAACTAAAGTAACAAATGCCCACTGAAAAATACCTACTAACTAACTACAACTAAATATTACGAAAATGGACGAGTCACAACGGACGAGCCCCCAATGTCACAAATCCCAGACTGGGAGATGTAATAGTTTATGACAGGACAACAATCACGAACAACCAAGTTTAACATTTAACAGAACAATCCATCAGACTCACACATTTATTAAACATAATTATACAGATAATAGCGCAATTACATACATTATATTATTGGAATTAACTGCCGTACAACGGCCTTATTCTCACATACACTCTCCCTCGGATCCACAACCCGGTAGTTACTCCTAAAGGCACTTCGGCCTCAGCCTCTCCCCTCAGGGTCTTAATAGCACATTAATAATTCACTGGCACCGCAGTCTCTCAATATCACCTTCCTATTGTCATACACCTTAGCACTCCCCTAGCACCTCAGCAGGGCAATAACACATTATCATTTCAATAGGCACTATCATTTCAATAGTACATTATTAGTTCACTAGCCCCTCAACATGGCAATAGTACATTATCACATTCACGCTCATATATACGTCCCTGTGCGTGGCCTGACTGCCACGACTTTATGTGCCTCTACTGTCCTGCACCGACAGCCTCACTTCTGGCCTATGTGTGGCCTCCGGCCCTATGCTGGCCTATCACCGTAGGCGGCGCTCTTTGGCCCGACCTCGGCACCTACAAGAATAACATTACATTGGTATAATACCATACCATTTCTATTCACTCCACCTCTCCTTACAACCCATGAAGCGTACACACACTAGTTCACCTTTCACTCACTACACATCTTACGGTAACACACTTCCATCGGAGTACACACTACTCACTCGCGCTACAAATCCATGAACTCACTTTCATCTATCGCTCATGGCGCACATTGCTATATCCAATATCAAGGACTTCCACATTCCTCACATATACTTATTTACATCATGGTAATAGACGAATATAATATAATACATCAATCATAATTATCAATCAACGTTCTACCTACCAGTCATCACTGGAAAAACTCTCTCACTGGTCTCTCGACTGCTCCCCTTATGTCCGCCCGCTGGACTCTTACTAGCGTCCGTTCCGTAGGACCTTCTAACTTGCAGTGATAGTAATACAGCGCTTTCGCCTCATTCAGACCCCCCCCCCCTACTCACAACAGCACGCTTTAACTTACTTGTCTACGTGCGTTAATTTTACTCTCTTCCTTTCACGTCTTTCCCCACTTGTCTGCCGTGAGCCCTTCTTACTCTACACCCGCTCTGTAGCAATCCCCTTAATTGCACTCACTCCACTGTGACAAAGACATCTCTCTTGTCCCTCTCTGACCTATCTGTAGATACGTTCTTTTTTTTCAGACTCTGTTCTTGTTCGTACCTTGTAGTGTAATCGGCGTAGTTAGGTTGCATTTTTTTTCCATTATATTTTCGTTTTTAGGTCTTTGTCCTAGTCTGGTTCGTTGTCTTTGATGTCCTTGTGGTCCTTCTACTGACTTTCCTCATCCTTGTCTTTTCTATTCTCTTTTGTTATTTGATAGTGCTATACATTGTATGAACGTAGAATTAGTTAGAGAGTATGCTGTAGAATGTTCAGTTAGTAGTGTTTCTGATTTGCATTTGAAAATAATGCTTGTTATTGTAGTGGCATAGTTCAGGTCTCGGGATACGTCGCGTATAGTAAGTACATAGACATTATATTCTATTGCAAATTGTATAAGAATAAATCCGTGAAATGGCGGAGCTCCAGCAACTGATGAAGTTAGGGACGGAACTTGGTCTTGAAGGCGTAGAGCTACGCGGCTGGATTAAAGAACAGCAGGCGGATTTGCGCGATGAGCGTGCTAAGGATAGAGAGCGAGAAAAAGAGGCTCAAGAGCGACAGAGAGAAGAGGAAAGAGAGCTTAAGTTAAAGGAGTTAGAGGCGCAGCAGCAGGAGAGGGAGTTTAAGTTAAAGGAGTTAGAAGATAAGCAGCAGGAGAGAGAGGCGCGAATAAGAATCGCCGAGTTGGAAATCAAAAAGAATACGCCAACGGAAACAGTTGAGCGGCATTGGCAAAATAAAGGTGGCGTTAGGATTAAGCTGCCTACGTTCGACGACCGGAAGGACGACATAGACGCCTTCCTTTACAGGTTCGAACTGAACGCACAACTGCAATGGGGCGAGAATAAACAATTATGGTCCACGTACCTGGCTTCCTTGTTGCAGGGGCGAGCGTTAACCTACTTTAAAGAGCTACAGCGCGAAGACGTACATGATTATGATAAGCTGAAGTCTTTGCTGCTTCGCCGATTTGGCGTACCGAGGAATATTTCCGGGAGCAGTTTAGGCGAGCACGTGCGGATACCAAGGAGGACTTTGCTGCCTTCGTCGCGAGGCTAACAGAATATTTCACGAACTGGATGGACTTGGCGCATGTGGGCGCGGATTTTGCTAAATTGAAAGACCTAATGATCCGTGACCAGCTGTACGCGTCGTGCCATAAAGATCTGGTGGCTTTCCTGAAAGAAAACAAACCCGCGACGGTGCAGGAGGCGTCTAAGTTGGCGGAAGCATACCGTACGGCACACCCGTCCAAACCAGTAGCGAGGGCGTACGTGCATGATGCTGGTTACGTCGCCGTGGTTGAGGGGTCGCCGGCAGGACACAAAGACAGGTCGCGTCAGCGTGGTGCCTATAACGGGCAAGCCCAGGGGCAACGTAGGGGGTATCACCAATCACCGGCATATGGATCCGGTAAGTTTGACCGAGCAGGAGGGCTAGGTCGCGTTAATGGCCGAGGGCGATTTGTGACCTTTGCCGATGACCGACGGCATAGGGACTTTAGTTCCGGTCGCGATGGGTCACGGGGACCCAGGTCTAGCGGAGCACATGGAGCAGAGTGTTGGACTTGCGGACCCGTAGGTCATTTTTCGCGCGATTGTAGAGCCGCGAAGTGTTGGAACTGCGGAAGAGCAGATCACATCAGCGTGAATTGCCCTGCTGTCCACCAACATTGCTAAAACTTATTGCATCCTTCCACACTGACATGAGGGCATGTGTCAACTTTGAGGGCTGCACATCCAATTCATTTGCTGTAAACAGCGGTGTGAAGCAGGGATGTGTTCTTGCTCCTACCTTATTTGGTATATATTTTGCAGCCCTACTCAAGAATGCCTTTGGTCAATGTTCAGGTGGAGTACTTATTAACACCAGAGTGGACGGCTCCATTTTTAATGTTGCCAGACTAAAAGCAAAATCTCGTACAGAGCATATTATGTTACAAGAGCTCCTCTTCGCAGATGATGCTGCAATCGTGGCCCACGATGAAACCACGCTCCAGGCTCTCATCAATAGCCTTGCCAAAGCCTGTGACAAATTCATGCTAAAGATCAGTGTCTCAAAAACTGTAGTTTTGACACAAGGCTTGAGAAACTCCAACCCAATCATGCTGAATGGCTCTCCTCTGGAGCAAGTGGGAAAATTCTGCTACCTAGGCTCAACCATCAGTGGTAGCACAGACATAACAACTGAAATAAATGCCAGAATAGGAAAGGCGGCCACAGCTTTTGGCAAACTCTCAAAAAGGGTGTGGAACAATAGCAAGCTGACCATCAAAACAAAGGTACTCGTGTACCAAACTTGCGTCCTAAGCACCCTGCTGTATGGCTCAGAGACATGGACCACTTACTCCAAACATGAAAGATCCCTCAACTCCTTCCACCTGCGCTGCCTACGCAAAATTCTCAAGATCAAGTGGCAAGACAGAATCTCAAATATCGAAGTTCTGAGCCGAGCCAACATTCCATCAACTCAGGCTCTCCTAGGCAAAAAAAGACTGCGGTGGCTTGGACATCTCCACCGTATGGAAAATGATCGCATCCCCAGACAAATTCTCTACGGGGAACTTGCTACTGGCAACCGACCCAGAGGTAGGCCACATCTGCGATTCAAAGACACTTGCAAGGTCACGATGAAAGCATTCAACATCGACCCCAATGAATGGGAGAACCTTGCAAGTGATCGAAGCAGATGGAGACAAAAATTGCGCAGTGGCACGCTCGCAATAGACTTCAAGGCAAAAGAAACATACCTGACAAAACGACAGAGGCGGAATGAAAACACTCGCCAAAGTGAACCCAAAAGACTGACCTGCAATCACTGCCATCGCACTCTCGGGTCAAACATTGGTAGAATAAGCCACGAGAGAAGCTGTCAGTCAAAGCGAAAGTGAATATTCTAGCTGCTAAGACCGTCTGTAAAGACGCTAAAGGCCATATATATATGATTTGCCCTGCAGGTAGGATAGCGGCGAACGTGGATGGCAATCGCGGTAGCTCCAGTCCATGTTCCCCAAATAAATTCCATCATGCGGCTGCGTGTGTTACATCGGACAACGGAGGCGGACAGTATTCTAAGTGTCCCAGTTGTGAGAAGTTATTATCTTCCGGTGTTTTACCTTGTGTGAGAAAGATCCCCGTTATAAATTCATGTCATACAGGAGGTGGTCTTAGGGTTTATCCGGGGTTTGTTGGGGACGAACCGGTCCCGGTTTTACGAGATACAGGATGTACCGTTGTGGGAGTGCATAGGGACTGCATTCGGGATTCACAGCTTACAGGTGAGACTGTCCCGTGCATCCAATTTTCAGGGGCCATTGAGAAATTACCCATGGCAAGAATAGTGATAGATACACCTTTCATTAGCGGGGAAGTCGAAGCAGTCCTTGGTTGCTTTCCAGGCGCCCAGCTCATCATTGGTAATGTATCTCGGGTAGTTTCCCCTTCCGAGGAGAATGTGCAGGCATGGTTGCAATCAAAAGGTATTGATTTTTGTGCCGCAGTCGAGACACGTCCACAGGTAGGTGATAAGGGTAAAGTTAGACCTTTGGCAACGCCAGCGGTCAACTTGGATATCACACCAGAGCGCTTGGCGACATTACAAAAGGAGGACCCATCATTGAGTCCATGTTTTGAGGAGGCGCGAACGGAGAGAACGAGGAAACATAAGAACGGCTCGTCCTCCTTTGTTATTCAGGCGGGCATTCTGTTCCGTAAGTATGTAACGGGGGCATCCATTTTAAAGCAGGTCGTTGTGCCAGCGTTGCTGATCGCAACAGTATTGCGTCTGGCCCATGATGTTCCATTAGCGGATCATATGGGAAGTGCGGGAACCAAGCAAAGAGTTCTGAAAAAATTTTATTGGCCGTCAGTATACAGAGATGTAGGGTTATATTGTAAGACGTGCAGTGCGTGCCAAAAGACGACGCATAAGGGTCGTACACCCCAGGCTCCTCTTCAAAAGATCCCCACGGTTTCGGAACCGTTTAGAAAGGTTTCGATAGACCTTGTTGATTTAAGAGAAAGATTATCTTCAGCGCGCACTATAGCAGAAGAAGCTTCTAGTATCGCTTCAGCAAGAGCAAAGACTATAAAGATAGAGGATCCAAACTGAGAATTTTTAAGCCAGGAGACAAGGTCCGGTTGTTATTACCTATGGACCATAATAAGTTATTGATGACATGGAAAGGTCCTTATGTTATTGAGCGAATTGTTTCGAAGGTAGATTACGCTATCCACACTGATGGATCAGTAACGGTTTTCCACGTTGATATGCTGCAGAGGTTTCATGAGAGACCAGAGTATCTGTGTTCTCATACTGGTGTTGAAGGACATAAATAATGTCGTGTCATTCTTTGACGATATGACATGTCATACGTCCACATGGTCTGATCATATTCAGACACTAACAGTAATTTTTAAACGATTACGTCATTTTGGGTTAACTTCTAAACCCGCAAAGATGGATTTGGCATGTCCAGAGATAGTATTCTTAGGACATATCGTGGGTAGAGGTGTTCAGAGACCTGAAGTAACAAAAATTGACAAATTATTAGGGTTGCAAATCCCTAAAACAAAGAAACAAGTCAGAAGCTTAGTGGGAATTTTAAATTATTACAGAAAGTTCATTCCAAATTTTTCCTCCTTGTCATCTTCTCTTACTGACCTTACTAAGAAGGGACAACCCGATAAGGTCCAGTGGACGTCTGAATGTCAGACAGCATTTGATAATTTGGTGACAGCATTATCATCGTCACCCATTCTGATATTACCCGATTTTCGATCTAATTTTATCCTCAGAACGGATGCGTCGGACTCTGGTATCGGCGCTTGTCTTCTACAGGAGAAGAACGAATGTTTCCATCCTGTATGTTATGTCAGTAGGAAGTTATTGCAGAGAGAAAGAAAGTATTCTGTAATAGAGCGTGAGTGTCTTGCCATTGTGTGGTCCGTCCAGAAATTAGGACGTTATCTCATGGGACGAGAATTTTGTATCCAGACAGACCACAAGCCACTAACGTTTTTGTCGAAGAATCGTTCGTCCAGCCCACGCTTGTCTAGATGGGCATTGGCTTTGCAGCCGTATATCTTCGTTATACAACCAATTCCAGGAACCAGCAATCATATCGCCGACTACCTTAGTCGAGCCTAGGGGAAGAGTTCAGGAGCTTATGCATCGGAGGACAGGAACATTGACAGGATCTGTGTGAATGAGTCGTCGATTTTAAAATATTGACATTATAAATATGATATGAAGAATGGTTGATAGATTGATTGGTTTTTGATTCTGTATTAGGTATTGTGTTTAGTTAGCTATTGATGATGTGATACATATATGCATAGTGCAGGGCATATTGATCCCCATATTTTCCCCTGATTCCGGTATTTTATGTGCTAAGGGCATTGGTAGGTCATTTTTATGTAGGTATTGCTCACGCTCACTCGTTGACAGTCATCTTGATGCGATTTGAAATTAATTGCATACATTTTTTTGGGGTGGGGGATGATGTCACGAGTGGAGTGAGGGATAGTTAATAATTACGGGAGGAAGGAGGAGAGTAAAATTAACGCACGTAGACAAGTAAGGAAAGCGTGCATGTTATGAGTGGTGGGGGTCTGAATGAGGCGAGGGCGCTGTATTTCTATCACTGCACACTAAGACGTCCTAGAGATCGGACGCAGGAGAAAGCCCCAGAGGGCGAACATAAGGAGAGCAGTCCTAAGACTTAGGAGTAGTGTTTTTTCCAGTGATGACTGGTAGGTGAAACGATGATTGATAATTATGATTGATGTATTATATTCGTCTATTACCATGATGTAAATAAGTATATGTGAGGAATGTGGAAGTCCTTGATATTGGATATAGCAATGTGCGCCATGAGCGATAGATGAAAGTTGAGTTCATGGATTTGTAGCACGAGTGAGTATTGTGTACTACGATGGAGGTGTGTTACCGTAAGATATTTGGTTAGTGAAATGTGAACTATTGTGTGTACGCTTCATGGGTTGTAAGGAGAGGTGGAGTGAATAGAAATGGTATGGTATTATACCATGTAATGTTATTCTTAACAATGTTATTCCCTACACTCAGGCCAGAGTTTTCTGCTATTGTATAACAGTACACAATACAGCCTGCTACTGTCACCCCCACTGTCTTGTGGGTCATCTCGGGAGAGAGGAAGACTAGGGGAAGGTAACCCTGAATACAAATACCACACTGCCTTGTGTGTTGCTATGATAGCAAAGGCTATGGGAGTAAACCCAGACAGAAAATCAGGAGTGGAGACCCGAAGGTGGTTGTCAGGGAGAACTGCATCAAACTGGCTTCCAGCATCTCCTGCAGCCGGACTAGTTCCAAATGTATTGACCTGGTCTCTCCCTTGGGTTTAACTAGAATGGCAGAGAGAGGGGTGGTGCCTCTGGGCAAAGCACCATCTCTTAAAAATAGCCCAGGCAAGGCAGCAAAACGAGGAGGCGTTTGCTCGGGCTTGGCAAGCGTCTGTCTCTCCTCTATAAGCCCACCCATTTCCGATTGGGAGAGGACACTCCAGCCATCCGTTACGGATGGGCACAACACGGGAGGTGGCAGTTACCGGTGATAAGCTCAATCCATTTGGCGTACGGATGAGCGCCAGGGGTCCCCTCTGTCGGTGGGAGCGGCTTTTCAGCTGCATTGATCAACTACCGCCCGCCGTAACCTGGGCAGCCCCCAGGCAGTTGGGTGTTGTTCCGCCACGTCAGCCTGCTTCATAAGGTGGTTGGAGCTAGACCAAAAGTCAAAAAGCTGACGTAAAGTGTGCACCTGGCAAAAACAGAAAAATACTAAAACTTGGTACCTGGAACGCCAGAACAATGCGCCCAGGCTTGCAACAGCAAGATCTCACTGATATTGACTCCATCAGGAAATCCCAAATTATTGATCGAGAACTTCAGCTACTAAACATCGACATCGCTGCCCTTCAAGAAACTCGACTACCCGACTCCGGGTCAGTCAAAGAAGAAAACTACACCTTCTTCTGGCAGGGCCTTAGCAGCGAACAGCCGAGAATCCACGGCGTGGGCTTCGCCGTAAAAAACTCCCTTATCAATTCGATCGCAACTCCAATTGGAGTGTCAGAACGCATCATGACACTCAGACTGAACATCCGGTCTGGTTTTACCAACATTATCTGTGTCTATGCCCCAACACTTACCTCCTCTGACGAAACCAAAGACATTTTCTACGAGGCATTGCAGAGGACTCTCCACAACATCCCTCTCACCGAAGGCCTGCTAATTCTGGGTGACTTTAACGCTCGAGTGGGAGCAGATCACTCCGCATGGCCAAAGTGCATTGGGCACTTCGGCATTGGCAACATCAACGAAAACGGGCAGCGCCTTCTGGAGCTATGCTCCGTAAACTCATTATGTGTTACAAACACGTACTTTGACCTTAAGAGATGCCAAAGAACATCATGGCGCCATCCCAGGTCTGGCCATTGGCATCAATTAGATCTTATTCTCTCAAGGAGGAAGAGTTTGGGCTGTATAAAAATAACTCGTTCCCTCCACAGTGCTGACTGTGACACCGACCATGCACTGGTAGTCAGCAAAATCAAAATTTCGGCCAAGAAAATATACAGATCAAAAGCCCCTTCAATCCCTAAGATCAATGTAACAGCAATCAGAGATGAATCAAATAGAAAGTCATTTGAAAAGTTATTTGCTGAAAGCATGGATAATGTCACCCAATGTGACTCGGTAGATGAAACATGGAACACTCTCAGTTCAAAAATTCATGACTGTGCCATCAAGTCTTTTGGACAGCATAAAGTTTCAAACAACGACTGGGTAGCCCAGAACAGCGAAATTCTCCTACCTCTCATTGAGCAAAAGAAATCTGCTTTCAATGAGTATAACAAAAATTGCAATCAGAGTACAAAAACTTGTTTGAAAAATGCAAAAGCTAAACTTCAGCTGGAGGTAAGACGTTGCGCCAACAAATACTGGACAGACTTGTGTAACAGCATACAAGAGGCAAATGAAAAGGGAGATATGAAAACCGCCTTTAGTCAGATGAAAGTAGCTCTTGGGCCAATCATCACCAAAAGCGCCCCACTTAAGTCTGTAAATGGTGAACCCATCACAGATAAAAATGAACAACTGAATAGGTGGGTAGAGCATTACTCTCTGTTGTATTCAACTGAGAAAAATATTCCACCAGATTTTGAGGAACACCTCCAAAAACTGCCAATAATGGCCGAACTTGACGCTGAACCTTCCTTAGTCGAGCTTTCCAATGCAATCGACCACCTGTCTGCTGGAAAAGCCACAGGAAGTGACAACATTCCTGCAGAGGTATTAAAAGACCTAAAAGGCCCACTATTACCACACCTGTATAATCTGTTACTGCAGTGTTGGAAAGAAGGCGTGATACCACATGATATGAGAGACGCCAAAATTGTCACACTTTACAAGAACAAAGGAGACAAAGGCGACTGCAACAACTATCGAGGCATATCCCTCCTCAGCATTACTGGAAAGGCTTTTGCTCGCGTCATCCTCTGCCGCCTTCAACAACTGGCGGAAAAAGTCTTACCAGAAACACAATGTGGCTTTCGAAGCAAACGATCAACTATTGACATGATATTTGCACTTCGGCAAATCCAAGAAAAATGTAAAGAACAAAACAGGCCGCTTATAACATGCTTTGTGGACCTAACAAAGGCTTTCGACACCGTAAGCCGATCTGGCCTGTATGCAGTCCTTAAATCCATAGGCTGTCCACCAACATTGCTAAAACTTATTGCATCCTTCCACACTGACATGAGGGCATGTGTCAACTTTGAGGGCTGCACATCCAATTCATTTGCTGTAAACAGCGGTGTGAAGCAGGGATGTGTTCTTGCTCCTACCTTATTTGGTATATATTTTGCAGCCCTACTCAAGAATGCCTTTGGTCAATGTTCAGGTGGAGTACTTATTAACACCAGAGTGGACGGCTCCATTTTTAATGTTGCCAGACTAAAAGCAAAATCTCGTACAGAGCATATTATGTTACAAGAGCTCCTCTTCGCAGATGATGCTGCAATCGTGGCCCACGATGAAACCACGCTCCAGGCTCTCATCAATAGCCTTGCCAAAGCCTGTGACAAATTCATGCTAAAGATCAGTGTCTCAAAAACTGTAGTTTTGACACAAGGCTTGAGAAACCCCAACCCAATCATGCTGAATGGCTCTCCTCTGGAGCAAGTGGGAAAATTCTGCTACCTAGGCTCAACCATCAGTGGTAGCACAGACATAACAACTGAAATAAATGCCAGAATAGGAAAGGCGGCCACAGCTTTTGGCAAACTCTCAAAAAGGGTGTGGAACAATAGCAAGCTGACCATCAAAACAAAGGTACTCGTGTACCAAACTTGCGTCCTAAGCACCCTGCTGTATGGCTCAGAGACATGGACCACCTACTCCAAACATGAAAGATCCCTCAACTCCTTCCACCTGCGCTGCCTACGCAAAATTCTCAAGATCAAGTGGAAAGACAGGATCTCAAATATCGAAGTTCTGAGCCGAGCCAACATTCCATCAACTCAGGCTCTCCTAGGCAAAAAAAGACTGCGGTGGCTTGGACATCTCCACCGTATGGAAACTGATCGCATCCCCAGACAAATTCTCTACGGGGAACTTGCTACTGGCAACCGACCCAGAGGTAGGCCACATCTGCGATTCAAAGACACTTGCAAGGTCACGATGAAAGCATTCAACATCGACCCCAATGAATGGGAGAACCTTGCAAATGATCGAAGCAGATGGAGACAAAAATTGCGCAGTGGCACGCTCGCAATAGACTTCAAGGCAAAAGAAACATACCTGACAAAACGACAGAGGCGGAATGAAAACACTCGCCAAAGTGAACCCAAAAGACTGACCTGCAATCACTGCCATCGCACTCTCGGGTCAAACATTGGTAGAATAAGCCACGAGAGAAGCTGTCAGTCAAAGTGAAAGTGAATATTCTAGCTGCTAAGACCGTCTGTAAAGACGCTAAAGGCCATATATAATGTTATTCTTGTAGGTGTCGGGGACGGGCCGAAGAGCCACCTCGGTGAGCACAGGGGATAGGCCAGCATACGGCCGGAGGCCACACATAGGCCAAGAGTGAGGCTGTCGGTGCAGGACAGTAGAGGCACATAAAGTCGTGGCAGTCAGGCCACGGACAGGGACGTAGATATGAGCGTGAATGTGCTAATTGAAATGATAATGTACTATTGCCATGTTGAGGGGCTATTGAAATGATAATGTACTATTGCCATGTTGAGGGGCTAGTGAAATGATGATGTACTTTTGCCATGTTGATGGGCTATTGAAATGATAATGTGTTATTGCCCTGCTGAGGTGTTAGTGGAATGCTAAGGTGTTATGGCAATAGGGAGGTGATATTGAGAGACTGCGGTGCCAGTGAATTATTAATGTGCTATTAAGACCCTGAGGGGAGAGGCTGAGGCCGAAGTGTCTTTAGGAAGTAACTACCGGGTTGTGGACCCGAGGAAGAGTGCATGTGGGAATAAGGCCGTTGTACGGCAGTTAAGTTCAATAATATAATATATGTAATTGCGCTATTATCTGTATAATTATGTTTAATAAATGTGTGAGTCTGATGGGTTGTTCTGTTAAGTGTTAAACTTGTTCGTTCGTGATTGTTGTCTTGTTATAATAATTATTACATCTCCCAGTCTGGGATTTGTGACAGATATGTTTGGGTTCCTCAGCCCTATGTTTATTTTTGCCATATTGTACCATCATGTTAAGTGGGTATTTGTTGCTGCTTCGCTCCCATTCAGACAAATGGAGGCTGATGACAGCCTGAACCGACTGATTCGTATCATGTCGTGACCAGGATCTCTCTTTCTCATCCCCCAGCGTGCGGTCATTGACTTGTTTTTGTCGTTGTCACGTAGTGCTCGCTGCACGACTTCTCGAAGGATCGATCTGGTCCCCGATTGAGGGCCGGGGACTGCCACCAATGCATTCTGCTAGGCCAGTTGCCCCCATCTGCCTACAACAACGGGATGCTCCCAATGTTTATCGGCTTCGGGAAGGTCAGCCGTCAGCCCTTCCCCGTTAGCTAGACCAAATCTTGGACTGCCCCGCTGCTACCACGTGGCGGTCGAGAAGAAATTCTTCCCGGGTCTCTACAGACCTGGGATCGGACTTATCCGGAGCCCGGAGGCTGCGGACCGGTCATAGGTGAACTCGCGGTCTTCTGCTAGTACCGCTCGTTCGCATGCACCTTGTACCAATGACCCACCGAGACAGTACCAGTATTCAACTAATGGCTGGTTTCCAGGAAAAACTGCAACGGCAAGCCCATCGGAGCAGCGACTTTTGATGTTCAATGATTCCTCTTTCACGATGTCTTTGCCTCGTCATCTGTATTGTCTTCTGTGTTGGTAGGCGCGAAAATAATTTGCAGAACGAGGAAAAAGTAGCGCCTGGCATTAAGAGAGAAGGGAGAGAATCACCTGTAGTAACCACTGTCTTTTGCAGGGGTTGGATCCATCCATACACCTTATATAAAGACACCAACTGACTGTATTCCTTTGGAGCCTGTTTTAAAAGTAAGACTATTAACGCAGTGCTCTCCCACTTTATTCGTTTCCTATAGTCGACCGTCTGTTTTATTTGACGGGCACGGGGCTGGCAGGTGTCCGGTTATCCGAATTTTGATTTTTTACATGCAGTTCTACGTACCGTCAACATTGCTGGAAAGATTCAGACTGATCGGTCTGAAATTTCTGAATTTAGGGGTCTTCTTTTAAAATTTCTATAGATGGCGGTCCCGAGTGGAATAGTCATCTAAGGACATTGTCATTTGCCTGTATGAGAGGCCTGGCAGAATTTGGTGACAGACTGGTCTGATTTAAAATCTAGTATTTTTAAAAATGAAAAACTATATGGCGTAATTTTACTGTTGTATTGGCGTGAGAGGAGGTATAACTTACCAACCTTTTAAACTGAAAGTGACATACAAGTACAGTCATACTCCAATAATATCCATGTTTTTGTAGTTATCATTGTAAGACTCCATTCTCTCCAGCTTGTGATATTTGTTTGACTCCAGTTTTTGTTGTTCATCCACAGAGTGAATGGGAAAATGATGAAAAATCTGATACTCTTGTCCACACTTGTAGCATGTGTGCTGGTGCAGGTCTCATTCAGCCCGGTCCGTGCCGAAAGAAGCCAGTTTGATTCTGATCATGATCCTCATCCTGATGCACGGCAGGCGGAATCGGTTTCCATCACTAAACCTAACAATCGGGAAATCTTTCAGCTCAACAAAAGACAGGGGGGGGGGGGGTGCTGTATGAAAATGTCTTCCTAATGAAATAACTGGTCTAAATGAAATAACAATAAAACAATAAAAGATGTTGAATAACTGAAACTGAATATTTTTCTTTCTCTATGTGAATGCGTGCGTGCGTGCGTGCGTGCGTGCGTGCGTGCGTGCGTGCGTGCGTTCGTGAGTGGGTGGGTGGGTGGGTGGGTGTGTGTGTGTGTGTGTGTGTGTGGGTGTGTGTGTGTGTGTGTGTGTGTGTGTGTGTGTGTGTGTGTAAGTACGTATGACCTGATAATTATATATGGCCTTTCGCGTCTTTACAGACGGTCTTAGAAGCTAGAATATTCACTTTCACTTTGACTGACAGCTTCTCTCGTGGCTTATTCTACCAATGTTTGACCCGAGAGTGCGATGGCAGTGATGGCAGGTCAGTCTTTTGGGTTCACTTTGGCGAGTGTTTTCATTCCGCCTCTGTCGTTTTGTCAGGTATGTTTCTTTTGCCTTGAAGTCTATTGCGAGCGTGCCACTGCGCAATTTTTGTCTCCATCTGCTTCGATCATTTGCAAGGTTCTCCCATTCATTGGGGTCGATGTTGAATGCTTTCATCGTGACCTTGCAAGTGTCTTTGAATCGCAGATGTGGCCTACCTCTGGGTCGGTTGCCAGTAGCAAGTTCCCCGTAGAGAATTTGTCTGATAATAGTCTAGCAAATAAATACATGGCTGTCTATAAGGACTATTCTGAGGATCGGACCCAATTGAAGTCTTTTATCTCCCAGAATTGTCAGTTGCTGAATTCTATGTTGTGGGCTGTTCTCGAACCATTTTGGTCTTTTCATTATCAGCTGACAGTTTTTACAATTCATTTTCAACAGCTAAAAAAAAAAAAAAAAAACTTGAATGGATGCTTCGTTTACAAATTATTACGAGTGCGTGAAAAGCAGCTATAATTAAATAATGACGATATAATGTATAAAAATCTCAACAAATACAAAGGCAAGTAAGATAAAAACAAAGAAGAAAGAAAAAGAGATAAAAATAAGGATAAATAAATAAATAAATAGGTTATTATCAGCCAGATGCGACACGACAATCAATTATTGTACTAGATGGTAATAATATATTGCCAGCAGAATAATAATAATAGTATATGGCCGTATACCAATTTTACTTTACTTCATGCACTTTGGACTACACGAATGTCCTAGTTTTTGCATTTTTCATCTTTTCCTGATTGCTTTTTTTTTTTTTTTTTTTAAAGTTTATTTGTTTTCATTTTACTCTCACTTCACGTACACATTTTCCACACTTTTCAATCATCCATTCATTCTCTGATTATTTATTCGGATATACCTTCAGATATTTTTCCCTTACCTGCATTTCTGTCTCAAATGCAAATTTAAGATTCATTGATTGGCCATATTTTATTTCAACGATACACATTTTAGCAACTAATAGTACAAAGTTAATATCATCAATAATATTTTGATTTACAGTATTTCCAAGTCCCCACGTATTATTCTAAAAAGTGCAATTTTCTCATTTATTTCAATTCTTTTACCGGTTTTATTCAAAATATACTGGGCCACATAAGGCCAATAGTCTTTCAATTTACTGCAATAGAAAAAGAAATGTTCTATAAAATCAGGCGTCTTATACTGCTCGCATTTATTACTTTCCTTTATTTTCATTTTATGTAAGAGAATATTGGTTGGGTAAATATTGTGTAGGATTTTAAAATGTAAGAGCCTCAATCTTGTTTCTTTGCAGGCTCTAACCCGCTTTCAAAATAAGGATATATATCGACATTGTATTTTCGTTTCCAGAAACCTAAGCTACAGATCGTGGCGTTTTTGTTATTTATTAGTTTCTCTCTAATTTCTTTATTCGTTAGTTTAAAGATATCTTTTACATTTTCATCTATCTCATCTTCTATATTATGCAAAGGAGGTCTGTCCTCCGTTCTGGTTTGTACAAAAATTTCCTTCCATTCTTTTTTAACAGCATTTGTAACTGCCCAATAATCAAAATGGATACCAGGGTAATGTCCGATTATCCCAGCAGTGTCTTGCAGGGTTTTCCATTTGTTTACACTAAACATTTGATACAGATATTTAATTCCCCTTCTGACCCATTTTTCTATCCACAGTGGCTTATTTCTATATCTAATATCAAAGTCCATGACAGTCTTCTGAAGGTGTCGGAGAACTTCACCTATCTTGGCAGTACACTGTCTTCCGTGGCTCGTTTTGATACTGAAATTCTCTCAAGAATCAGCAAAGCCAGCTCTGCATTTGGCAGGCTTCGAAAGAGAGTGTGGGATGTTGCCGGCATTCGCACAGACACTAAGCTGAAAGTGTACAATGCTGTGGTCCTTCCCACCCTACTCTATGGGGCTGAAACCTGGACAGTGTACCAATCGCATGCCAGAAAGCTAAATCACTTTCATCTGGCCTGCCTTAGAAAGATCCTAAGGATCAAATGGCAGGATAAAATTCCAGACACTGAGGTCCTCAATCGTGCCAAGGAATTGAGCATCTTCTGCCACCTGAAAAAAATTCAGCTACGTTGGGCAGGACATGTTGTCAGAATGCCCGACTCCAGACTCCCTAAGCAAATCTTCTTCTCTGAGCTCTCCAATGGAACGAGGAATGTTGGGGCCCCAAAGAGACGTTACAAAGACACTCTCAAGCAATCACTGAAGGCCTTTGCCATTGATGTGAGTGAGTGGGAACAGCTCTCGCTTGATCGTGCAAATTGGAGGGCGGCCCTTACCAGAGGCAGCAAAGCATGGGAAGCTGACAGAGTCCAGCAGACTATCAAAAAAAAAGAGAACGGCGCAAGAAAAGGCCCAGTGGTACTGAACCAACGGAGCACTCTTGTCATTTATGCGGAAGGGTCTGCAGGGCAAAAATAGGACTTATCAGTCACATGAGAAGCCATAAGTCATGAAAGAACAGTCTTTCCATTCTGTCCTCTGTGTCCTTTAGTTCTCTTTATTGTCCATGTGTTGAAATTCTCAACAATTTCTGTTCTTTATTCCTCTGGTGTTGTTAAGGTCATCATCATACCTGATGGACGAACTATTATTATTTATTATTATTATTGTTGTTGAATAGCGGTTGCCGGCCTAGCCTATTTGGAGCAGTATCGTTTTCATTTTCCTTATCCCTTTTTTCTAAATCTAACCATGTTTTAATTACATTCTGCCAAAAAATCGAGTTTATTGTACCAACTTGTTTTACTTCTCTCGCTTTAATATCTGACTTGGTTAAGTAAGGCAAGCTTACCAGGTTTTTGCAAAAATGACTGGCTAATTTTACTCCTGTTTTTAGATGTGGCTTTTGTAAGCATATCTCTTTAAACCATTTGAGAAAGACATTTTGCTGATCCTTTATACTGATTACTCCTAAACCTCCCTCGTTTGGTTCTCTGCATAAAGTGTTCCGTTTGATTTCTTCAAAAGCTCTTTTATTTGAATACTTTTTTTGCCACAAAAACTTGAATATGATTCGATCTATTTCAGCCAGAGTTTCCTGGGGTAGGGATAGGGCCTGAATAACATAGTTTAGTTTTGATAGTAAAAAAGTTTTTGCTATTATAGTCTTTCCATATATTGACAGATTTCTTTTGGACCATCTACGAACAAGTAAATATCCTACGCCACAGAGAGGAAAAACTCACTTACTCACCGACCAACCACTCACACAGGTCCATATATATAAACATTTCTACAGAAAGTTCCCGAAATAAACGTTACCTTTGCCCTCGCACAAACTAACCAATCACGTATCAATACGTTATCAGGTTACATCACTCAAGGCCAAATCTGGCGTAAACATCCTTATCTACAATGTTATCGAATGTTCGGGAACATACTAATATTTACTGAACGAGTCAAAACACCTGACAACAAGCGGGCGAGGAAAAAACTACTCACTAGGAAAAGAAGGTCAGGTCACGGAGTACAGTACACTCTGGCGGTTGTCAACAATAAAATGAAAACAGAAATGAACACATGCTCACCAGTGTAACAAGAAAACGGGGGAGAGCAAGGGATAGCTTGCAGATGCTACACTTTATTTAAACCTCTCCAACAGTCATATAAATCCCACATTTCCACAAAATTTGAGAATAATTCCACTTCTTTCTTTCCGTGTGGTGCGCCCGAAATTATATCTAAATCTGTAGTTGTTGTAGTTGTTGTAGTTGTTGTAGTTGTTGTAGTTGTTGTAGTTGTTGTTGTTGTTGTAGTTGTTGTAGTTGTTGTAGTTGTTGTAGTTGTTGTTATTATAATGTTGTTCTTATAGTCTTTGTCCCTGTTCTTCCTGTGGTTTTTGCTTTTGTTGTCACATTGATCTTGCTGTTATTGTTGTTGTTGTGTTGCTATTTTTGTTATCCTTGCTATTGTAACAATTATTTCTAGTTGTTGTTGCCGTCGTGGTTGTGTGTTGATGATGTTGTTGTTTTTGATGTTGTTGCAGTCAAATGTTTTTTTTTTATTTTTATTTTTATTTTATTTCTTTTGGGCTCACATTCAAATGCAATGCATTAATTTCGTGCATGACTCAGTGATTGGAGATCACTTAATAGGTCTGGTATATTTTTTAAAATTTACGGAAATTAAAAAAACAAAAAAAAAACAACCTACTTTAAGAAGGTATCCATATAAAGCAAATAAACATGTAGAGAAGTCTAGTTCAAAGTGGCTGGTTAAATGAATAAATAGATAAGTATGAAAGTACGTATGACCTGATAATAGTCTAGCAAATAAATACACAGCTGTCTATAAGGACTATTCTGAGGATCGGACCCAATTGAAGTCTTTTATCTCCCAGAATTGTCAGTTGCTGAATTCTATGTTGTGGGCTGTTCTCGAACCATTTTGGTCTTTTCATTATCAGCTGACAGTTTTTACAATTCATTTTCAACAGCTAAAAAAAAAAAAAAAAACTTGAATGGATGCTTCGTTTACAAATTATTACGAGTGCGTGAAAAGCAGCTATAATTAAATAATGACGATATAATGTATAAAAATCTCAACAAATACAAAGGCAAGTAAGATAAAAACAAAGAAGAAAGAAAAAGAGATAAAAATAAGGATAAATAAATAAATAAATAGGTTATTATCAGCCAGATGCGACACGACAATCAATTATTGTACTAGATGGTAATAATATATTGCCAGCAGAATAATAATAATAGAATATGGCCGTATACCAATTTTACTTTACTTCATGCACTTTGGACTACACGAATGTCCTAGTTTTTGCATTTTTCATCTTTTCCTCATTGCCCTTTTTTTTTTTTTTTTTTTTTTATTTTGCTCCTGTTGTTGTTGTTGTTGTTGTTGTTGTTATTGTTGTTGTGGTTGTTGTTATTGTTGTTTTCTTTCTTCTTATTATTGTTGTTGCTGTTGTTTCTGTAGATGTTGTAATTTTTGTTTTTCTTGTTTGGTGGTTGTTGTTGCTAATGTTGGCATTGTTTTGGTGATTGTAGTATTTGTTACTGTTTTTGCTGGTTCTTTCCTTATCGTTTGCTTTTTGTTGCTCTTTGTGTTTTTCTTGTTCTAATTGCTATTTTATTGTCCTTTATGGTTTTTGTTGTTTTTGTTGTTGCTGTTGCTGTTCTTGGTGATCTTTATGGTTTTTGTTGTTTTTGTTGTTGCTGTTGCTGTTCTTGGTGATCTTTATGGTTTTTGTTGTTTTTGTTGTTGCTGTTGCTGTTCTTGGTGATCTTTATGGTTTTTGTTGTTTTTGTTGTTGCTGTTGCTGTTCTTGGTGATCTTTATGGTTTTTGTTGTTTTTGTTGTTGCTGTTGCTGTTCTTGGTGATCTTTATGGTTTTTGTTGTTTTTGTTATTGCTGTTGCTGTTCTTGGTTATCTTTATGGTTTTTGTTGTTTTTGTTGTTGCTGTTGCTGTTCTTGGTGATCTTTTTGTTTTTGTTGTTTTTGTTATTGCTGTTGCTGTTCTTGGTGATCTTTATGGTTTTTGTTGTTTTTGTTGTTGCTGTTGCTGTTCTTGGTGATCTTTATGGTTTTTGTTGTTTTTGTTGTTGCTGTTGCTGTTCTTGGTGATCTTTATGGTTTTTGTTGTTTTTGTTGTTGCTGTTGCTGTTCTTGGTGATCTTTATGGTTTTTGTTGTTTTTGTTATTGCTGTTGTTGTTCTTGGTGATCTTTTTGTTTTTGTTGTTGTTTTCGTAGTTGATCGTGTCTTTGTGGTTTACGTGTTGTTGTTGTTCTTGTGGTTTTTTTTTTTATTGTTGTTTTTGCTGTGGTTTTTTAATGGAAATTAAAAGGCAAGAAAATCGTTTGCGTTTCTCTCTGGAAATCAAATTAAATCTTACTAAATAGTGGACGGTGAGGTGATGATGCCGTCGTTGTGTTTATAACTATTGCATTTTTTGCTAATGGTAATGGTGGCCCAGAATGTTAATAGTTCAGAATGTTCGTTCAGTCAGTTGACACTTTTACCAGGCAGCGGACCTTTCTGGATTACGGTCAGTAAATTTATTGTATTATTATTTTTCATGAACACATAATCAGATGCGAGGAAGACGAAAAAGAGTTTGGAAAGCATTGTAATAAGAAATGCAAGGTCAATGGACAAACAGGGAGAGCGCTTTGCAAAGAGCATAGTCATGGAACGACATCTGCACATGGTGCCTATTAAGCTGGCTTTCAGTCTTCGTGGTGCATACGATGTCTTGCCCACAAAGACAAAAATTTCTTGATGAATCAAAGAGACCAGCGATGAATGTCCGCTGCGTGGTGGGAAACATACATTGCAACACATTCTGTCTGGGCGCAAGGTCGCATTAGCTTGCGATAAATATACCCGGCGACACAATCCTGTCCTTGGAATTCTGATAACGACCATTGCATCAGAGGTAAAAAAAGGTAGAGACTAAAGTCTGATAAACCCAGAAAAAAGACATACATCCATTTCTCCACCAATACCCGCACCAGCATGCTGTGCAATTCCACTGCACGCGGGTTACTGGACGAAGCCAATGACTGGAAAATTGCAGTAGTCTTGAAAGGATGGAAGGACTATCCTGAGCTGGTAAGGACCTCCGGTATGAGACCAGACATTGTACTCAGTTCAAAGGAACCTCAGACTTATGTCCCAATCCAGCTAACGGTACCATATGAAACAAACACTGGGGATCAGCACGAATACTAAGTGGCCAAATCCCATGACTTCCTGAGAGATCTAAGGAATTGCGGAATGAAGTCAAAATTATTCGCCGTGGAAGTAGGAGCAAGGGGATTAGTTGTTTCAACAATGTACTCACTTCTGAAGAAACTCAATCTGGGTGGTAGGAAAATTAGGAGTGTCCTTAAAGAAATAGCAACAACAGCGGGAAATGCTGACTGCTGTCAGTGCTGGGTTTGATGTAAAAGAAATGAACACTAAATTCATACAGCCTAAAATTATATATTATCATTATAACTAGTGGCAGTTTTCGCAAAATTGGTTGATGAGGACATGATAACAAAAGATACCGTGGTTGTGTTTATCATCATGGAAAACTTGGCTGATGGTGATTGTGGCGCAGAATGTTGGTAATGATGTATTATTGCTGCGCGTTTAGTCAGTGGACAGTTTGTACATCATTGAAACCTTTAAGATGACTGGCCATGACGCAGCAGTTTTATTACTCGCTATTTATTATCAAGTTAGGGAACGTATCCTTAAAAGTAGGTATTAGATGCGGCCTCCATTACTACAGTCTATGGGAGCTGGATCACACCCAGGTTATACACTCTGAGTATTATATCCATCTATCCTCCATTCATCGATCCATTCATCCACCCACCCACCCATCCAGCAATCTGTTCATTGATCCACCCATCCCATCAATCCATCCATCATCCATCCATCCATCTACCCACTCAGCCATCCATCCATCCCTGCACAGTGGACCCCTCCCCCCTCCTAAACATATCCAATGATTTACACTTCGTTTAGTAATTTATTGAGTCAACATATAATATTATGTTTTTTTTTGCGATTTAGTTTTACCTAAATATCGATTTGATTTTGGGTCTAAGTTAGAATATTATTTTTACATGTATACAGGACCGTCGTATGCATTTACTTCAGATAAATAGCACATTTGCCCCTCTTTCTTTATAGAATTATTTCTGCAGTTAACAGGTTTTGATAAGCAAATTTTGTGATTTGCCTTCCGGGCTGGATATTTGTCTCTGGCCCATCGCCATTCTTTGTTTTCTATGTTGTTCCTGAGACGTAATATATAATTATACTGCTTTTTAAGGACTTTTATCAACTTATCAGGCCAAAACTGTAATATTCATTCAGTATACCACTTTCGCTTTCCAATCTAATCTGGTTGGTGACTAGTGACAGAATAGAGTTGTAAGATTACAAATAATTCAAAGAGTTCAGTTTCATTTTCAATGAGGAAAATCAGCATCATGGAAAAAAAAAAAGTGAATTTAATATTCATCTTTAATAGACCGCAATGATGAGGAAATGTAATTCTTTAAAAAAGACACATTCAACCACATCTGATATAGGGGCTGAGGGAATAGATAGATAAGATAGATAGATAGATAGATGGATAGATAAGTAAGATAGATAGACAGACAGACAGACAGACAGACAGGCAGGCAGGCAGGCAGGCAGGCAGGCAGGCAGGCAGGCAGACAGACAGACAGACAGACAGACAGACAGACAGACAGACAGATAGATAGATAGATAGATAGATAGATAGATAGATAGATAGATAGATAGATAGATAGATAGATAGATAGATAGATAGATAGATAGATAGATTTGCCGTCTGGAGAGACGAACGGTTATTTCTCTTGGCAGGCAAGGAAAGGTAACTCTAAAATATTTTTCTTCGGCCCATGTCTAAGAATACACACAGAGTGTAGTTTTATAGAGAGATCTCACTTCGACCAAATGGCGAAACTAGGTCGCTGTGGTAAACAAGAAATAGAAGAATTGAAAGAGACCTTCTTCACCAAAGATAGCGTGCATATCTGTTTACTGTGGTTTGTTCATATTTTTGGGCTCCTTGAAACCGTTTGCAACCGTTTGTAAGCTCCTACGCCGCTTGGCAAAGTAAAAACGGGTATTGTTTACCGCAGCGACCTATTTTCCGGTCCATGCTAACAATGGTTTCGCGGAGCCTCCCGTGTCTCGTAGTGCAAATCGACCAATAGCGAAACCTCTCTATACATCTATACTCTCTGATACATAGAACAAACTTAGATCCACATCAGTTTTTCATATTTTTTCTACCGTAACCGTGGACCCAGAGAGCAGTACAACTGAATATCCCTACCTATGTGTATGCTTCTATGGAGACAAATGCCCTTACCAGAGGCTTTACATTATTTGAGAATAACTGCAATACTTAATTAATCAATTTAAATCTTATTTTTGTGGTGGTTGTTGTTGTTGTTGTTGTTGTTGTTGTTGTTGTTTGTCATGATTCGAGTGTTATTAAATCTCACGCAGAGCGTGAGTTGTTTTTTTACCAGGGCCATGAGAAATTGGCTGGTGGCCTTGAACGGTCCTCGCGAATTATAGTTGGTGAGTAAATAAATGTAAAGTTAAACTGTTAGATTCACGCTTGTCGGTTTTAATGTTCGTGATTAATAACTAATGGAGTAGGGGTGGAACAAGGTGGGGATAGTTGACATTGTTAAGTATGACTAGACAAGTTTTTGCACGTTAACTGGCTGGTAGAATAGTGCAGACGTATTACTACAATTAAAATGGTGGGAGGTTTCGGCCAATGAGATGGCTGAACTAATTTGGCCAGCGGACTAGCACTGCTGGGTAGTTGGATAGTATAAAACATCGTGTAACGTTCAGATTCATTGAATACAGACGAGCAGAAGCATCGTGTCGTGAAGTATCTCCAGTTGGCCAGTACCTGAACTGTGTGCTTTGAAGACTAGAAGTCCTTGCTATCGGACTGACTGAGCTCTAGAAAGAAAGGTCTGAGTGGGCTGACCTTTACAAGCCCACGCTGCGCTCTTTTGATGTTGGCGCCTACCAGTAGGCGTGACCAACGGTAACATAATTATCTTATTTGTCTAAGCATAATAGAAGTTCAGAGATAGAGAGAGAACCACAGCCTCATAGGAAGTCTAAGGAAACCACAGCTGGCACTCGACGAACGAGTGTCCTGTATTATAGAACTATCTCCTTAGTATGATTGAAATAATAGGGCACATTGTTGATGAAATGAATAGTGACTGAGTGATTGTGTATATGTATATATATAGTCTTTTGCAACTGCGTAATTACCTACAATCCGATGTGTGCTTCTGTAGGCTTTGAACGTACTGGGCTCTCCTGGCATTCAAGCCCATATGATTTAGGGAGAGTTTGCCTGGCGACTGGCCAGTGGGGACTCAACTGTCACTTTAGATTGATATCTAGTTTCGTATAATATACCCATTTGCTATTGATTGCAGTACATCCAATAAGGAACCATAGTTACATGAATATCATAGATTAAGTTAGTAATTAGAATTTCTTGCTTTGAATATACCTCTATGGTCTTTTGTTTTGTTTATTAATAGTTATGTAATAAGATGGCCTGACCGGCCTGACATATATAGATACTCTAGTTGTTTAATACTTTTCTTGTGTGGTTGTGTCCGAGTGTGAGTTAGCTGCCTCTCGTGCAGTCATAAAATCCCCAAGACCCTAACTCTGCTCGTGACATTGTTATTGTTGTTGTTGTTGTTGGTCAATGTATTTGTTCTATATCTTGCTGAAAGTCATTTCAGTCGCCTCTGTCAACGTCTTCAGTGTTGTTGACCTCTTTCTGTCATGCGTGCCAAGCAGCTTTCCAGATTGTACACTGGTGCTCATCTTTTCCTCTGAAACCGATCTTGACCAGTTGAATTTACGATGAGTAACAGATTATGGATATTTCCGTGGCCAGATCGGCGGATATGGTCAGTTTAGATTTATGCTTCAGGCATGTTTTCAGTGGTATATTAATTTTCAGGAATAGAAAAATGAATGGAGGACTGTGTGGGAAGAACTCTCTTGGCTTTCCGACTTTCGTTTCCCGATTTCCCCCTTCGAAACGTTGTTTGTTTACCCTGGTCCGTTTTCTGAGTGAGAAGCGATGCGAATCGTTTGTTTTGGTCATATTTCGAAGAGGGAAATCGGAAAACAAAAGACAGAAAGCCAGGAGAGTTCTTCACACACAGTCCCCGATTCCTTTTTTCTATTCCTACAACCTACCAGTGTCAACAGGCCTTTACCAGTGCGACTCCTGTATGGAATTGTTGGCTCAGTCATGACCACACTCTTATCTGGCTCAGAAAAGACGAAAATGTCTTGTAGCAGGACCACGCCCCTTTATAGTCTGTCGGTCCTTATTTCCTTGTAGGTGTGTTGACTGGTATTTTCCATTGTGCAACATCCTGGAATACGCTGGTTTCGTTGTAACATGCCTGGGAATGTTCTTTGACAGAGTCCATACACTGTCACACTTTTGGTTTCTATAATGACCGCTGGTCAGTCGGATGATTACTTCACTTATTTTAAATATCATTGCTCCGTGTTTTATTTATTAGCATCAGAGTTTACACGTCACGATACTACTAATACGACATTTCTAGTATTCCAAAATTTGATAAATTTTAGCTTGTGTCAAAAGTGATCATTCTGGTCAGTTATGTGGCCTGTGGTCAGACTGGCCACTATCAACGGACAGATATGTGAGCACGTACTGCCCATTTTCTTAATCGAATCTTAATATAGAATATGAAAAATTTCATTGATTCATAGCTTTGTTGTGGTAATGACCACGCATCAGTTTGAGGATCACTGTGGAAAATTAAATGGCCATCACAAAAGGACTGAGGAGCATCACTGTATTTATTAAAAAATTCTCAAAATAAAAAGGTCCTTTTACTTTCGGTTTTTATATCTTGAATAGATGTCATTCAAAATGCCAAGACACATAAAGGAAATCAGAGGTCATTTTCAAGTGTTCAAGGTCATCTGCTGAGGTGGTTCTATATCCATACTTATTAGTATGCCCATCAGCAAATACGAAGCAAAAATGTCTTGCCTTTACCACGAAAATCCACAATTTTTTGCCCTAAATAACTACTATTACTGCAGAGTACTGTAACAAGGGGACAAGGTGCTCTAGAGGCAAGGTGCTCGCCTCCCATGCCAAGGGTACTGGGTTCAGAACCCGACCGGTGCAGGCATGTTGCACGTTGGAGGTTTGGGATTTTTCTCATATTTTCGTGCCCCTAGTCCAATTAGGGGGTAGGATTGAGTACCTAGTCTTCTCAGATAAGGACGAAAAAATTCGGATCGCTTGTGTGCACGTTGCGTAAGTTAAAGATACCTTGACAGTTGGAAATCGTAAAGAGCAGGCCGATCATGTTTTATAGCTTGCTTTCTTTTTTCAGTTACAATCAACCATCACCAGCCTTACCCATCTCCTCCTCTCCTTGCCCCCCCCCCCCTCCCCGAACCTACACAGGCGCCTGATATTGATTGTAAACCTAATGGTTAGAAAGTTTACAGTTTGGAGGTTTGGAGAAAGCGAGTCGACAAGGCAATGACCACATTGTACTAACAAACAGCAAGACAATCAAGACGGAATATAAAAAAAAACGATCGGACACGGGGAGACTCTCTGCCATATAATTATGCTTGCCACAGAGTAGAGATACTACCAGAAGCGACACAAGGCATGAATATTTCATCAATATTACCTACCTTGCCCCCCTCGAGGTCACTCCTTGCCGCCGGTGAAGGGGCTTTAGTAACACCACCAGGGGTGTGAAACAAATGTGGCCGAGCCATCTCGCCGAGCATGAGCAAACTCTGCTCTAGCAAAATAAGCTGAAGACGGAGGTATCTGGCCAGAGTAGGGCGCCTAACCTAGATACCACGCACCCTTTTCACTATTATGTCTAAGTCTGCAGTTAGTTATCGTCATGGTGCTCGCCCTGTTAAGTCCCCCCAGGCAGCGGCAGTGCCGGGCCCCCCAGCCTCGAAGGGGCCCACCCAAGCTACTGGAGGTCCCTCTCGACTGCCCCGGGGAGCCGGGGGGCAGGAGAGGAATGCTACTGGCCAAACCATCAAAGATAAGGAGCAACCTTTAAAGATAATGCACTGGAATGCTGAAGGAGTCAACAGCAAGAAAGATGGATACAGCAAGAAGTTAGAGCTAGAAAACATCCTTTTTGAGGAGAAAGTAAGTATCTGCTGCATCCAAGAAACCCACCTCAGCAAAGACGTTGCTTTCAAGGTAAGAGGATACCAGTGCTTTAGAAACGACCGGACAGACAGAAGAAAAGGAGGAATTCTAACCTTGGTGAGAAACAACGTCAGAGCAAGCCAGATTCAAGTGCTAATGGAGGGAGCAGAATATCATCTACTACACATCAGGACAGATCAGACGGAATTCCACATCCTCAATTATTACTGCCCAAACGACCGATCCATGTCCCTGGATACAATTCCCTTTAGAGGTAGGCTAATAGCATGTGGAGACTTCAACAGCCACTCCCAAAGCTGGGGCTATGAACACATGGACAAGAGAGGTGAGGAGGTTGAAACATGGCAGGATGAGTTAGGACTGCTTCTCATAAATCAGCCCACAGACCCACCTACATTTTACTCAAGATGCTGGCATACCACCTCAACACCGGATATAGCCTTCTATACACCAGACCTGGACTGGAAGATCAAAAGGACTGTGGGGAAACAACTTGGAGGAAGTGACCATCGCCCTGTTTTCATCATGGTGGAAAACGAGCTCATAAAGAGCAGCAGCACCCTTGCCAGATGGAACTACAAGAAGGCCAATTGGATGATGTTCAGACACAGAACAAGCGTGCTTGCCACAAGTATAATTTCAACAGGGAAAAACATCAACACCATTGTGCAAGAGTTCAACTCATCTATTCTTCAAGCTGCCAAGGAAACAATACCTCGTGGAGCACGAAAGAACTACAAACCATACTGGAACAAGGATCTTGACGAACTCCACCAAGAAGTAGAAAAGGCACGAATACAGGCTGAAAACAACCCAGGACAACAGCAACACAATGCCCTCCAGCAAGCCAAGGCAAGATTTCAAAGAGGAAAGCTCCAGGCACGACGCAAGAGCTGGAAAGAGAAAACAGCCTCCCTCAACTTTGAAAAAGACGGCAGGAAACTATGGAACCTGGTTAAAGCTCTAAATGATGAAGGAACAGATAGTAACATCAGAGTCACTTTGCAAGAGAATGGCAAGACCCTAACCAAGAAAACAGCAGCAAATGTTTTTGCAGATGTGTTTGCTAAGGACTGTAACATAGAGGTAAGTACAAGCAAGTTAAAGGAGGCAAGAAATGACAAGGCCCCGGAGAGAAACGAAGGAGACCAGCCAGAAGTTATGAACACAAAGATCACACGGCAAGAACTAGACCTTGCCATTAGCAAACTAAAACTGCGGAAGTCACCAGGTGCAGATGGAATACCAAATGAGATGATCAAGAAACTCGGATCCGGAGCTCTGAATAAATTACTAGAGATCTTCAAATTCAGCTGGAAAACTGGAGAAGTACCACAGATCTGGCGAGAAGCAATCATGGTCCCAATACCCAAAAATGGAAAGGACAAAGGAACAGCAAGAAACTATCGACCAATAAGTTTGACAAGCTGCCTCTGCAAGACCATGGAACGGATCGTCAACCACAGAATGAAGTGGTACCTGGAAAGCAACCACCTACTGGCTGATCAGCAAGCAGGGTTCCGTCAGTGTTATTCCACAGAGGATCAAGCAACCTATCTGTCACAGGACATTGAAGATGCTTTCCAGGACAAGAAACAAGTATTAGCAGTGTGGATCGACCTTCGAAAGGCCTTTGACAAAGTCTGGAAAGACGGACTACTCAGGAAGCTGCGAGACAACAAAGTGACTGGTAGCATGTACAAGTGGACCAAGAGCCTTCTACACAACAGAAGAGCAAGAGTCCAGCTGGATGGATGTCACAGCAAGAAGGTACTGCTGAGACACGGTGTGCCACAGGGAGGAGTAATATCACCCACCTTATTCCTGATCTTCATAAATGATCTAGTTCAAGAACTACCCTGCGGAATACGTACAGCTCTATATGCAGATGACCTAGTTATGTGGTGCACGGAAGAACATGCCACAGTTGCCACAAGAAGACTACAAAGAGCCACTGACATCCTCTTAGCATGGACGAATAAGTGGTGTGTCACAGTCAACGAAGAGAAGTCGTCCACTACTCTTTTCACCCTGTCTCCAAAACAGACTGCTGGAGCCATCAAGCTCAATGGGACATCACTCAAGGAAGACAAAGCACCAACCTATCTAGGAGTCACATTCGACACCAGGCTCTCATGGAGGAATCACATCGAGAGGGCAGAGACAAAAGCTAGAAGAAAGCTAGCCATATTGAGGAAACTGAGCGGCACATCATGGGAAGCGACAGAAAGAATTCTCAAGAATGTGTATCAGCAAGGGATTCGCCCTCACCTCGAATATGGTTCAACAGCCTGGAGTTCAGCGTCCAACTCAGCCCTTCAGATGTTAGACAAAGTTCAGAACCAGGCTTTGCGCATCATCACAGGAGCAATGAAGTCAACACCCATTGTGGAGATGGAGAAGATCACCCAGATAGCAACACTTGCAGAACGAAGAGAAACCAGGGTGGCAATCCAGGCAGAGAAATTCAACAGCATAGAGAATCACCCAATGAAAGAGAAGCTAGGAGACCTGGCAAGGGGAAGGCTGAAACGTACGAGCTTTATTCACAAGGCAAAGCGAATAAGAAGACAGCTATCACACCTTCCCCAGATTGCCCACCCCCTGACATCTGTACCTGAACAGACCCCATGGACGGAGGAGACAGAGACCCAAGTCCAGATACACACAGACGTTGATGGTGTCTTCAACAAGGGAGAACAAAGTGAGGTAGAAAGAAGAACTGCTGTACTCGGCCTACTTGATGACAAGTATCCAAGCGAATCATGGGTTCGAGTCTACACAGATGGCTCTGCTGAGAATGCTGTAACAAACGGAGGTGCCGGAGTGTATATAGAGTATCCAGACTCGACAAGAACGGCAATTAGCATGCCAACCGGAACCTTCTGCAATAATTATGGATCAGAAGCCAAAGCCCTCATGACAGCTGCCACAGAGCTTCAAGTAGAGGACAGCAACATCGTCTTCCTCACAGATGCAAGATCAGTCCTTGAGGCCCTTCAAGCTGGCAAGCTTAACGACCTGAAGAAATGTTTTACACAGCTTGGAAATAGAAGCAGGATAGTCCTACAGTGGATACCATCACATTGTGGAGTCCCAGGCAATGAGAAGGCAGACCAACTGGCCAAGGAGGGCTCCGGCCTGGAGCAGCCACAGTGCCTCCTAAACTACTATGAGAAGAAAAACCTCATCAAAAACAACAGACGGCAGCAAATAAACCAACAGGATAAATATCATCTCCTGAACAGAGAGGATCAAGTACTATTGTTCAGACTAAGAACTGGTCACAATAGGCTCCACCACCACATGTTCACCAAGTTCAAAATAGGAACATCTGCCATATGCGAGTGCAGCCAGTCTCCTCAAAACACGGAGCATATATTGCAGAACTGCACACTCCTCTCAGCACTGCGAGAAACATATTGGCCCCAACCCACCGACCTGAATATCAAACTCTATGGTGCTCTGCCAGAACTGCAGAAAACCGTAGATTTTATTAAAAGAACAAATCTGCAGATTTAGATTGGTGAACGAAAGAAGAAGAAGACCTACCTTGCGCCATTTTGTATGCGATTAATTGTTCGTAACTAAGCATGCGAGCAACGATGTCTTCATGTAATTTCTATTATCTTTGATTCCGCCGAATCGCGAAACTAGGCCATGGCGCTAACAAGAATTGAAAGAGATTATCTTCACAAAAGACAATGTGCGTATGTGTTTACTGTGGTTTGTTCAAATTTTTTTGGGTTGATTAAAACTATTTAGAGCCTTTTGTGAGCTCTTAGTCCCCATGGAAATGCACAAAATGGTATTGTTTACAATCGATCAAGTCAAGTAAAGTTGCGTTTCATTCAAAATGGCGGTGTTCGTACTTACTGTAGTCACGAAAAGTGGCATTCTTTCTATTCTATGGTGTTCACCAACCACACGCCATTTTAATGGTAATACATTAAAAAGTTCAGTTTTATTTATTTGTTATTTTAACAAACTAAGTTGTAGGATTATAATATAGAAAAGGATTTTGGCTATGTATTTAATGAGACAGAACAATCTTTTTCTCGTTCCTTTTAGGATTTGTTCCCTGCGGGATGTAGAATTCCGCCAATGGTCTCCATTCTTCTGTGCTCGGGTGGAAATCTATCGTTATTGGGTTTATTTTAAAAAATCTGGAGAATAAAAACTGCATAACTTTCGTATCAGACTGAATATATTGAAAACGTTAGTTAATCCTGAGTTTTCAGAAGCTAAGCCCCAGCTTATAATATAACATAACGGAAGCCAGGGGCTAAAGAGTACCAAAATATCAAATTTAATTTTTGTTTTTTTTAATGTCGAATTACGATAGTTTACGATGCTGCCCTCGATTTAATCCTGAGACAAAATTAATAACAATAATAATAATTTAAAAAATATATTGCCCGTTATGAATTGTAAAGAGAATGAAAAAGAAAAATAACTTGAAACATTGAATGAATAGTTGAACTGTTGCAGAGGGCATTATGTGAATTTAATCGTTTGGTTGTTAAGTGAGTCATCTTAATTTCTCCGTAGTTACACAATACTGAATACTGTCCCCTTTGTTTATGAACAGATTCATGGTAATCACTGGTGGCTTTAACTGTTATGGGGGCCCCTCCGCCAACTGCCAACAATGGGGCAAAGTACAAGATTCAGTCGTTAAAAAAAGTGTTCTGTCAGGATCCCTCTGGGATTAGGGTTCTTGAAGCATAAGTGGAAGCTTCGTTATGTTCATAGTAGATCCGCCACTGCTTGTAGTAATCAAAACAACGTCGAAAACTTAACTGCAAGTCTACTGTACAACTTTGAAGGACACGCTGGTGTTTTTGTCTGCAGTGCAGCATGCGGGCATATTCTAAGAGGAACCAAAAAAAAAAAAAAAAAACTTAATGATTATGGCCATGGGAGGTCTAATACTGATAAAAATGTCTGGTCAACTTGATCGAACACAGAGGTGGGAACTCCATAATATATACAATTATCGCCTCTTTAAACAGTGTGTTAAAATGAACACTCGAGACAATGTTCTTTTTTCGAGAATATACGCAGTTGTTTTACAGGCGAGAAAAACGAATTACACCAGGCATTTGCAATCAGCCATAAAATTACTAATAAAATATGAAAGAAAATACCTCTAATAACAGGAGCTTGACACTTCAGATTGTGTGACTTGTATTGTACCAATCAGCATGTCCCGGTAGTTAATGACACTCAGACTTTACTGTCGAGACAGACCGAAATAAATGATTTTTTAGGTGCACCATTATGAATTTCTCTATGACACTAATTTTTTTTTATAGAAATTTATAATCGATTTTACAACGTTCCAGAGCATCATCTAAAATACCTTAAGATGCAATCAGGAATCGAACCCCAGGCATCAGTATTATAAAGCCACCGCCCTGCCCACTAAATTAGTTCCAGACCAGCAATTTGGTCTGTAGATTGACCTCACGTTCCTAAGTAGATCCGCTCGTTGCGACATTGTACCAACGTCCGTTTGATATAGGGACCCCTCCACCTCCCCAATGACAGCTAGACAGCTAGACTCTCCTTTACCCATGCACTCACATTAACAAATCTAATCGCATCTTCTCTTGTTGTAAAAGAAAACGACGCCAGGAGTATTTCATTGTGTTGGGGACACGGTGGTCTAGAGACCAAGTGCTTGCCTCTCATTCTGAAGGTACCGGGTTCGAATCCCGTCACTGCAAGCATGTTGGAAGCTTGGGATTTTTCTCTTATTTTCCTGTCCCTGATCTTGGAGTAGGCAGAATCGAACATCTAGTCTTCGCTGATAAGTACTAGAAATTCGGAGGGCCCGTGTGGACGTTACGCAGGTTGAAGATACTTTGGCAGTTGGAAATCGAAAGAGCTGGCCGAACAAGGCGGCTGATCAGGCAAAATGCTAAAAAAACAAACCAAAAACGAATCCCTACCAGAAGAAGACAAATAAAAAGAAGAAAAGTGAGCTATAAATGCCAAGGGCAGCTAACCTCGCAAAGTAAAGACCTAAACACCATCATATTTCATTGCGGTGCAATTTCAAAAAAGAAAGAGAAAACCTAAATAATGTTTTCAGAAATTATAAAAAATAATTTTCTCAAGTGTCCATCTGAGCCAGTTTGTTTTGTATCGAAAACATTGTGTTTGTTCAAGTTTCAGGGAAAATTCTAGAAAGGTTGCAACGTGAGTAAAATAGATTGATTTTTTTTTCTGGCTTCCTTTGATCAGCCTAGTGCTTGGGCTATTGTTTTAGACATGCTTTAATTTGGGTGCAATCTTCATGCCTAGAAACGGATGCGCAGTTCTTTGAGCCACGTGAGATCTGTGGCCAGACTGTAGATGATTAAGCGAAACATTCCAGGTCAGAGAGCGAAGGAGGGTTGTAAGGGGGGAGGGGGAGATAGACAGACAAACAGACAGACTGAAGGGTATGAGGCAGCACAGGTTTATCTAATACAATCACGATGTAAAAAAGAAGACATTGCTGGGAGATTATTTTGGCTGGGTTTTTTGTTCCTCAATGCTACAGCCTGAGTGATAATTTCAGAAATTATAAAATCAACAAGTCTAACCCAGTCTCCTTTGTATTGACCCATTGCACTTATAAAAGTTTCGGGCAATCTTTTAAACATGTTGTTATGCCTGTAAATACAATGGTTTCAAATACTTTTTTAAACCTCCCTCAGATAGGCCTCGCGCCTTGGGGGATTATATTTGACACGCGTTTAAGTAAAGATCTGGTGCCAATTTTCCTGCCAAGAAACGAGAGCGCAGTGCTCCCTTGTATATGAGATCCGTAGAAAATTTGTATATTATAATGAGAAACTTTCTGCATTAAGGGTGTTCAGTATGGTGATTGTTTGTTTTCGGTAGGGAAGGAGGTACGGTTATAATTTACTAATAGTGAAAATCAAAGTTGTTTACACTAAAACGATGGATCAAAATGATTTAGAGAAACGTGCTTCACCCCCGCAAAATATCTGTGTCTGTAAAGTTTGCTTAAAGATAGTGAACAACATCTGATTAATGATAAGCTGACCGTTAAAATTGTGGGCTATCCGCTTTTACAAGTTATGGTAGGCGAGTCACCAGGCTTGGTCTGTTTCACTCCTCACTCAGGCTGGCAACAGCACATTGCGCCATACACGTCAAAACATGTTGAAAAATAAATTGCTTTACACGCACCCATACACACCCATACATACAATACGCGGGAGCATAATTATTCGCATACGCACCAGCGGAGCTGGGACATCCTGTTCACAGTGACATGCTCTCATAAACAGTCCACATTGACTTACACGTTCCCTTTGCTGAAGCGATAAAAACGGGCGTGAGCTGAAAGCATTCATTATCAACGATGAACCATGGCAGAAATGCATTTGGAATGATTGTTATGTTGAATTACTAGAGGCTTTATAATTTGCACCTGGAGCACAAACTGACTGGTGATATTTAACACAGTCAGTATTTCCTGGTCTAGGGGGTGCTACTGACCCAGATCCGGAATATAGATTTGAGTTTGAATTTTACGGCGCGTCGGCATGATAACGGCCACTTGGCGCTCTTCGCGGTCTATTTGGGTACACTGTCTTTATTTATGTTTCGTATTCAGAACTGTCAAGTTTAACATAATACATTCACAAAAAAAAATGTTTAACTGTTTTTGTATAGATCTGGAAAAAGTTTGTAAACGAATACTAAAATTAATTATTAAATTGATTTTTAATTCTTAGCCTCTCTCAGAAAGGACAGGATCCGTTGTATATTCACGTCAGAAAATAATTCTTTCACGGATCCGCAGGCATAGTGCTTTCTTCAGATGGGCAGAAAGTCGACACATTCAGTTAAAATATGTTTAATTGATACAGGATGACAAAAAAAATAAAACACAGAACCCACAAATTGGAGGAAGTTTTTGGCATCATTGGAAGGACGCAGAGGATAGATCGAGATGAGCAGTGGTTCCAGCAAGACGGGGCCAACGCCCACACATCAAATGCCTGGCTGCCAGAGCGATTTCAGGAAAGACTGATCAGCCAGAAGTGTGACGTTGAGTGGGCTGCGGTTTCACAGGAATTGAACCCCTCAGATTTGTATCTGTCGGGGTATCTCAAAGATAATGTGTAGGCGAGCAACCCTGAAACGATTAGTGAACTGAAGTCAGCAATCACAGCAAAAATCAGAGAAATCCCCAAAGAGGAATGTGTTCGAGTAATTGATAATTTTCCTCAACGTGTTCAAGTTGGCTTCCAACGCCGTTTGGGAGATATTTTGGAAAGACTATGAATTTCATGCACAGCAACCAAATAGCCGAAACTTTGGAGATTGAATATACGGAGAGTGAAGTTTAAGTTCAGCAAATTTATTTGCAGGATTTAATAAAATTGCCATGGGTTCTGTTTCCCTTTTCGTAAAAATCGGGGTGAGAGGTGGGTGTGACCGAGACGGAGTCTCTTAAAGACAATTTCATCTCTCCAATTTTGTTGAGAGGCATGAGTCCACTGTCTAAGTTGATCTTGGACAGAGTGTTCATGTTGTTTGTTTGATGTTTGTTCATCACATCTTTCCTGCCATCTCCATTTGATAAAGTTATTAATATTGGGTTTAAATCAATGTGTGCTCTTTTTCGGTGTTGTTGTGGACATTTTAATGTTTCTTTGGCCACCGTGCCTGCTGTCCGTTACCATTAATCTAACGTGATTTGAAAAAACGCCTTTTTTCATTTTGGCGCGAAAATTTTTTATTTCACTATTGGGTTCTCATCAACAATCCTCATCTTATAAGCTTATCAGGTTTTGAAAAAGCTTAGCCATTTTTATATTATCTTAAAAAAACAATTTTTCAAAACGCCTCTTTTTCTGCCGAAACGCGACAAAACGCCTTTAATTTGACAAAACGCCTTTTTTTCGAAATAAAGGCGTTCGTCTGAGGCCGAGTGGGATGACAAAACGCCTTTAATTTGACAAAACGCCTTTTTTTCGAAATAAAGGCGTTCGTCTGAGGCCGAGTGGGATGACAAGACGCCTTTACTTTGCCAAACCATCGTTATAAAGTAGGAAAAGCAGGCTTTTTTCGACATGATTTCTTAATAGGACAAAACATCTCTTCATTAAGAATCCTGCCTGGTAATCATTTAGTCCATTCTTCCTTTTATTATCCTTTTACTTTAGGCTGTTTTTAGTTCAATAAAACTTTCTTCTGACAATTTGTGTCTCTCACAAATCTTCATTTAACTCAATAACTACCTGTATTGTATTGAGTGCCGTTAACATTGTTAATTGTCTATAACGATCACCAAGAATTGGTTTTAGTAACTCTCAAACCATGGAGCGTCTCCATGACCTTGTCTACGTAACATTGCCTAACTTTCTCCGCTAGCTCACGCACAGACGATCATCGGAGGTTGCGTCACACAGCGCGGCGATGCCCGTTATAGAGTGAAAATCTAACGATATCTTCTCCCACCGAGGTCATCCTTTGTCCACTATGGAAAGTTCCGTGATCCCCGATGTCTTTTGATGTTCCAACGATGACCAGAATCTTCGGTCAAAGTCGGGGACGTAGTTGTTCCAATTATTACTCAACTTTTTTTGTCGCCAGACTTTGTAAGCAGCAGAATTTTGAAAACTAAGGCAGTTCCAGGTATGAACTTCAAGGTGAAATCTCTCTCTCTCTCTGCCCTACTGCATTCACAGCATCACCATCTCTGTTCCCATGAATCCTCAGGACTTTTAAAGGAGCTCATTAAGCAGTAAGTTCATTTTTCTTCTTCTTCTGTAACGTTTGTACATTTCATGTGTCTGAACCTCAGGGCATAGACTTGTAACTGATAATGAACTTGATGTACCCCTACGAAGTTTTGAGCCTCTGCTGGTTCTTGTGACAGCAAAAGAAAAATCATCGTCATCATCATTTTTCAAATGCCTTGAACATTTAGACAGACTAAAGCAGGCAACCAGCTCACTGTATCCAATAATGGCATGAATGTTCATAAATCATCAATGAATTTCTGGAAAAAATAATTCCACAGTTACACCATAACCATGCTCGTTTTTGTTTTCATTGATATTGAGATGACATTTGCAGAGTACATGTTTTATTCATGTTTAGCTTTGACCACACTCGTTATGCCTTTATCATTGCTGCAAATTACTGTATATAATTGTTACTGGTCACTTTGTCGTATTTTTTTCTTCAAACCAACCAAAATAAGAATTCAGCCATGCAACTTTTGTTTGTTTAATCCAACAGGAAAATAATTCGGCCGCACTCAGATTCAAGTGGCAGCTGTGATGAAGCTCCGTTGGTAAAGCGTCACAAGGCAGAACAAGAGAAAGCAGAATCACCAAAAGTGCCAGCCTTCTATGGTGCGGAAGACACTGATGGTCCCCCAGATCCTCAGATTGCAAGGCCTGTGACAGCCAAACCTGTTTCGCCTACTCATTTTTACTGACGTCCCAGTTCAACATGCTGTGCCTACTCACACCAAGGACTTGTCATCAGATGATAATGACAGTGTAGAGAATCCATTTACTTTGGATAGTTCTGATGGTGACGTTGCATCGGACAACGAGAAACAGAATAGTGAACGTTCTCCTACTTCTATGTCAACTCCTGCTGCTACTGCTCCCTCTGGGGCACGATTTGATTGCTCGTGGGGTCATCCAGCATTCACCCTGAACATCACCCCATTGAATGTTTGGACATCTCACAACCCGATCATTCTATTATCTTCCCCTCCAAAAGACTCCATTGACGGGATTGAAGAACAACCAACGCAGAGTGCAGCAAGCTAAGTGTTAAATTTGCTTGCCGGTGTTCATCATTCTCAACTTGAACAATCAGATGTTTCCGTTGGATACTCTTTGTCTGCAAGTTCATCATATCTGTGAGTGCTCGCCGAACTATCCCCGCCTCCGATCTCACCGTTACCTATCACTCCATCACCAATATCGGCTTGTACGACAGCAAGAAAGGAGAGAGAACCTTGGTCTCAGAAAACCAAACGCCCAATACTAGAAAGTTGCAACTGCCATAACCATTGTTTGGAAAAAATCGGACACCGACAATGCTTTTGCTATTCATCAAGAATAATTGAATCATACCTACAACGAGCAAAGGAACTGGCTATTCAGTCATCGCATTAAACTAAGCCCATCAGGAAAAAGAAAGCATTGTGGTTTTATGGATGAAACAGGAACAGCCGTCAGCAAACGCGTTTTTTTCGTCTGACACAGAAGAGTTTTCCCTTGGAACCGAGTTTTTGAACATTTCATTAGACAGAAAATGGCGAAACAATGCCCTCTCTGAACAAAAAAGGCGTTTTGTCGTATCACACATAATCAGAGCAATGCCTATCTCTTCAGCAAGGCGTTTGTGTGATTAGGTCTGATGCGACAAAACGCCTTTTTTTCTGAAAAAAGGCGTTTTACGTTTGAGCATTGATTCGACAAAACGCCTTTTTCATCACAGTTTAATTAATTCAACACCAATTCAAATAAAACTTTACACAAAGTTAAAAGACATCATAACGTGTCACTTCAGTCTAGAAAAATTGCATTTTGTTTGCCAGATTTAAATTTAGAAACCGCAAAACTAAATCGCGATTTTCTCTAAACAGCATTTTCAGGAAAAAGGCGTTTTGTCAAATCACGTTAGTAATGCCAATGTGGCCAGGGATCCAACAGAGAACAATTTCATGTTTCTTATTGGACAGTGTATGAAGACCTTGTAACAGATTATTGACTTCATGGGTCTTCATATTGGATTTTTTTTTTTTTTAAAGCCTGGAGGCAGGACAGCGAATCAGACAAGATAATGAAGTTTCCTGGACACAAGATTAAAACCAAGTTGATTGCATGAATTTCAGCGGCGAAGACAGAATCTTTGGGGCTGAGACTGATGCATTCGGTTTTGCCATATGCACGAGAATGAGGCGGCTCCTACCTAATCATGGTCTTTGAAGACATTTGTGTAAAAAGGTCTAAGATCTGGGTATTTATTGATTACCTCTCCAAACATTTGTTTGTAGGTTTCTGGCATGGTGTTGTTCTTGCAACATGGCTCGAGACCTAAAACAATGTTTGGTTTATGTGTTAGCCATGGTGGGATGGCAGGAAATGGGTCATTCTCCAAATCACAAGGTTGGATTTCGGCTTTTGCGAGCAAAGACTGAATCCGAAGTCAAAAAGGAGAAGACGCACCCTGAGAAGATTCAATTTTTTGAATACAATATATTTCGTAGAAAACCAAATTGTAAGCGGAATTGTCTGGGTGAGAAGACAATTTTAGTCTGTTCTGAAAAGAGAGTTCGTCTCTTTTGCAGGGACGCTTCATTTGCTTTGACACACAAACTTTCAACTGGAGAGGTGCAGAAAGCACCCAGAGCAAGATGTAGCCCTTGTTGGTGGATAGGGTCTAGCTTTTTCAAGTATGACGGCTTAGCTGATCTATAGACGATGTCGCGAATGTGGTTTCTAGCAAACGACTGCAATTCAAGAGGAAAACACACACTCGACGAACACACTAACTTTCCTAATGGAATTAATTAACAACTCAAATGAATTAGTTTTGTCAGACCTGTAGGGCCACAATAATGTATTGAGTTAGCTGCATAGGACAACATACATAAATGAAATGACTTTCAGGGTAACTGCAAAATGAGAATACAATTTTAGAATGGACTAAAAGGTCCTAGTACTGGATCATATATACTTAATGACTCATAGGATATTTAATACAAATTATAGTCTTCGCTGTCTCAGCACACGCCAGCTCCATTGCAATGGCTCCTGTCATATATTCTAATACTGGCACTGCCTGGCTGTGAATCTAGGAGTAGGCTCCCATACTGCTGGTAACATCTGAATTCTGAAATACAATTACAATGCATACCATTTTTCCCTAGCCATCAAGAACCAGGGACTATCAAGAAAGGCGTTGCATGGTGGACAAAGTCCGGGTAGCTATTAGCTGGAGCTCGTCATTTCTAGGCTCCTAATATAGATGGTCTTCTCTATTGCGTCTCTGTTCCGATCTGGCTCGAACACGCCGACCACTTCGCATAAGGAAACTTTTCTACATGTAATAATGGACATAGGTATGGACTGACTTTTATAATGTCTAGCCACCTGCAACTACCGTCCAAATCCCTAGATTTGATTGGTGCGGTCATGCGAGCTGAGCTCGCAGTATTAATTTATTCTATTGTGTAAGTCGGTTACGGCCTTGCACTAAGACAGACAAGGTCATCTTCTAAATAGGTTAATAATTAAATCCAAAATCTTCTTAACTTGACTCAGCACAATTCGTGCTTTCACGAACCACTGAATGTCAATAGTCAATTACAACCACCTCACACCCTCCAGCAATGCTATTGGATCACGAACTGGAGCTGCTCTGCCATCCCTGGTTTACCTACACATATTCCTTTTTAACTGTCATGATTCAGATGTTGTTAAAACTCACGCAGAGAGTGAGTTGTTGTTGTTTTATCAGGGCCATGAGAAATTGGCTGGTGGCCTTGAACGGTCCTCGCCAAATTATAGTTGGTGAGTAAATAAATGTAAAGTTAAACTGTTAGATTCACGCTTGTGGGTTTTAATGTTCGTGATTAATAAGTAATGGAGTAGGGGTGAAACAAGGTGGGCATAGTTGACATTGTTAAGTATGACTAGACAAGTTTTTGCACGTTAACTGGCTGGTAGAATAGTGCAGACGTATTACTACAATTAAAATGGTGGGAGGTTTCGACCTATGAGATAGCTGAACTAATTGGGCCAGCGGACTAGCACCTGGGTAGTTAGATAGTATATAACATCGTGTAACGTTCAGATTTAGTGAATACAGACGAGCAGAAGCATCGTGTCGTGAAGTATCTCCGGTTGACCAGTACCTGAACTGTGTGCTTCGAAGACAAGAAGTCCTTGCTAACGGACTGACTGAGCTCTAGAAAGAAAGGTCTGAGTGGGCTGACCTTTGAAAGCCCACGCTGCGCTATATTGATGTTCGCGCCTACCAGTAGGCGTGAGCAATGGTAATATATCTTAGTTATTCAAGCATAATAGAGATCGGAGATAGAGAGAGAACTACAGCCTCATAGGAAGACTAAGGAAACCCCAGCTGGCACTCGACCACGAGTGTCCTGTATCATAGATCTATTGCCATAGTATGATTGGAATAATATAGCACATTGTTGATGAATTGAATAGTGATTGTGCATAAAATATAGTCTTTTGGCAACTGCTTAAATTACCTACAAGCCGAAGAGTGCTTCTGTAGGCTTTGAACGTAATGGGCTCTCCTAACATTTAAGCCCATATGATTTATGGAGAGTTTGCCTGGCGACTGGCCAGTGGCGACTCAACTGTCACTTTAAATTGATATCTAGTTTCGTATAATATACCTATTTACTATTGATTGCAGTACCTCCATAGTTACATGAATATCATTGGTTAAGTTATTAATTAGAGCTTTTTTTTGGTTTGAATATACCCCTATTGTCTTTTGTTTTGTTATTAATATTTATGTAAACTATGGCCTGACCGGCCTGACATATATACACTCTAGTTATTTAATACTTTTCTTGTGTGGTTGTGTCCGAGTGTGAGTTAGCTGCCTCTCATGCAGTCGTAACATCCCCAAGACCCTAACTCTGCTCGTGACATTAACCATCTACAGTTTTTGTCGAAAAAACATTAATCAAAACATGTTGCTCACGAGAACAGCTCAAGGACACTTCACTAGGTAGTTTTTAAAAAAAAACTCTGAATTCAACCCGTGGCCTAGCACGGCATTTATACACAACTTGCTCTTGACAGACGATACAATCGCAGTCTTGTTGGGTTCTGATCAGGGAGCGATAGAGATGAAGCATGGAGATTCGATCCGCACCCCACTCATTTCCTGAGATAGTCTTTACTATGTTAAGGGCTTTTTGACAGGAGAGATTAAGGTATTTTGCACGAGGGAGAAAAGTTATTTTTTCGTCGAATATAGGTCCTAGAAATCTGGTCTCGCCCTGCACCGGAAATGTGTTGATTCCCGTGAAGGAAAAGGTCCGGGCCTCTGTGAAATTTAGTTTTATTACTAAAGTGGACTGCCACGGTTTTTGGGGAGAAAATTTAAATCCGTTTGTTTCTGCCCACCTCTGGACAGTGTTAAGTTACCATTGCAGTTTCCGCCCTATTCCATCCACCAGAGGTCCCCGTAGTAGACGACAAAGTTGTCTACGTACGAGGAGCAGTCAACGTTTTGTAAAATGGTTTTAGTAATTGAATTAATTTTAATATTGAATAGAGTGGGGGATAGAATAATTGGCTCTGGGGCACTTCCTGCTCTTGATCATATTGATCAGAGAGAGTGGAGTTCACCTTCACCTGGAAGGAACGATCACTAAGGAAATTCTGGACACAGGCCGATACCTCACCCTTTAGTTCGTCCATGAACATCCCTCAGTACACCTGGCGTTTTCCAGGTCAAAGAAAATCCCAACTACGTGCAGTTTAGAAGCGAAGGCTTCTCAGATGAAGCTCTCCAGGCGGGCGAGATGTTCTATCGTGGATCGCTTTGCACGGTAACCGCAATGAAAAGTGGAGAGGGACTGGCTGTTTTCCAACTTCCAGTTAAGACATTTGGTCACCATTCGCTTCATCAGATTGGCAACGTAGCTGGTGAAAACTATGGTTCGGTAACTTTGGGGGTCCGACTGATCTTTGCCAAGTTTTAGGATGGAGCCAATGTTAGTTTTCCTCCAGGTTAGAGGAACGGTTCCTGAGGTCCAGATATGATAAAATAGGTTTAGTAAACTCGAGAGTAATGTGAGTAGGGGGTGGGGGGGGGGGGTTGAGGTGTTTTAGAATTTCATTATGTATCTGGTCGGGGCCAGGTGCTGTGTGATTGGCCTCGTTCAGACTGGATGTTAATTCTTCAGTTACAAAAGTCTCGTTGTTGGAGAAGGAACCTACGGTTGAGAAATCGAGAGGCGACTTTTCAGCTTTGATTTTGAAATTTTGAAAGGAGATCGAGTAACGATCGCTGGGAGAATTAGCCGCCAAAGATGAAGCTAATTCGTTTGTGACCTCCTCTTCCTTTTCTGCGAGGAACCCCTCTTCCTTTTTGAACAGTCCGATTTCAGAGGTGGTAGCAGAGACTTTAATGTTCTTGATCATTTTCCAGATTTTCTCAAATGGGGTGCGGCTACTGATCTAGGATATGAAGTGTCTCCACGAGCCTCTCTTGCTTTCCCTGATCGTTCTATGTTCTTTCGCTCCCTCTTGTTTGAATTTCGTCATGCTCTGAGTGTTAGGGTTGTGTTTTAATTCATGGAAGCCTGTTTCGTGCTCCTCAATGGCCCCCTCGCAGGCTTCCGTGAACCATGGTTAGTCTTTACCTGGAGCCCCAGATGTTTTGGGGATACAGTTCTGAGCAACTTCCAGGAGCTTCTCCTGGAATTGCTCGACTGTGCTTACAATAGTGGGCGTAAATAACTGAGTGCACTTGGAAAGTGGATTTTTCTCATATATTCAAGTCCCTGGTCCTATTGGGGGGTAGGATCGAGTAGTTCTTGGAAATTGGATTTTTCTCATATTTTCAAGTCCCTGGTCCTATTGGGGGGGTAGGATCGAGTACCTAGTCTTCTCGGATAAGGACGAAAAAATTCGGAGGGCCCGTGTGCACATTGCGCACGTTAAAGATACCTTGGCAGTTGGAAATCGTAAAGAGCAGGCCGAAAGGCCGCTGCCCGGGCAAAATTGAAATTAATAGATTAAAATTTATCCATATCATCCCCCCCCCCCCCCGCCCCGCCAGAACAAGAAATAATAAAACAAGTAAAGTGAGGTGTAAATGCCAAGGGCAGCGAACCTCCTAAAATAAAGACCTCAAATCAATGAGTGCACTTTCTGTGGAACTCTGCCCCGTCAGTCCGGGCAAGGTTCCACCCAGTCGGCTGGGTTGTTGGCCATGGTTGATCAGTGGTGGGACAAACTGGAAAGTGATTTGATCCATGAAGACTATTCAAGACAGACCAGGAGTAATCTATTTTGAGTGTTGGGTGGACTAATGTGAGATCTATGTTTGTTTGATTCGTTAGAGTTTGCATTTTTACAGAGCGTCGGCACGATAATGGCCACTCTGCGCCCTTCACGCTCTGACTGGGTACACTTTCTTTATTTATACTTCGCATTCAGAGCTGTCAAGTTTAACATAGAATTAAATACATTGATATAGTTTGAACACATTGGTAAAATTCTAAAAAAATATATATATATTTTGTATAGATATGGAAAACGTTTTGTAAATGTGTATAAAAGTTATTAAATCAAGCTGTAGATCTTAGCCTCTCTCAGAAAGATCAGTTTCGGATCCACGTCAGAAAAATATACTTTCACGGATCCGCAGCCATAGTGCTTTCTCCGGAAATGCATGAACTTAAAATGTATTTTATTGATAGTTGGTATTTACATGCCACACAATCGGGGGGATCTACTCCCTTAGTAAAAAATGTTCTAGGAGGTCATGTGGAGTCTATTAAAGACAATATCATCTCTCCGAGTTTATTGTGAGGCATGGATCCACTGTCCAAGCGGAGTTTATTTGTTTGCTTGATCCATCTTTCCTGCCACCTTGATTTTATGAAGTTTTTAGCGGGTTTAAAGTCAGCATGTGGTCTTTTTAAGTGTTGTGATGGACGTCTAGAAGGAACGGTCGCTAAGGAAGTTCTGGACAAAGACCGGTACCTTTGTCACTTAGTTCAAGTCCATGAATATATTTCAGTATACCTTGCCTCCGGGCCGTGTAGAAGGCTTTTTTCCAGGTCAAAGAAAATTCCAACGACGTGCTATTTAGAAGCGAAGGCTTCTCGGATGAAGCTGTTCAGACGGAAGAGATGCTCTGTCGTGGCACGGAAACCGCGCGGTCGTCGTACCTATGGATTGGTGTACATCTGCATTTATGGGTTCCGTCATTCAAAAGGAAAATGTCTGTCTCCAAGAGGAGCTTCTCTACAACCTTTCCGTGAGGATTGGTTGAGGATCTGCCTCAGATGGTACTGTGTGTGTTGAAGTCTTCCCCAAGAATTTGTGGAAAAATAATGAACCTTCTTAATCTGCTAGAATGGGTCGCCACTAATTCGGACTCGGAATATAGCAAAAATAATGAACTTTCCTAATCATTCTGCTATCGTGGGTCGCCACTGACCCAGACCCGGAACACAACAAAATGAATGAACCTCCCTAATTTGCTTTTGTGTGTCGCCACTGACCCAGACTCAGAATGTAGCAAAAACAATGGCTCTTCCCAATCTCCAAATAGTCGATCACATCAGACCCACCATTGCCAAATTATCATTATTGTCATAATCAAATGTAATTGGTGTGAGGTTAGTGGTCAAGGGGAAATAACCGAATTAATTATAGAGAGGAGGTGAATAAAATATAACATGTGAAGTACGTCAGTTGTAGATAAGGACGGCATTTTTTGATGACGTCATTTTAAGCAAGAGAGAATTGCTGAACAACAGGAAGGCGGAGATAAACAGTAGTATGCTAGTAAATAGAATATCACTGGTGTTATGGTAAATGGGCTATAGATAATCAGATATATACTACTGGAGATGGTAGATATTAAAATGTAAAGATAATGTGCTATCGATGAAGATTAACACCCCGTTTTCAACGTGGGGGTGAGAATTTATTTGTCTACGTCACTTAGCCGTTAAGGCGTATTGATAATATAGGCAGCCGAGAGAGCAGCTGACCGGGGGACTTCACTCCGTGCATAGCCTTCCCTGTGTGTAGGAATCAGTTGCATCCTACTTGAGTGGATGATTTTAATATTTACAAATACAGCATGACTAGATTTGATCTTGTCATTTATATCCGTATGCCTGACATGACACCGCTTTGATATATTGTTTCTGGCCTTAGTGCCAGACCAATCGTAAGTAATCGAAGATAGAATCTCTTGATGACATCGACAGTGAATGAAACGTACGACATTTATCCGTTAGGAGAGTCTTGAAGGAACCCACCAGGAGTGAATGCAAAATTAAACTGCCATCTAGAGCTGCATCTAGAATTAATGTATGAAATATATGAGTAACTGTGATTGAATTGTCTGGGTGAGGCTGGGAAATGCCAGCCCATCCTAGAGCTAGATATATCTAGATCTCTGTACTTAACTGGGCCGACGTCACTTGTCGTTGACGGGCTCGTTCTACTAGAATTTTAGGCAGAATATCCCATATGACATTATGTATTCAGAGACTGTGATTGTCATCCAATAAGTAGTCTAGGTTTTTTAGATATATACCTAATAGTTTAAGCAGATAATTAGTGAGGCCAGAGTTAAATGATATTAGAGGAAGTATAGAGCTAGACTTAGAAGGAGGTATTATTGATTATGGATGTCATGCTGCAGATGTTTATCCTTATTAATTAATTAGATCTAGTCGAGATTGTTAGTGTCTTTATTATAAATAAATGTGACCCTGCAGGTCTGATGAATTGAACTTTAATCAGATTGACCTTTAGTATTTGGAATGGTATGAAAGTTAGGTCTTAGATTGAATAAACAATAAATCATAAAACTCGATTATAAAAATGCAGTCGAAAACATACATCAACACAACATTATGATTCCATCTATAACATTCGGATGGAATCCATAACAACTGGGTTATAACAATTATAGCCATTCTATGATATGAGTGACATTATCTTTTGAAATCTTGGTTTTCATTCCATGAAATACGGGGGCTGTACATAACATATGTAATATGCTTTGTCAAAATTGACTCAAAGACATTTTTACTCATTGAATTTTAGAGTACACCAAATTTCAATAACCAGGTCCACACTGTTGTCTAGTTACAGATTGAAGAAAAACACAGCCCTGGGTCGGTATGACCCACGACCTTAATGTAACAGGACGGGTAGACCGAGCGGGTCTCTCTATCTATAGCTATCTATTCTTTCACCAAATAATGTAACACAGGACGGGACGAGCGGTCTCCCTATCTATGGTATCTCACACAAACAAACATACAAACAAAACTATCAGGTTTTGAGAGGACATCAATTTTATTAAAAAAGGAAAAGAAAAAAAAACAAATCAAATGGTAAACACATTACAATAAACCAGGACAATACAATAAACAAGACATTACAATAAACCAGGACAATACAATAAACAAGACATTACAATAAACCAGGACAATACAATAAACAAGACATTACAATAAACCATGACAATACAATAAACAAGACATTACAATAAACCAGGACAATACAATAAACAAGACATTACAATAAACCAGGACAATACAGTAAACAAGACATTACAATAAACCAGGACAATACAATAAACAAGACATTACAATAAACCAGCACAATACAATAAACAAGACATTACAATAAACCAGGACAATACAATAAACAAGACATTACAATAAACCAGGACAATACAATAAACAAGACATTACAATAAACCAGGACAATACAATAAACAAGACATTACAATAAACCAGGACAATACAATAAACAAGACATTACAATAAACCAGGACAATACAATAAACAAGACATTACAATAAACCAGGACAATACAATAAACAAGACATTACAATAAACCAGGACAATACAGTAAACAAGACATTACAATAAAACAGGACAATACAATAAACAAGACATTACAATAAAACAGGACAATACAATAAACAAGACTTTACAATAAACCAGGACAATACAATAAACAAGACATTACAATAAACCAGGACAATACAATAAACAAGACATTACAATAAACCAGGACAATACAATAAACAAGACATTACAATAAACCAGGACAGTACAATAAACAAGACATTACAATAAACCAGGACAATACAATAAACAAGACATTACAATAAACGAGGACAATACAATAAACAAGACATTACGATAAACCACAATAAATCCAAGACAATAAACCCAACCGATAGGCGCGCTGAAGAAGAACCAAAAAAACAGGAATTAACAGCACGTCTCATCAGTTAATCATTACATCATGCTAAAACTAGAGAATGCATCAAAAGAAAACAGAAAAGTTAATAATAACCATATTCACATTGTAAACTAAATATGGGGAAGGTCTAGTATGTCTATCAAACACTGAAACAGTAATTTTATTACTTGGTGAGCACTCCAGGGAGCCAACTCGAGTATAAGATGCTAGCCTACCAAGTAACATGTTTACTTCCCTTGGCTTAACTACAGACTGACAAAGGGCTATCCCACACGTTATAATTCTTATATTATAACAACGGCCATTATTCTAGATGAGGAAGAAAACTTAATTTGATTCCAGACAAGATAACATTAAGCCTTACATGTGTATACGCGCACCCTGTACGCCGCGCACCCTGTACGCATCAGATCTATCCTAGTTATGGAATAAGCTGGAGTTAAACTAATTACAATAAAATACAGTCTGCTGAGTCTAAACACTCATACCACAGAACTGCCCGTGCTAGATGGCTCAATAAAAGACAATCCCGTCTAATTACTTAGCCCACCCACGCACAACGTAGTATCCCTTAATTAACAATTACCATCATAATTAGCAGAGGATAGCAATTATAGCCAACTGGATCTACTCATTAAGTCAAAATTAATTAACTTAGGCCCCATTAGATAACGCAGCTCAATTCCCCACATGTATAGATTATTAATATTACACAAAAACCCTAGTCCATACTGCCACAGGCCTATCTCAACTCAGACTACAGAGCCAAACTTATCCCTTTCCTATCCTCTGGGTATAATACCAAATTCCTTACTCATAAAGTCACAGGAGTATCTCTAGGTGGACCAACCCACAGGATAAGTCAACACCTAAGTCTCGACCAACAATAGCAAGTTATAGTCTCCCACTACAAGTGATATGATAATCATGGCATAAAGCCAAACCCAACTACATGGTACAACTACAAGACTGAACAGTCAAGTCAACCCACTTGTATTACTATTACCTCCAACAATACTGATATACCTAAAATGTTCCCATATATTCAGTGAACATAATTATATAATGCAACAAGATAATATCATAATATTAAAAATGATGACATATTATATATACAGGTCTACTGGGCAAGCCACACCCACATCTCTATGATTGAGCTAAGTCAATGAATCTGATCCTTTCATTACAACAGTCAGTGTGTCAAAAGAACAGACAATGAGCACACAAGGATGCCATGACATGACACCTGATGCATAGACCATGCATCCATACACCTAGCATAGGCCTTTCTCTTCATCCTATCAACCAATATAAGTTCAAGGTCCGACCCTCAAAAGTTTCTAAGTCCGACCTAACCAGTACACATTGAAGAAAATCAACTTAACACATATTTAGAGGATATGCTAAATCAAATAGGCATTATAATAAACATATAAATTAAGAACTTAGAGTAAATAATCATCATCCTTTAGTATAATTCCGATATCTGAGATCCCAAATGCGGTTTAAGTGTTGTAGCTACTGTAAACAGTCAGCCAGGTTTGTTATTGTTGTTTGGGCCAAGCTTCCGTTTCCGGAAGCTATTAGCTAACCTATCCCGGTCTTGATTTGACTCGCTTGACCAAAAGTCATGTGATCACGCCTGCCAGCGTCTGCTGTGACCTACTCACGGCTCACGCGCGTGCTCTGCAAATCCAACACCTCTCTCTTCATCTTAACTGGTCTACTCATTATCCTAAAGTCCATAATGAATACGGTATCAATGAAATGTAAGAAAAGGCACACAAGACAAATCTACACATAGATCATAGTCACAGTGCTGAATTAAAGGAACCTAGAAATAATAATCATCCAACAATAACCTTACAAACCCAGGGAAGAACAAGTTAAAGTAAAGAAGTAACTTGGTTATAATTCTTGCCCATTTCTCTCTCTCTCTCTCTCCCTTAAGAAGGATACTTTGAGCCTGAATGGCACCAACTGCAGATTAAGAATAACGATCTAGATCTGGCTATCTCTGATCCAAGTAGCGGGACTTAGACCACACCCTCCAGTAGTACTAATCTAGATCTATATCTATTTGTTAGTACTTCATATAAAATCAGTCTGTCATAAATTACAGTTAAATGTTTCCATTTAATTACATGAACTAATCATGCGCGCTAGCGTTGATAGCATTCTAGAACCTTACACCCTTTCTCTGCAGGATACTGATAGATACCAAGATAGAAACTTAGTAAGATAAACTTTACCATAGATTGTTAGATGCTAGCCTGGTTGCCTAACCAAGCTGGACAAAGTTCGTCAAACTTCCAAGTATCATCCAATCATTATTATTTCACATCATCTAAATATTATTAAATACCAGAACTAAATTAATGGGTACAACTTACGTGAATTAACCAAATGAATTCGCACTTGATCTACATCATCAGAGCTGGCACTTCACCAATCTTGAAATATAAATTATACAACTTCTTTTAGCTTAGTCTGGACAGAATAACACGCCCTGCTGTCTTGAAGACTTGGGTGGAACTGACTGACCCACGCTATCATCTATGCGTCACCCAAACTCGCGCAACCCATTTACTCCTTGACAGTCACTAAGTGCAAATTCTAATAAAACATTAAAACAAATAAAAACAATTTTAAAGAACTACCCTCTTGCTCTTGTATGTTCCAAATACACTATCTCAATGAAGTATTACTTAACAAGATAAATACTAAACAAACTTATAATGTAGTGATACATAACAAGTTTCTACTTCTGGCACCAGGGATGGTCACTTAAATTGACCAATCCCGGACAATACAGACAACGCTAAGACTATGGTTTAAAATTGGCGCAGTGAGTACATCAGTTGGCAATGTTACTCAACACTGCATGACTCATGTCAAGTGCACGATCAAACAATAAGGGGAGATTATCCAGATAGTTTCTGTGTGGTTACTTCCCCTTGACCATGTCTAGTGATCTAGCTAGTCAAAATAACGGGTTTATCTCCCTTTCACTGCAGTGAGCTATAAGTAAATCAGCCCTCTAATGGTTCACCCCATTACATAAATTACAGAAATGACAAATCATTTGTGGGCTACAGTTACAAACTATCAACTTCTTTCTCACTTTTGGTGTCAGAGAGTCAGTACGAGGTGTGAGATGCGTAATTACAAACATCCCCTCATTTGTATAAATATTTCCTTTGTGAGACTTGTGAGTACCAATGGGCAAAGACTTCACTTGCCTCAAAATATCATAAAAACCACAGAAAAACAACCTTTTCTTTTTGCCCAATTTTGACTTCACTTGCCTCAGTATACTTTCTGACAGCTCACAAGTTGTTCCAGTATACATATCAGGTACGTCATGGGATGTCATTGTAATTCATTTTCATTTTCTAATGACCTTGCATTCATAGCTTTCTCTTATGACCAGCGACCACCTATAATGACAGTGCACTAAAAATCAGTCAACAAGCCAGAGTTTTTCCGGCTCGAACCGATCAGTCGATATGCCACAGTTCTGCCATTTCACTAGAGATCAGTCAACAGATCACAGTTCTGTCAATGCACTTGAGATCAGTCAACACACCAACGTTCTGTCATTGCCCTAGAGATAAGACAAACTGCCACAATTCTGTCAGTTGGCGAGAGATCAGTCAACATGTCACATTTCTATCAATGCTCTAGAGATCAGACAACACGCCACAGCGTTCAGTCACTGTACTAGAGATCGGTCAAAATGTCACAGATCTGTCACTGCACTAGAGATCAGTCAACGTACTACAGTTATGTCATTGCACTGGATATCAGTCAACATGCCAAAGTTCTGTTATTGCACCAGGGATCAGTCAACATCCCACAGCTCTGTTATTGCACTAGAAATTAGTCAAGATCCCACAGTTCTGTCAGTGCACTATAAAGATCAGTAGACAACAAGCCACAGTTTTTCCCGATCGGATCAGTAAAGAGATAAGGAAAAAATACCACAGTTCTGTTAGCCCCTAAGAAATAAGTCAACATGCCATAGTTCTGTCATCGCCCTAGAGATCAATTAAAACACTGACAGTTCGGTCATTGCGCTGTTGATCAGTAAAAAAAAAAGTAGCAATTCTGTCTGCGCTAGAGATTTGACACACTATCATTGTTCTGTCATTCAGAAAGGTAATGATTGGTCAAAATTAAAAACTTGGTTATTGGAGATATATGTTTATCGTTAGTTTTTGGTTTAGTCTCACCACCTGGTGAGAGGAATCACCCCGGGCAAGGACCTTGACTACTTGATTAGAGGAATCACCCCATGAAAAAACGTTGACCGCTTGGTGAAAGGAATCGCCCCGTAGAAGGAAGTAGACCATCTGATCAGAGGAATGACACTATGAAAAGGACGTTGACGGCTTCTTTAGAGGAATTATCCTATGTAAAGAACGCTGACCGCTTGGTTAGAGGAATCAATCCGTGGAAGGGCGTTCACCATCTGGTCAGAGAAATCACTCTGTGGAGGGACGTTGATCACTTTTTAAAGAAATCACATCGAATTTATTATGACAATCAGTTGTTTGGCACTGGTTCAATCGGACAAGATTACTATTATACAAAGAGCTATGCCGATAAACTAGAGCGGGAAGTAATTCAAGTCATTGTTCATCCTATGGTGCCTCTAACGCGAGACAAAAGGAGGGCAAGCTTTAAACAAAAAATATTTTTAAATGGTGCGCACTTTTGTGTGCTTTTGTGTGGGCTGCAGCTGATAGTCCCCGTGCCCTTCTTTTGTCTGGAATGGGGTATGCTAGATGGCAACCCGAATTGCCGCCATCTTTTAGTGGGAGGAAGAGAGGCGGTGCCCCTGATCTGGGTGATCTCTCTTAAATAATGTATAGCTCTGTCCAGTTACGTTACACTAGCTGAGGTCCCTGGCCCTGTCCAGGATAAATTGGTTTGAATATTCGTTTCAGGTGAACCATGAATCGAAATAGATCTAATTTCTAAATGATGGCGAAACAATAAATTTCCAATTAAAAAAACTACAGAGATTTGAGACTTCTATTAAAAACTGTGCACTCTTACATCCATTCTGTTGCACCATATAAAATTTGAAGTCTGAATATTGAGTGGTTCAGAAGCCTCTTGCAACGAAAAATCTCAAGTCCACAAATATCTATATTAATAAAACTGAAACCTTACGACAATCGCAGCGCGCCTTTTGCTACTCCTCTGTTAATGCTGATTCGGTGGCCCTCAGATTTTATACCACGCTTAGTATAGACTGTCATCGTGCCCCCAGCACAGAAAATAAAATAATAATTAATAACTCGCATAACGTTTGTATTAGTTTCTAAGTTGAGACACATTGACGTTCGGTCTATTTTTTCGGCAAATTAATGTAGATAAGATTGGTTCCGGTATAGACTGTATCACACTCACAAAACAACTTCCGGTTAGGACTGGTTAGAATGATGAGATTGAGTTCTAAGACTCTCAAGTATAAAATTTTGTGTGTTCTCAATGTGACTAGACTGGGAAAAAGAAAGGGTCTGGAATTGGGAGATTGACGCAGCAGGGCCAAAAGTAAAGGTTTGTGTTTTCAATATGCCTAAGAAAATATATTTCTTTTCCATTCACACATGACGTTATCCCTTCCTGCGATGTGCAAATAAACTAACCCTTGGTGCGCAAATCGTAGCCATTTGACGGATGCTGGCGGGACGCGCAGGACGTCAACGCGCAAAAGGAGAGCAGTAAAACGTATCTAAAAACAAACAAACAAAAATAAAATAAAGCTAAAGGAACAGGCAAAATGAAGCAGGTCCGAAATAATCACCCAGAACTGAAACTAATAAATCGATTTATCCCGGGCAGGGCCGGGAACTCAGCTAGTCTATCATATAATAATGGATATTAATAAGAGTGAAACCTTACGACAATTTCAGCGCGCCTTTCGCTAATCCTCTGTTAATGCTGATTCGGTGGCCCTCAGATTTTATACAACGCTTAGTTTAAACTGGCGTTGTGTCCCCGGCTCAGAAAATAGAAAAATAATTAATAACTTGCAAAACGTTTGTATTAGTTTCTACGTTGCGACACATTGGCGTTCGGTCTAATTTTTTTTGGCAAATTAATGTAACTAAGATTGGTTCCGGTATAGACTGTATCACATTCACAAAACAACTTCCGGTTAGGACTGGTTTAAATGATCAGATTGAGTTCTAAGACTCTCAAGTATAAAACTTTGTGTGTTCTCAATGTGCTTAGACTGGGAAAAAAAAAGGGTCTGGAATTGGGAGATTGACGCTGCAGGGCCAAAAGTAATGGTTTGTGTTTTCAATATGCCTAGGAAAATATTGTAATATTTCTTTTCCATTAACACATGACGTTATCACTTCCTGCGATGTGCAAACAAACTAACCCGTGCGCAAATCATAGCCATTTGACGGATGCTGGAGGGACGCGCAGGACGTCAACGTGCAAAGGGAGAGCAGTAAAACGTGTCTAAAAACAAACAAACAAAAATAAAATAAGCTAAAGGAACAGGCGACATGAAGCAGGTCCATAATAATCACCCAGAACTGAAATTAATAAATCGATTTATCCCGGGCAGGGCCGGGAACTCAGCTAATATAGTATAAATTAAGACAATGTATTATGATGTGTTACAGTAGACTCATAATGAAAGCGCGGGGACTTCTGCTGGTGCTATTGCTAGCAGTGACCACGACAGAATTTCTGACAGAGAAATGAATTGCCGTTGACCGTGCAAAGCGCAATGTGTCGCGCAGAATGATTAATGAGCTCGACTATAAAAAAAGTATAAGATCTATAGAAACGCCGGGGACTAGATTATTATTGTTAACTCTTTGGAAGTCTACGAAGAGACAAACTATTATCCTTAACTCTATGAATGACTGTTTAACTCCATGAATGTTTATTGAGAACTGGGGGACAAACTTTTACTCTGTAGAAGCCCGTGGGAAATAAAGGGGCATGACTACATTACTCCTAATTGCTCGTGAGCACAACATGGGAAACTCACGGACAAGACTCTTATTATCAACTCTATGGACCCTTAGGCTGAACTGATGGTCTATCCTCATGGGGAATTGATAGGCCTGACTATTGGTTTGAACTGAATGTAAGCCTGTAGGTAACTGACAAGGTTTACTTTCAGCTTTAATTATGTGTAAGCATGGGCAGGATATTTTAAAATGTATATATATACATGAGAAACTGATGGGGGGAGTTTAACTGGGTGTACGCCTTTGGAAGTCTATTGGACAGAAACGGCATTATTAAGTACGTAAAGGTGTAGAGGGCGCTGGCCGATCGATGTTCAATTGTCCTTATTTCCTTAGCAGCCTTCGTAAACTTTTGTTGATTGGATACTCAGTCTCAGAAGAACAGCCCGAACCGGATGCAACCCTCGTATAATTAAATAAACATTTATCCCGACCACTCACCCCCCCCCCTTTCCCCCACCAAAAAACAACAACAACAACAAAACCGCCAAACGGCGCTGCACTGTGGCGACGACGTGCCTGCTCCAGTTGTAACTGGGCTGCAAGGACACTAAGACAAATTTCCCAAACGGTGATAAAAGAAGTATAAAAATGTTCAAAATTATGGAAAACATCTTCTTCATTATAGACTTTCAGTGACGCTGGTACCAGGAGAGCCGTTCTCCGTCATATGAGAAAGAGAGGGTGGCTGAAAAAAACCTATAACAAATGTCACGAGCAGAGTTAGGGTCTTGGGGAGCATTCGACTGCACGAGAGGCAGCTAACTCACACTCGGACACAACCACACAAGAAAAGTATTAAACAACTAGAGGATCTATATATGTCAGGCCGGTCAGGCCATGTTTTACATAAATATTAATAAACAAAACAAAAGACAATAGAGGTATATTCAAAGCAATAAATTCTAATTACTAACTTAATCTATGATATTCATGTAATTATGGTTCCTTATTGGATGTACTGCAATCAATAGCAAATAGGTATATTATACGAAACTAGATATCAATTTAAAGTGACAGTTGAGTCGCCACTGGCCAGTCGCCAGGCAAACTCTCCCTAAATCATATGGGCTTGAATGTTAGGAGAGCCCAGTACGTTCCAAGCCTACAGAAGCACTCTTCGGCTTGTAGGTAATTACGCAGTTGCAAAAAAACTATTTATATATATATGCACAATCATTATTCAATTCATCAACAATGTGCCATATTACTTCAATCATACTATGGAAATAATTCTATAACACAGGCCACTCGTCGTCGAGTGCCAGCTGGGGTTTCCTTAGACTTCCTATGAGGCTGTGGTTCTCTCTCTATCTCTGATCTTCTATTATGCTTGAACAAAAAAGATATATTACCATTGGTCACGCCTACTGGTAGGCGCGAACATCAAAATAGCGCAGCGTGGGCTTTCAAAGGTCAGCCCACTCAGACCTTTCTTTCTAGAGCTCAGTTAGTCCGTTAGCAAGGACTTCTAGTCTTCAAACCACGCAGTTCAGATACTGGCCAACCGGAGATACTTCACGACACGATGCTTCTGCTCGTCTGTATTCAATAAATCTGAACGTTACACGATGTTTTATACTATCTCACTACCCAGCAATGCTAGTCCGCTGGCCAAATTAGTTCAGCTATCTCAGAGGTCGAAACCTCCCACCATTTTAATTGTAGTAATACGTCTGCACTATTCTACCAGCCAGTTAACGTGCAAAAACTTGTCTAGTCATACTTAACAATGTCAACTATCCCCACCTTGTTTCACCCCTACTCCATTACTTATTAATCACGAACATTAAAGCCGACAAGCGTGACTCTAAGTTTAACTTTACATTTATTTACTCACCAACTATAATTCGCGAGGGCCGTTCAAGGCCACCAGCCAATTTCTCATGGCCCTGGTAAGACAATAACAACTCACTCTCTGCGTGAGTTTTAACAATATCCGAATCATGACAACAAAGCTAAAGCAAAAGTGAAGAAGGTCTGGAACAAAATTAAAAGTGGTAGGAAGAAAATTTACAAGTACGTGAAACCTTATGTGGAGAAACTCTGGGATAAGATCAGGAAAGACAGACGAGATTGGGTAGAACGGCAGTGTCGTCGTCTGTTCGGAAACCTCGGAAAACGAAGAACTCTGGAGGAATTCAATGAGGTGAGAAAATGGTTTGAAACACATCTGATTAACTTTTTTCTGCCTAAAAGCTGGTGAAAGAATAATTATAAGCGCAATGCCTGAGGGAAGTGGCTTCCCATTCTTCATGCCCAGATGCCTAAGCAAAGAGAAGTAACTCTAATTTCCGGCCGACTGATTTCAAAAAAAAAATAATTTTATCCAGCGTTGATGAATATGGTACCAAACTGTAAATAAATGAATGCCCTATCAGGATAGATATCGATCCACATGCAATGGTCGCATCCAATCGCATTAGATAGATACGAGCATGTCGTATCGGGGCGCATTAGGCAGGAATGGGTAAGAAAAAAAAATACAATGAAAATTGTAGGGAATGTAGCAAATGGAAACATGCTTTTTGTGTAGAGATCACTTTGCCGTCGTGGAAAAGCCTTGGGTGCTCTAATGATTCCAGAGGCTATGCTATCTAGATAGTCCAAAGAACAATGTTTCTCTACCTTAGGCAATATTAATGTCACTGGCCTCGGGAATTTAAAAAAAAAATTTTTTTTTAGTAAAGCTTGCAAGGCTATTAAATTATTCCATATTTCTATTTGATTCTCTGGCAGTGTTAAACTGTCTAACATAGTTTTCACCATTCGTCACTAAAATGAGTTTGGACCTTCTATTATTTATATCTGGAATGTTCCTCTTTGCCCTCGTGCTCGGACAGGCTAAGAGACATGACCTGTGGGCAATGGCAAAGATGAGACGTGACGATGGAGATGCGGGGACTGAAGATGAAGGTGCGGATGATGGTGCAGATGTTGGGGAAGAAGCGAACGACTGCCACGACCCGGATGCAGCGGACTTGGCCGACGCTGCAGACAAGCTCAGCACTGTCTCAGAAATAATGGCCTCAGGGGCGGTTTGTAACGCTGATCACGAAGAGGAGTGAACCCGGAGTCGGCGACATAGGAACGTTTATGGCGCCCCTACTTGTAGTTAATGCCTATTTAAACTTGTGGGTTTTAGGAATAGAAAAAATAACTTTTTTCCCGGGGGGGGGGGGGGATGGGCCGTGGCGAGAAAAGTCCTCTGGCTTTCCTATTCGGCCCTAAAAATGCAAAGAGGCGCGCATTGTTTCCTTATGTGACTGAGGTGATTGTCACTTGCTTGGCCTCCGCTGGCCCCTCATTAGCCGAGCAAAGAAGTACTTCGGTTCAGCTTTTCAACGTATCCATTTGGAATTTACCTGATTTTTCAAGGCTTTTATCAATCTCTACAGTTTCAAGGGCTTTGGTTCTCGCCTGCTTATTATGGTACCTTGGAGATTTGGTATCTAATAGACAGCTCTCGCCTTCAAATATTTATTTTTTAAAATGTTTTTGTGAACGTTTCATCGATACTTTGATCGATTGGCATTTTGCAGCGAGTTAATGGTGGACGCGATTCGAACCAGAATATCAGATGCCAGATGTGCTGATTCGAACCACTCTACGAACGAATCAGCAGCCGATCAAAAATGATTCAAATCGCTGGCGATTCAGAAATGATTCCAATCACCGGCGAATCAAAAATGATTTGAATCGATTCATATGATTTTCGTATCACTTGAGGCTCGTTGCGTGGGCGAGCTGACGTAGCAGCCTTTTTAACGAAAGACGTGGTAAGGGGTATTGGGGTGGATGGGGTGGGGGGGATGTGGAAGAGGGGCTTTCTTGGAATACCTATGGGAACATTTTGTAAATGATACATGGATCAGATTGATCACTGCACGTTAAGAAACCAGATCTCTGCTTATCACCTTTAAGACCCATTGATGACACATTTCCTGTCGCTGACTGGCTCGAACTACTCCTACCATCACTGGCTCTCCGACTGATTCAAATCGTGGTTCGAATCCAACGAATCATTTGAATCGATCCGAATCACCAACAGACGAATCATTGCCTTCCACCACGTGACGCGTAACCTTTCCTAAATCAGAATGAAATAGAAATGGTCATAGAACTTTCCATGGGGAAATTGGAACACAGAAATCCCCAGGTGCTTCCCCCTAAAATTCCGTTCTTTTCTTTCTTTCTTTTTTTTTTTTCTATGCCTAAAATCTACCAGTGTAAACATGTCTTTAAGAAGCATTTTATTTGTAAGTTACATCTCGTTAAGATACTTTCAGGTCATTTGGACAATAACGACGGTTTATTTTGCAGCATAGTTTATTGTTTTCTTTACCATAAAGTTTATGATAGGTGGCAACCAGACACCAATGTGAGTAATGAACTTACTTCCAGTAAAGCTAACCTTACGCCCAGAAATTGTTCCGCATTGTAGTTCTCGCAAAAATAAAGACAAGCCAAGTCTGGAAAAAAGTAGTTCTTGTGTTGTTTTATTGTTATAGGATATTGTAATGTCGAACTGGTGCCCGTTCAACCCTGTTGACCATTTCCCGTCCTTTCTACACATATAAGTTGAACTTGTTTAGAATTGAACTTTAACCCGGCAGCCTTTTTGCAAGTTCTAAGTTACAAGTTTAGTTTGTTGTATGTATGGGGGAGGGGGGGGGGGGTCTGCACCTTTGAGTCTGACTTTGGGCACTTTCACTAACAGCACTGCAGAACATTTTGTCAAGTATTGCTAAAGTGTACAGCAACGCAACGGAACTGGAACTTCATCACAACACTTCATTTGATAATCGAGATTTCAAAACCTGATCAATTCAAAATATACTGAAGAATCATGTAAACAATCTTTGAAAACATTGAAAACAAACAAACAAACAAACAATATAAATGCACGGCCATTCACTCTCTCCGATAGTATACAATAAAATACAACTTGTAATTAGCAGCAACTGTACTAAAAAATCAACGAACATAGCGTCCTATAGCGGAAGACTTGCATCTTTATGCGTGGTCGGCCCACGGCTTCTTATTCCATTGACTTTCCCTGTTGTTACCAAATATTCTATTCCCCGTCTTCTAATTACACGTCCCAAAAATGTTCACTGTCTTTTTCTGTCCTTGTTTAGGAGTATCCTCTTTTCCTCTGCTTGTCTCAACACTTCTTCATTTGTCTTCCTTGCAGTCAATGGAATTCTAAGCATTCTTCTTAGAAACCACATTAATTTCTGTTGCTTCAAGTTTTCTGTTTTGGTATTTAACGTCCAATTTTCGCAGGCATACAATAAAATTGGTTCGATAAGAACAACATTATAATAACAACAACTACAACAACGACAACAACAAAACAAGAGAAACGCCCATTTCAACACTCAACAGAAGACAGACATTTAAATATACGAACTGATGCCCTTTCAACCCTCTTGGCCTTTTTCCCATCCTTTCTACACATGTAGGTTGAACGCGTTTAGAATTGAACTTTAACCCGGCAACAGAACCCAACAGAAGACAGACATTTAATTATAAGAGTTAGACATGACCATGTATATTTCTATCTAGTCTATACACACATACATACAATACATACACACACATAAAGAGCAACACACACATGCCAACACATATATTATTATGTACACATACAGACTGCTTCACACACATATCCATAACTAATGGTCACAAAGATTGTCAGGCAGTAACACACACAGACAGATAACTATGCAGACACAGACCAACCCCCCCCCCCCCACACACACACACACGGATTCACAGAGAGAAAGGAAAATATTCAGTTTCAGTTATTCAACATCTTTTATTGTAGTTGTTTTTTTGTTCGGGCCAATTATTTCATCCCAAACATAAAAATGGTAGAATACACTGCTTATTTCTTCTTTTGGGCTGAAAGATTTCCCAAATGTCAGGTTTATTGATGGGAACCGGTTCCGCCTGACGTGCTTCAGGCTGATTAGGATGATCAGAATCAAACTGGCTCCTTTCGGCACGGACCGGGCTGCCTGAGACCACAACCCATGCTACAAGTGTGGACAAGAGTATCAGATTTTTCATCATTTTCCCACTCACTCTGTGGATGAACAACGAAGATTGGAGTCAAACAAATATCACAAGCTGGAGAGAATGGAGTCTTACAATAATAACTACAAAAACATGGATATTATTGGAGTATGACTGTACTTGTATGTCACTTTCACTTTAAGAGGTTGTTAAGTTCTACATCCTCTCACACCAATACAACAGTAAAATTATGCCATATTATAGTGCTTCATTTTTAAAATTTACTAGCTTTAAAATCTGACCAGTCTGGCAGCAAATTCTACCAGGCCTCTCATACAGGCAAATGACAATGACCTTAGACGGCTATTGCATTCTGGACCACCGTCTGCAGAATTTTTAAAAGAAGACCCCTAAATTCACAAACTTCCGAGCGATTAGTCTCTATCAGTCCAGCCGTGTTGACGATACCTAGAAATACATGAAAAGAAACAAAATTCGGATACCCGGTCAACTGCCAGCCCCGTGAGTCAAATAAAACAGAAGTTCAACTATAGGAAACGATTAAAGTAGGAGAGAATTGCTTTCACAGTCTTACTTTTAAGTGAGACAAAGACAATGAGAAAGAGGAAACACTGAACATCAAGAGTACAAGGCCAGGAGCCTTATGCAGAGGAAAACGAGAAGCCTAAGAGCTGATCCTCCTCTTACATCTGTAAACTCGTTTGGATCAAAACTTACTCAAGTTGTTGTATCACCAAGGAAGACTTGAGCTGGAACCTCGAACACGCCAGTCTAAACCAGAATCAGTATAGGCAGGTCTTAAATACTAGTTGTCTGTGCTGGGGTGTCAACTGATATCCTTAAAAACTCGAACTGAAAGTGATAGCTTGCAAATTGGATATCGATCACAATCTGTCTTCATAGAAGACTTACTCAATCATGTTTCACACTGGATGACATTACTGTAAGCCACTGAATAAACTAAGTGCATTTATTAGTTTAATATTTATTTAACAAAGAAAGAAAAAGATAAAGAGAATAGATCTATTTCAAACATTCACATACATTTTTTGATAAGCGTTTTTCTTTCTCACATTGTGACTTTCTTTGGATAATTTTTCCTTTGCAAAATTATTTGCTTTCTAATGTTTGTTTGGCTTCTTGAAAAGGAATGATGCATCAAAGAAATGATATTCAATACCACATCAAAGGAGGAAATCCCAATTAATTCACAAAAATATCTGAAATGACTGTCAAATCGAAATATTGATAGAACACAGTGAAGCCAAAAAACGCATTTGATATGGGCCCAATGTCGGTTTGGTATTTCATCATGCAGGAAACTGGGTTAAACTCAACAAGACCAAAGCGTCCTGACGTGTAAAACGGTGGTGCAACATTTTGTTTTATTGTTCGGTTTGGTGTGTGGGAATTTAATGTTCCCAAATATTAATGAAAGTACTTTTTGCTTTGAATGTAGCAAATGCTGCATTTTATTTTCCTTTATCTATATCTTTGGGGCCACCCACGTCACAGACTCGCTATCAAGAGCACAGTACGATAAACATAGCCCTTTAAGGAAAAGGAAAAAACAAAACACAGGTTCCAAATTCCATTCTAAATTTGATCAGGTTTTGAAATCTCGATTATCAAATGAAGTGTTGTGATGAAGTTCCAGTTCCGTTGCGTTGCTGTACACTTTAGCAATACTTGACAACATGTTCTGCAGTGCTGTTTGTGAAAGTGCCCAAAGTCAGACTCAAAGGTGCAGACCCCCCCCCACTCCCCCATACATACACATCATACACACATACACACATCCATTTTTATCATGTTGATGTTTACAGCTTCACTGCGGGGAAAACAAAAGCTAAATGTAATGAATTTTTGAATCTTTGCAAATACAGCGGTTTCCATTTGGAAGAAATTCTCCCTTCTGTCAGATCCTTAAGAATGGATATCATTATAATTTCTGTTACACTCTGTTCATCCTATTTGATCAGATGGAAAACTCACTTGCTGTGAGTTGAAGGGCAAATATTACTGAGTTTAAGTTTGCCTTGATATCATTGCAGTCTAGTTACAACAGCTGCTTCCGCCAGCGGATCTTTTTTTTTGTTGTTGTTGGGGGGAGGGGGCAGGGGGCGTAGAGAACGATGGGTAGGGATAGTTTTTGTTTAATTTTGCCTAGGCAGCGGCCTCCTCGGCCCTGCTCGTCTCAATTTCCAACTACCAAGGTATCTTTAACGTGTGCAACTTGCACTAGTGCCCTCCGGGTTTTTGTTCCTTATCCGAGAAGACTATCTTACTTACCGTAGGAAAAATTGACAAGAAAATATGAGGAAGATCATAAAATTCCAACATTTCTGCAGCGACCGCGATTCGAACCCGGTACCTTCAGTATGAGAGGCGAGCAACTTGCCTTGTAGACCACCGTATCCCCAATATGGATGGACAGAACAATAGTAGATGTGACGTTTCAAAAGAAAGTCTTGACAGAAATTGACAAGTTTGGGGGATAGAGTAAAATTGTAAATATGTTCTTTTTTGGGGTTTGTACATGTTTATGTATTTGTGTCTAAAAATCGTCCGTTTCGTTCTCTCTCTCTCTCTCTCTGTCTGTCTGTCTGTTTCTCTCTCTCTCTCTCTCTCTCTCTCTCTCTATCTCTCGCTCTCTCACTGTATATATATATGTGTGTGTATGTTGATTTTTTTTCGGCATCTCTCCCATCCCCCTTTCCTACTATATGTAAGCTGTGTACTCTATAGTAGATGTCACATATCGAATAGTTGGAATAGGAATTCGCGTCAGTAAGCACACCAGTGCGCAATTTATTAATACGACTTCATCATTCGTGAGTTGATTCGTGCGCTGTGTAACAGGATATGACGTATAATCCACGAACGTGTCATAGCGGAAACCAGGGCCAACAGTTACGGTCGACAGCTCTGAATCATATAAATAGGTTCGAGCCCAAGCTGGCCTCAGTTACAGATGGATATTGTATCCCTCCCCATGCAGTAATTCCCTAGAGCTCCACGCAAGTGAGTGTAACGAAGACCTGCCATCCAGAATGATAATTGTATTGTCGGTGAGAGCCAACTCAAGAAATAAATAGCCTGCTTGGCTGTGATACAGAACATCAGTAAACCAGCGCACATTCTATATTCCGTTCACGGTTTGTGAACAGACTAATTGTAAATTTTTGTAGACAGCAACCCATTAGATCTATATCGGGACCATCCCTACAGAAGCCGAGAGATCAACGAACTGTTCCCCTGGGAGGAGCTGCCCTCCCGTAATGGATGTGATATCTAAACAGCGATTCGTTGATGGTTGTGAATCCCAACGTTATGATAGCCATATTAGCTTGACATATAATATTTGATTTGGTTAAAGCTAATTATAATCATTAGAAGTACTTAAATTAAGTGAGTCTCCATTCTGGAGAAAGAGTGTACTTGTAGAATAAAAGTGATTTTCTGCTTTATTAATTAGGCTGATCAGAGTTGGGTTGCAATTATAATTTCCATATGAATTGATATAACTCCATGCATTTATATTATTAAAATTAGTAAGAATGCAGTCGAAACTGTTAATCTAATAATTATTGTAATGCCTTGCAGGCCTGGCCCAAATTCTACATACTCTGTTATCTCATTATTTTACGTGAGTGATTGATAGTAGTTTTCCGAGTGTCAGTTAGACCTCTAGATTAGAGAGCTATATTCCCCAGAACAAATAACTTGACTCGTTGATATTGGAAATAAAATTACCCCGTCCCATAACTCATTCAGATGCAAACTTGTCAATTCAGTGAAAATAAACTGAAGGAAAAACAACAATAAACAAGACATTACAAACAATCTACTTAGTTGGAACAAAAAGTCAGACAACAGATAGACACACACAAACACGGAGAGACAGACACGAACTGACTGATAGTGATAAATAGACTGACGCGACCGTTCATTTTTTGTTTCGGAAACACATTGTCAACTTGCCTAATGGATGGGAGAACTCAATATCTGATTGAACAGGACCGAACGAAAAACGGGGGGGGGGGGTGGAATAGGTAAAGAAACAGGTAGAGGACTTACATATGGTGAGAGACAGAGACAGAGAGAGAGAGAGAGAGAGACAGAGAGAGAGAGAGAGAGAGAGAGAAATGGGGAGGGAGAAAGAAAGAGAGAGAGAGAGAGAGACTGAGAGTTTGTTCTTAGACTTACGTGTGATTATGTGTTTTTTTCCAGATAAATCTGGAACATTTTATTATGAAATTTGCCTATTTATTTATTTTATTTTGCGGGGGGGGGGGGGGAGGAGCTAAATCACCCATTTCAAGAAAAAGACACTGTTGTTTTTTCCCGACCACATCAGAGCCAGAGATAATTGTTCAGATAAGGACATTTCCCGTACAGAACACAAAAACCATTGTTACTGGTCAGCTGTCACCTGACTGGAGAGGAGGCAGTTCCGACCAAGTCCATTATGAAATCTCCACATTCCTGTCTCACAGTTTTAAAATAGTTTCTGGCGGTAGCTGTTACGTAATTTTCAGAATGCAGATTATGTTTTCATGAAAAGGAATAATAGAATAAATTTACGGACCGTAATCCAGAAATGACGTTGCCTTGTAAAGTATCAATTGACAGAACGAACACTACAAATACGTTATTATAAACATTCTGGGTCACCACTACCATCAGCAAAGCATATAATATTTACAAACACAACTACGACATCTTTTGTTACCATCACCTCACAATCCATTATTTAGTAACAACAAATTTGATTTCGAGAGAAACGCAAACGATTTCGTTGCCTTTTAATTTTCATTTTCAATAACAAAAACAACAATTCAACGACGATAACAACAACAACAAATAAACGACAAAGACATGATCAATAACAAAAACAACAAGGTCATAAAGAACAGGAAAATCAATAACAAGGACAACAAAAACCATAAAGAACAGGAAAATCAATAACAAGGACAACAAAAACCATAAAGAACAGGAAAATCAATAACAAGGACAACAAAAACCATAAAGAACAGGAAAATCAATAACAAAGACAACAAAAACCATAAAGAACAGGAAAATCAATAACAAGGACAACAAAAACCATAAAGAACAGGAAAATCAATAACAAGGACAACAAAAACCATAAAGAACAGGAAAATCAATAACAAAGACAACAAAAACCATAAAGAACAGGAAAATCAATAACAAGGACAACAAAAACCATAAAGAACAGGAAAATCAATAACAAGGACAACAAAAACCATAAAGAACAGGAAAATCAATAACAAAGACAACAAAAACCATAAAGAACAGGAAAATCAATAACAAAGACAACAAAAACCATAAAGAAAAACAAACAATAACAATAAAAACAATAAAAGAAAACAGAAGCAACAAAAAGAAGAAGAACAATAAAAAACAACAAAAACCAGAAAAAACCAACAACAAAAACAACAATACAACGACAAGTCAACAACAACATCATCAAAAACAACAACAACACAGTCAAAACAACAGAAATGCCAAGAATAACAACAAGGAAAACAAAACAACCGGAAACAACAGCAACAAATTCTACAATCACCAGAACAATCACAACATTAGCAACAACAACAAAACCAAGAGAAAGAAAAACAACAACAACAACAGGAGCAAAATAAGAATAAAACAACTGACTGCAACAACATCAAAAACAACTGACTGCAACAACATCAAAAACAATTGACTGCAACAACATCAAAAACAACTGACTGCAACAACATCAAAAACAACTGACTGCAACAACATCAAAAACAACTGACTGCAACAACATCAAAAACAACTGACTGCAACAACATGAAAAACAACTGACTGCAACTACATCAAAAACAACTGACTGCAACAACATCAAAAACAACTGACTGCAACAACATGAAAAACAACTGACTGCAACTACATCAAAAACAACTGACTGCAACAACATCAAAAACAACTGACTGCAACAACATCAAAAACAACTGACTGCAACAACATCAAAAACAACTGACTGCAACAACATCAAAAACAACTGACTGCAACAACATCAAAAACAACTGACTGCAACAACATGAAAAACAACTGACTGCAACTACATCAAAAACAACTGACTGCAACAACATCAAAAACAACTGACTGCAACAACATGAAAAACAACTGACTGCAACTACATCAAAAACAACTGACTGCAACAACATCAAAAACAACTGACTGCAACAACATCAAAAACAACTGACTGCAACAACATCAAAAACAACTGACTGCAACAACATCAAAAACAACTGACTGCAACAACATCAAAAACAACTGACTGCAACTACATCAAAAACAACTGACTGCAACAACATCAAAAACAACTGACTGCAACTACATCAAAAACAACTGACTGCAACTACATCAAAAACAACTGACTGCAACAACATCAAAAACAACTGACTGCAACAACATCAAAAACAACTGACTGCAACAACATCAAAAACAACTGACTGCAACAACATCAAAAACAAATGACTGCAACAACATCAAAAACAATTGACTGCAACAACATCAAAAACAACTGACTGCAACAACATCAAAAACAACTGACTGCAACAACATCAAAAACAACTGACTGCAACAACATCAAAAAACAACTGACTGCAACAACATCAAAAACAACTCACTCCAACAACATCAAAAACAACTGACTGCAACAACATCAAAAACAACTGACTGCAACAACATCAAAAACAACTGACTGCAACAACATCAAAAACAACTGACTGCAACAACATCAAAAACAATTGACTGCAACAACAACAAAAACAACTGACTGCAACAACATCAAAAACAACAATCTCATCAGCACACAACGACGACCACAACCACAACTAGAAATAAATGTTACAATAGCAAGGATAACAAAAATAGCAACACAACAACAATAATAACAGCAAGATCAATGTGACAACAAAAGCAAAAACCACAGGAAGAACAGGGACAAAGACAATAAGAACAGCATTATAATAACAACAAATACAACAACGACAACAACAAAACATGAGAAACGCCCATTGCAACACCCAAAATAATATTTCTATCTAGTCTATATACACACACACAATACATACACACACATACACAAATTAATACACACATAATTACACACATACTTATTGTCAGGTCAGAAAAATCTGCTACTGGTAACATGTAATCCAGTATAACCTGTTTCATGAACTGGTACGCTAGCATGGTATCAGTGGGCGTGCACCTGTCGGTGCAAACGGCCAGGGCGGAGGAGGTTTCATCTAACCCAACGGCCACATGCTAGGGCACAATGTGACCTTCAGTATTTGAGTCCTTCACATTGGCCCCCGGTAGCGGTGTGGTCATAGGCTTGTTTGCCTAAATCACAGACGAAGAATTGAGCAAACTTCCCGGTCGCAGCTTCGAAGCTGGCGGCAGCAGGCCAGTGGTTGGTTGATAGGGCAGATGGCAATATACCGTCACTCTGGCCTGGATATCGTGACACAGAGCATCCACCAGTATTGGTGTTCTTTGGTTTGGGTCTTTCACCCTAGTCAGTTGGGACTGCGAGGCTGTGGAGTAGCCTACAGGCAGCCGGTCAGGCAATATGACTGTCCCTCTGGCATCCTCCTGCACCTGGATACATTTCCAGTCGTCTTGACCCTGTCTTGCCACTTGGATAAGTTGTGTCCAGGCGAGAGAGTGAGTCTAATGTTTGCGCAGCTCTTTCTCATTAAAAACAAATTCTTTGCGCCAGTCTTAACACACACCTCGTCTTCTTTCATCTTTGTCTCGTCTTCTTTCCTCTCAAAATTCCAACGGCGATGGGCGAGTGCGGTGGCAGCAGGTTTGGATAGACTGGAAGCTGTTAGTGTCACGAGCAGAGTTAGGGTCTTGGGGATGTTACGACTGCACGAGAGGCAGCTAACTCACACTCGGACACAACCACACAAGAAAAGCATTAAACAACCAGAGCGTATATATGTCAGGCCGGCCAGGCCATGGCCCACATAAATATTAATAACAAAACAAAAGACAACAGGGGTATACATCCAAACCAAAAAAAACTCTAACCAATAACCCAACCAATGACATTCATGTAACCATGGAGGCACCGCAATCAAGTAGCAAATAGGTATACCATACGAAACTAGATATCAATTTAAAGTGACAGTTGAGTCGCCACTGGCCAGTCGCCAGGCAAACTCTCCATAAATCATATGGCCTTAAATGTTAGGAGAGCCCAGTACGTTCAAAGCCTACAGAAGCACTCTTCGGCTTGTAGGTAATTTAAGCAGTTGCCAAAAGACTATATTTTATGCACAATCACTATTCAATTCATCAACAATGTGCTATATTATTCTAATCATACTATGGCAATAGATCTATGATACAGGACACTCGTGGTCGAGTGCCAGCTGGGGTTTCCTTAGTCTTCCTATGAGGCTGTAGTTCTCTCTCTACCTCCGATCTCTATTATGCTTGAATAAATAAGATATATTACCATTGCTCACGCCTACTGGTAGGCGCGAACATCAATATAGCGCAGCATGGGCTTTCAAAGGTCAGCCCACTCAGACCTTTCTTTCTAGAGCTCAGTCAGTCCGTTAGCAAGGACTTCTTGTCTTCAAAGCACACAGTTCAGGTACTGGTCAACCGGAGATACTTCACGACACGATGCTTCTGCTCGTCTGTATTCACCTAATCTGAACGTTACACGATGTTATATACTATCTAACTACCCAGCGTGCTAGTCCGCTGGCCCAATTAGTTCAGCTATCTCATAGGTCGAAACCTCCCACCATTTTAATTGTAGTAATATGTCTGCACTATTCTACCAGCCAGTTAACGTGCAAAAACTTGTCTAGTCATACTTAACAATGTCAACTGTCCCCATCTTGTTTCACCCCTACTCCATTACTTAAAAGCGTGAATCCAACAGTTTAACTTTACATTTATTTACTCACCAACTATAATTTGGCGAGGACCGTTCAAGGCCACCAGCCAATTTTTCATGGCCCTGGTAAAAAAACAACTCACTCTCTGCGTGAGTTTTAATAACATCTGAATCATGACACATCCCCCACTCCAGTTAAAATTTGCAATTTTAACGATATAAATGATTATCGTAAGGGGAAGGCATGAGTCGAGAAATTGCTCGAAAGGTTAACTTAACTAAGAATACTAGGTAATAACTAAGACTAGTACTAAAGTTGAAAAAAACCTACAGGACGGGTATCATTGATGGACAAAACTTCATGAAAATCTTAAGGCTCCGTCCAAAAGTATATATCTCTCTGAGGATTAAATCTTACCTCTAAATACGTAGACATTAACAGTCATAACTCGAAAATTTTAGAGTACAACATTGATCCTGTGCGAATGTCATCAGGAATGCATACATACAATGAATAATACTCAAGAAAAGATAACTATAGTAGCATCGATGGCATTAGTGGATCTGGACTCCTGGTCTGCCATGACTTCTCGTCCTCGGCCCTGGGCAACAACGTCTGGTGTGACCCAAATACGGGTCGACGTCAGTAAAATAGCTCTTGGATCAAAGGAAAGCAAAGGGGTAGGTGAAAAGTGTTCACAATGGGTGAACAATATGTGATACCATCCCTCGGTCTCTGAATGAGGTGCTAATCAGTATCCAACGCCAATACATATGACAGACTAAAATACAACAAGATTAAGGTAACCGTGATAATAGGTCGGCATGGACATTATCTCCACCAGGAATGGCCTTTATAATGAAGCGGTATTCCTGAAGGGCCAGACTCCATCTGGTCAAACGAGCGTTCTTGGCTCGGTTCGATTTTAAAAATAACAACGGTTTATGGTCTGTCTCGATGACGAATTCCGTCATAAGTAGGTAGCGGGAAAACGCGTCTACGGCGTATACAATCGCCAGGCATTCTCGCTCTATAATAGCGAATCTCTGCTCTCTCGGAAGTAATTTCCGGCTAGCGTACATACAAGGGCGCAATAAGCCATCTCTTGCCTGAAGCAAAACAGCTCCAATTCCTTGGTCCGACGCGTCAGTTCGGACGGTGAAGGTGCGCCTAATATTCGGTAGGATAAGCAGCGGCGAACTGGAGAACAGTTGCTGCACTGTCGCGAGCGCGGTGGCGCACTGCGTATTCCAGGTAATTTTGTTGGGTCTGTCTTTTCTTGTAAGATCGGATAACGGGGCCGTAAGGGCCGAAAAATTAGGAACGAATTTCCGATAATAGCTTAAGAAGCCTAACAGGCTACGAACCTGCTTCTTAGTATGAGGAGCCTGGAGTTTTAAAATCTTACTTATCTTACTGTCGTCCGGTGTTTGGACGCCTTTGGCGATAGTATGTCCCAGAAAGTTAATCTGCGTATAACCCAGGAAGACTTTGCTAGGCTTAGCTGTAAGCCCGGCATCTCGAAGTTTACTAAGCACTTGACGAAGTGCTTCTAAGTGGCCTTTCCAATCCATATGGAAAGCGCAAATGTCGTCAAAGTAGCTTAGGACGCATGGTGTCTGCTGCAATAGGATGTTCATCATCCTCACAAATGTCGCTGGTGCCGTTACGAGACCGAATGGCATGAATCTCCATTGCATGAGACCCATAGGGGTCTGAAACGCTGTGTACTGTTTACTGGCCTCTTCCATTGGGATTTGCCAGTAGCCTTTAGCCAAATCTATTTTCGAAAACACGGACGACTCGGCCAATCGCGCAAATAGATCTTCCTGATTCGGGATAGGTGCAGCATCGTAAATGGTTAGAGCGTTAAGCTTCCTGTAATCGATACAAAATCTAACGGAACCGTCTGTTTTCTTTACTAGTACAATCGGCGAGCAGTAAGGGCTCGTCGAGCGCTCAATGACTCCTAAGGTGAGCATCTTTTCCACCTCGGACTGTATGGTGTCGTGCGCTTGCAGCGGGCGCGGGTAGGGTTTGACAAACACGGGTACGTCCGAGTGCAACCGGATGACATGTTGAACTAAGGATGTTTTACCCGGCAAATCAGTGAATACTGGCGAAAACTCCCGAACAAGATTCATGATGTCCTGTGTCTTACTTTGATCCAGCTCTGGATTGATATTAACGGAAGTCGCGTCCTCTGTGGCTTGCAAGCATAGGAGCGATCTAGTCATAGATAATGGCTCCCGGTCGTTGTCATCGATAGTGACCATCGCTGCGTTTGCTTGTGCCACAACATGGCATGAATGATCGTGATGAGTTTTATCATCGGTAATATACTTTTTCAACATATTAGAGAGTCCGCGCATAAACGTGACGTCGGCGAAAGTTACCCAACACGGAGGAATTTGTCCATTTTCGCACTCTCTTGGGTCGCGCTTAGTTGCGATTCGGCTGTGAGAGTTACGAAAGTAACTTTGCAACTTTGTCGATACGGAGCTTCTGTTTGTGAACTTTTCACCTGGAAACAAGCTTTTTTTCACGATATGAATGGATTTTTATGACATATTAACCTTTTTTCTTGCTAATTTGATGGCCATTTTTTCCTGCCCATGACTGTTGTGTTAACTAATCTTCATTTCTCAACATGTGGTAAAACTCGATTTCGCTGTGGTAGCGTAGCATCCTTGTGGTAGTGTAGCGCCCTACTTGTTCATGTTCGCATGGCCTTTATCGAAGTGGGGCTGCCTTCCCGATTCAGAACTTTAAAATCAGATTAATCTTCGTTCCGTAATCCTGTTGGTACCACAGTATTGTGGACACGACTTTATTCTGACAACTTACTAACATTTATCCTTTTTTTTTACAATAGGAGGGCGCAATCACGGGCAAGCTTGAAAAAAATGTGTCTGACTGCGAACGTAGATTTAGGTCACACTGATTTCGTTGTTCATTCAACTTTCTGAAAGAGAGAGAGAAGGGGCGGGGGGGGGGTGGAAATGGTACACCTCGTGATTACATAGGTCTAATGCAAAAGATGTACAAAAAAATGTAGCCGCAGAGAGATGGACCAACAGGCTGTGAGCCAAAGACTTTTTGAAAACATACTTTCAAGTCCCAGAATTTGGCCATATTCAAACACCGCTAAGTCAGTGCGACACGTGTGTGTCGTACGACGAGGTAACATGGAAGGCTCATAAAAGCAAATGATGCACAGACTTCTAATGCCAAATAAAAACTATTTGCTGAGCATGGGGATGTTGTAGTGACAACGATGGGTTTGCAGGCAAAGGTCATCGCTCCATGTCTAAATGCACTGGCGTCATGTTACAAAAAGAAACGTGTATGTCCATAACTTTTCAATCCACAACCTGGCCATTAAAGATGACGTGGAATGCTTCTTGTGGCATGAGGTGGAAGGAAAGCTAATGCCCAATGAATTCGCATCTTGTGTGTCTTACAACTTGGGAGCTACAAAAGGTGCATCCAGTACATCGAGGGCTGTACCTGCGAGAAGAGCAACCTTATTCTGGCCAAGGCTCTTCTCCGCTTTTCAAGACTAAGAGCTACTTACATGGAGCAGAAGTATTTAAAGAAGGGTCACACTATAGCGGGATATGACTGCGTGCATTCAGCAGTATTGTTCCACCGCACGAAAAGAGAGAGAGAGAGAGAGAGAGAGAGAAGTAGGAAGTCATTGAGAACAAAGAGAGGGGGCTGGGTGAACGAGGAAAGAGATAAAACGTGAGAGCGAAAAAACGAAAGAGAAAGAAATAAAGAAAAGTGGAGAGGAGGGCGGACGGGTGAGAAAGAGAGAGGGGGAGGGGGAGATGGGTGAAGAGAGGGAGGGCCGAGAGATGAGACCTGGTAAGAGGAATTATATAGAAGGAAGGAGGAAAAAGGGGGAAAGCATGGAAGGAATGGATGAATGAAAAGGCGGAAAGAATGAGCCGAAAAGGCTGAAAGAGAAAGTCTGCAGGTTTTTGTTTTTCTTTTTTAAAGTTTATTTTTAATTGATAAACCGTCTTTTTTAATTCCCACAATATAAAGAACTAGATAACCTACCGGGCATTGGAATAAACAATCATGTGCTCCCCCCCCCCCCCATCTCTCTCTCTCTCATATAATAATATTAATAAACTACAGTCTTGCTTCAGAACTCATGCGCACCAGAACACTACGCACCAAACTGAACGCTTGATACGGTTTCTTTTTATGACATGCACGGTACTATATATTACGAAACAAACATGCAAAGATACAGATGTTATATAACAATAAACATTGTTATTGTTTTTAAATATATGCTTGAAGTAAACAACTTTTAATTATAGCCATCATCTTCCTTATCTCAATTGCCACCTTCCTGCCAAATTTAAGGCCTGAAGAGTGTATAGTTTGGTCAGTGACTCATGCCAAAGGTTGCAAGTTAGTGAAATATTAATAGATTGCCCATGCATTGTATGTTTTTTAATGTTTTTATGTGTCTATATGGAACGTCTTTAACGTCTTCTAGTTTACTTCATTGCTGTTACCCGTCTTCCATTTTCTCCAAATATTTTTCCACTTTTACTAAAGTCACTTTATATCCGTCCTGTCGCTATACAACTTCATCCATGTCTGGTACACACCTGATTTGCCCTCGAAAACTAGCCTTCACAAAGGCAAAACGAAAACATGCCTGGATAAAGAGGTTTGCTGGCCAGTGAGAGAGAGGAAATGCGCACAATAAAACCGCCTTAAGGATAAGGAGGTTTTATCGTGCGGATTTCGGGTCAGCAAACCTGCTAAACACCTAAAACATAATTGTAATCATAATCATCAGGATGAGACATCAGGCAGTGTATTAAGTTGTAAAAGCAAATGTATACTAGTGAGAAAATTTCAAGAATCTGCGACCTGTGGTTTGGAATAAATCAGTTTTTTCCTTCTCCTGTAAAATTTCCCAAACCAGCTTTGTGAGGTTTTATTATGCGGACGACGACATGTAGCTTAGTTAAGCCACCTTCGTTGAACAGCCGCTGCAGTGCACATGAATCACTATTGTTCTATTTTTTTTTTACACTTGAAAAAGGTGAAAGCTGAAAATTTGTGTATTTTCCTGTTTTCTTTTTAGTTTGCTTTGTATCGTCTGAGTTTTATTTCTCACGCAGGGCTTCGCTACATACAACTATTTCTTTTTGCCCAATTTTGACAATCAGTGAATTAGTAGGGAAGACGCCGGAAGGAGTGATGCATGCAAGGCTAGCCTAGCGTCCTTTCTGGTCTGCTGTTCCACGCGAATAAGCTCCCGTCTCTCCCCTTAGCACCGAACAGCACGTCGATGCGCCTCCCTACGATAATGATTGTTTCACGATGCACTTCGGGTGGTTTATAGACAGTCCGCGCATATACGCACCGTCGGCGGAAGTTACGCAACGCGGAGGAATTTGTCCGTTATCGCACTATTTTGGGTCGCGCTTTGTGGCGATTCGGCTATGACAGATACGAAAGTGACGTTGGAACTGCTGTCATTACGGAGCCAAAATTTTTGAACTTTTCATCCAGAAGCAAGCTTTTTTTTCACGGTATGTATGGACCTTATGACATATTAACCTTTTTTCGTGCGAATTTGATGGCCATTTTTTCCTGCCCATGACTGTTGTGTTAATTAATCTTCATTTCTCAACATGTGGTAAAACCCGATTTCGCTGTGGTAGCGTAGCATCCTTGTGGTAGTGTAGCGCCCTACTTTTTCATGTTCGCATGGCCTTTATCGAAGTGCGGCTGCCTTCCCGATTCAGAACTTTAAAATCAGATTAATCTTCGTTCCGTAACCCTGTTGGTACAACATTATTGTGAACAAGACTTTATTCTGACAACCTATGAACATTTATCTTTTTTCTTTTACAAATATATGAATTTCCCGGCATTATCCGGGATAAAACTGTGAACCCACCCTTCCATCTCTCTCTCTCTCTCTTTGGTCTAGAAAGCTTCCCATATTTTACAGTCGTACTGCAGATTTCATGCGCACCAGAGCACTATGCACTCATTTCTGGTAGGGAAATGGCGCGCACTGAATTGAACGCATATTAATACATCGTTTCCGGTGCGGTGAGCTTATTACAGGGAGCCAAAACAAAGATCATTGTATTTTACTTTTTTACGACTTTTAATTTAAAAATACCTGAAACTTGAATTAACACAATCAGTCGATAGAAAAGCGATTGAACTAGATTTACTGACACATAAGAAAATTAATTTTATAACTTTTGAAACTGTCATTTAGGTTGTAAAGTCGAGTAAAATATGGGGCAAAACTGCACCACAATGAATACCGAACAGCACGTAGGTGCGCGGAGTGTCCTTCGCTACGATAAGGTGTGCATTACGATGCGCTTCGGGTGGCTTTTGATAAGTAACTTTAGGCCAACGTGATGCCCCGGCGCGGACTCTCTATTAATATGGTACACCTTATCGTTACCACGTATGGTAATGAGATAATTAACTCTGGAGAGTCGCTTTTTAACTAGAAAGGGGCCTTTCCAAGTGAGGAGTAGCTTGTTATTCGTTTCTGGTAGCAGCACCAATGCCCGATCTCCGACTGACAGGGTTCTTAACCGACTACCCCGATCGCGATATCCTATAAATGACCTGGTCCGTAAGCATGCAAATTGTCGAGCCAGGTCGCATGCATTAACTATTCTATGTCGGAGATCGACTATGTACTGATACGCGGATCGCGTATCAGGAACGTCGGTATCAGAACCGGCGTATAAATCGCGTAAAATGGCCATCGGGCCACGTGGTTTTCGACCGTATAACAGTTCAAACGGGGAAAAACCCATTGTCGCATTTGGGAGTTCCCTATATGCGAACAAGATGGCCGGAAGTCGACGGTCCCAGTCACCAGGTCTATCGGCGGAAACGCGTGCCAGCATAGTTTTCATGGTGGCATTCCAGCGCTCGCAACAGCCATTGGACTGTGGATGGTATGGCGACGTAAGTTTCTGCCTAATGCCCGTGAGTTCCAATACTTTCCTGAAAAGGTCAGAGGTGAATTGCGGACCTCTATCGGACAATAATTCGGACGGGAATCCGACACGTGTGAATATGGTCACCAATGCCTCGGCGACGTGATCGGCCGATATTTCCTTTAAAGGGACAGCCTCAGGCCAACGGGTGGCATAATCGATTACTGATAGAATAAACCGATGGCCTTTATCCGACTTCGGTAATGGCCCGACGACGTCGACGGCAACTCGCTGAAATGGAGTGGAAACCGGCGGCATCTCTTGTATAGGTGCCCGCGAAGTTTTTCCTTTGGGGGTTCTTTTCTGGCATGTATCGCAACGCGACACATAGCTATTTATGTCCCCGTAAACCCCGGGCCAAAAAAACTGAGACAGGACTCTCGATTTTGTTCTCGCTTTGCCTTGGTGGCCCGCCAATGGCGTGTCGTGCGCGAGGCGGATGATGTCTCGGCGAAATGATCTCGGTATGACCAATTGCAAAATAGTTTCGCGCCTTCCCCAAAAAATGCGATATAGGAGGTCGTCTTTAAGGCAGAACCTGGATGTATCCGGGTTGTCCGGATCAATCTTAGCAAAGAGGGGCTTTAGTGATGGATCTGTGCGCTGTTCGCTACGAAAAATCTCGGGGGTTACATCCAAATCGACGACAGGCGATCGTAATGTGTCGTCACTCTGGCGACGCGATTGTTGTCTTGTCGTGACACACGCAATGTCGTTATCATCCCAAATCCCGAGTTCGTAATCGGAGACGTCCTTTAAGTGGGGAATATTCCCAATGATTAGGTCGGCGACCGGATTTGGTAGCACGCAGGCCGTGACAACACCAGTTATAAACGGTGTGTCAACATATATTTCCGCCAAACGAAAATGTTCAACTGAACCACCAAAAGTAATGCATGTCGCATCGCGATCCAGGAGTTGTGCAGGACGGACCAGCGATTCACGTACACCGACGGTCGTACAGCAATACGGATGCTCGTATGGCGTTTACTCGTCCCTCATACAATGTCAGCGCGCCTCGCTCGTGGAGGGCGGACATAACTGGAATAACTTTATCTACGGTTTCGGCATTCCTAGTTCTGTAACCGCGGTTTTCGGTGAATGCTACAGAGCATGCATTTGCCGCATCTAATCTAACTCTGCATTGTCGCGCAATGTGGCCTCCGGCGCCACATCTATAACAGTAGACTGGATTATCATCCCTTCGAGGTGTACCTCGATAAGAAGGAAATGTGGGCGCTTGATAGTAGTTGTTACGCGGTCCTCCGGTAGGGAAAGGACGTGTATATCGGGGTTCCCAGTCCCGAGAAAATTTATGGGGATTCGGTTGCCTCCTGTTAACCGGCGGCTCGGACCGTGGACAAACCTGCGGCGACTGTCGAAAGGGCTGTCTTGATTGTCTCGACGGTACCGGTGTCTTAGTAGCAGCGCCGGCGTAACACGGTTCGCTTACTTTAGCTTTAGCTAACGATCGATTAGGGTGAGCCGCAGCATACCGTTCCGCTATCGATGTTATCTCGACGGTAGTTTTGGGGGCTTGTTCCTTAAAATGCGCCACCAGGTCCGTGTGGCAGGACATATATATTTGGTCTTTAATTATCAAATCATATAGTTTCTTGTAGTTTCCCTCTTCCACACCGGCCAACTCAGTCCAACGGCTGAGTAGGTGGCGGAGGCGGTCCACGTAAGTAGAGAAATTCTCAGATGCCTCCGGCTTGCAATCGCGGAAACGCTTATGAAATCCATCTTCCGTATGTTGGAAACGCTTTAATAGCGCGGTCTTTAGAATGTCATAGTCCCTAGCGTCATCAATAGTGAGGCTATGGAAAACTTCCAACGCTCTCCCTGTCAAAAGATTGGCGAGGCATGACGTGTACTCACTACGCTGCCATCCCGCGCAAACGGCTTGGAGTTCGAAGCGGTGTAGGTAGGAATCAATACGATCAACCTTATCATTAAAGGTTGGCAATTTAGGCTTCGTTTTATTATTGGAAGTAACTTCCGGAGCCCCGGTAGGTTGGGCTTGCTTCGCTTCTAACTGTTTCAAAGTGAGCTCGTACTCTCTTTGAGCCTGTTTTTCCGCGCGTTCCGCGGCTCTATCGTCTCGTTCCGCAGCTTTTTCTTGGCGTAATATCTCCGCGGCCTTTTCTTGGCGTAATATCTCCGCGGCCTTTTCTTGGCGTAATATCTCCGCGGCCTTTTCTTGGCGTAATATCTCCGCGGCCTTTTCTTCTCGTAATCTCTCCGCGGCCTTTTCTTCTCGTTCTTCTTTCAGTTTCTGGTCTACCCAAGAAGCACGCTGAGCTTCCGGTATGCCAAATGATTGGGCTAGTTCCAAATATTTCTGTAGTTCGGCCATGATATCGGTCGATAATGCGATATAATAATGTCCTAATCGAGGACAACTTCTGAAAAATCTCTAACTTTATTCTCCCTTGAAGCAATTTATCAATTGCACTCTGCGGGTGTTCGTTCCTGCAGTATGAACGAAATTAACAAAATCAACAACAAACTGTACGTCTTAGTCAACCAACTAGTGGTTGAGCTATCTCAGTGATCACTTAACTCCACGTATTTCTCCTAATCCTCAAGCAGTCAGTCTACTGCTTCCGTGATTGGTCGTTAAATAACGATACCAATGTAATATTCCCAGTGTATTTTCCGTACACTCCTAGCAGCGTTCCCTCTGCTATAAATCGGAATAAATCAATATTCACGATATTAACTTCCTTGGCTATACAAGCCTAACAACTCTAATATCCAGATTATCTCTCAACGTGCCCTAGACACATGATTTATCCCAGGCAATACTATAGCAAGTATGAATACAAAATATAATAATGCAACACTGTAATGGAAAAGAATTACATGGAGAGTAAGACGAGACTAACAGAAAGAACAAACGACAACAGACCTGACTAACCTGAAACTATCTACAAAAAGGTAAGAAAAAGAACAGGAGAGACGTCTTCCTAAAATACGAGGAAGATAGAACGCTAACAATCTATACGAATAACAGGTCCCTACAGAACTATTCAAGGCAAAGCAAATCTCCTATCCGTTTTAAACGCCATCTAGATCTGCTAGTCTGGCAAAAAGAGGTATGCTGAGTCTCGATCCCTTCCAACCTCCCGCGTATCTAATCTAACACAAAAGAAAAAATAATGCCTGTCAAAAGTAGGGGAGCTGGAACGACAAACCCCTCAAACGAAGACAAATACAGATGGTTCACTTAACTGGGCAAAATGGACTGGCTCTTTCCTTTGGTCCACAGCGCTGGTCTTGTCTTTTCCTGATGCTAGCTGTCAGTCCCTCGTAGTGGTCCCAGGATCAATGACGAGAGGACATGCCAGACATGTGGGGGAGAAACAAAAAAAATTAGCAGTATAGAAAACTATCTGTAAACAAAAATGATATAAATAACATTGGAGTGTAGAGTGGTAGACCTGCAGCTGTTGACGGGGTCCTCTTCAGATGATAGTAGTGTCCTCTAGATGTCAGAGGGTGACGGGTCCTCTTCAGATGTCAGTGGGGTCCCCTCCAGATGTCAGTGGGGTCCCCTCCAGATGTCAGTGGGGTCCCCTCCAGATGTCACGAGCAGAGTTAGGGTCTTGGGGATGTTACGACTGCACGAGAGGCAGCTAACTCACACTCGGACACAACCACACAAGAAAAGCATTAAACAACCAGAGCGTATATATGTCAGGCCGGCCAGGCCATAGCCCACATAAATATTAATAACAAAACAAAAGACAACAGGGGTATACATCCAAACCAAAAAAAACTCTAACCAATAACCCAACCAATGACATTCATGTAACCATGGAGGCACCGCAATCAAGTAGCAAATAGGTATACCATACGAAACTAGATATCAATTTAAAGTGACAGTTGAGTCGCCACTGGCCAGTCGCCAGGCAAACTCTCCATAAATTATATGGGCTTAAATGTTAGGAGAGCCCAGTACGTTCAAAGCCTACAGAAGCACTCTTCGGCTTGTAGGTAATTTAAGCAGTTGCCAAAAGATTATATTTTATGCACAATCACTATTCAATTCATCAACAATGTGCTATATTATTCTAATCATACTATGGCAATAGATCTATGATACAGGACACTCGTGGTCGAGTGCCAGCTGGGGTTTCCTTAGTCTTCCTATGAGGCTGTAGTTCTCTCTCTACCTCCGATCTCTATTATGCTTGAATAAATAAGATATATTACCATTGCTCACGCCTACTGGTAGGCGCGAACATCAATATAGCGCAGCGTGGGCTTTCAAAGGTCAGCCCACTCAGACCTTTCTTTCTAGAGCTCAGTCAGTCCGTTAGCAAGGACTTCTTGTCTTCAAAGCACACAGTTCAGGTACTGGTCAACCGGAGATACTTCACGACACGATGCTTCTGCTCGTCTGTATTCACCTAATCTGAACGTTACACGATGTTATATACTATCTAACTACCCAGCGTGCTAGTCCGCTGGCCCAATTAGTTCAGCTATCTCATAGGTCGAAACCTCCCACCATTTTAATTGTAGTAATATGTCTGCACTATTCTACCAGCCAGTTAACGTGCAAAAACTTGTCTAGTCATACTTAACAATGTCAACTGTCCCCACCTTGTTTCATCCCTACTCCATTACTTATTAATCACGAACATTAAAACCGACAAACGTGAATCCAACAGTTTAACTTTACATTTATTTACTCACCAACTATAATTTGGCGAGGACCGTTCAAGGCCACCAGCCAATTTTTCATGGCCCTGGTAAAAAAACAACTCACTCTCTGCGTGAGTTTTAATAACATCTGAATCATGACAGTTAGCACAGACCTACACGTTGGTGGCTGTGGGCTATGGTCGCTTCATCGTCGATTGAAGTGGAGGCGTGGGGAGTCCGCACCCACAGTAGCTGAGCAGCCTTATTTAAGGATAGCACTGCTCACCTCAACTGAGGAAGGGGCTAGAAAAGGTGCCCTAAAGAAAGCCCACTTCACATCACCCTGATTGGTATACCGCGACCAGTGGGGATCCCTCAGCGTGGCCAAATGTTTTGGGCCCTCATGGAGTTGGTTCATGCAATAACAATGGGTTGCGCTTACTTACTTTGTGCGCTGAATTTGGCCTGTTCATTACCAACACAAATTTTAGTCTCCCCGGGAGAAACAGAACGTCATGGATGCATTCACAGCATTGGCATCTCATAGACTATGTCATTGTGAGGAAGACTGACAGAAAGGATGTCCTTGTAACAAAGGCGATGTGTGGTGCCGAGTGTGGAACTGACCACAGACTCATTGTTTGCAAGCTCAGACTAACATTGAGGCGCAATAGACGCCCTCAAGGGAAAGCGCCACCTAAACGCCTAAATGTTTCAAAACTCTGCTCAGCTGAGAAACAGAGCGAGCTCTCATCAGAACTCTCCTCAAAATTGGATTGCGTGACTCTTGACCCTGAGAACATTGAACAGAGCTGGACTGACCTAAATACGACTGTACACTCTTGCGCGAGCACCACAGTTGGTTTTCCTGTCCGCAAGCACCAGGACTGGTTCAATGATAATGATAATGAAACCAAAGTGCTCATCAAAGAAAAAAATAGTCTCATCCAAGCTCACTGCAGTGACCCCTCTTCCACAGCAAAAGCTGATGCACTGCGTGCATGTAAGGGTGTACTCCAGAAGAAGCTGAGGAAAATGAAAACTGACTGGCTTGAAGAGCGAGTAAGAGAAAATCAGAAATATGCCGACACAAACAACATTAGAAAGTTCTTTGAGAGCCTCCGAGCTGTGTTTGGACCATCCCGCTCTGGCACTACGCCACTTCTTGTGTCAGATGGTTCAACACGCATTGTTGAATTGAATGCCATAATTCAGCGTTGGGCAGAACCTTTCGGAGGTGTGCTAAATCGGCCATCAAATATAAATACTGAGTCCATTGACCGCCTCCTTCAGACTCCTATTAATGCAGCTCTTGCCAAGCCATTCACAGAAAATGAGACCCGAACTGCCACAAATCAGATGTCCTTTAACAAATCACCAGGCGTGGATTCAATTCCTGCTGAGGTGTATGCCTTCGGTGGAGAAAAGCTTATTGAAAGGTTGACCGAGTTGTTCAATCATATGTTGAAAGTAGGGAAGCTGCCACAGGACTTCAAAGATGCTTCAATCATCCATCTGTACAAAAACAAAGGGGACAGCCAAGTCTGTGACAACCATCGGGGAATCTCTCTACTTTCAATTGCTGGCAAAATATTGGCAAGAATGCTTCTGAATCGCCTTCTTGATCACCTCTCGTCAAATGACTTGCTTCCCGAGAGCCAATGTGGCTTTCGTAAAGAGAGGGGAACGGCGGATATGATTTTTGCTGCCAGACAGATTCAGGAAAAATGCATGGAACAAAATAAAGCACTGTATATCACATTTGTTGACCTCACAAAAGCATTTGACACAGTGTGTCGTGAAGGCCTCTGGAAAATATTGGCGAAGTTTGGGTGTCCACCCGAATTCATCACAATAGTGCGCCAGTTTCATGATGGCATGCAAGCTGCAGTCAAAAGCAACGGCAGTGTTTCAGAGCCCTTTGCTGTCGCAAATGGGGTAAAACAGGGTTGTGTCTTAGCCCCAACTCTGTTCAGCATCATGTTCTCTGCAATGCTACAAGAAGCCTTTAGCTCTCCTCCTCAAGGGGTAAGCATCAAGTACCGAACTGATGGCAGTGTATTCAACCTCAGGAGACTTCAGGCAAAAACCAAAACCAAATGTACTCAAGTCTGTGACCTACTATTTGCTGATGATTGTGCACTTCTGGCACACGATGAGGATAGCATGCAAAACTGTGTTGATAAGTTCTCTAGTGCCTGTGACAACTTTGGCCTCACAATAAGCACAACGAAGACCGAAGTGCTCCATCAGCCTACTCCAGACGACAAGTACCCTGTGACCCCAAATATCAAAGTCCATGACAGTCTTCTGAAGGTGTCGGAGAACTTCACCTATCTTGGCTGTACACTGTCTTCCACGGCTCGTGTTGATACTGAAATTCCCTCAAGAATCAGCAAAGCCAGCTCTGCATTTGGCAGGCTTCGAAAGAGAGTGTAGGATGTTGCCGGCATTCGCACAGACACTAAGCTGAAAGTGTACAATGCAGTAGTCCTTCCCACCCTACTCTATGGGGCTGAAACCTGGACAGTGTACCAATCGCATGCCAGAAAGCTAAATCACTTTCATCTGGCCTGCCTTAGAAAGATCCTAAGGATCAAATGGCAGGATAAAATTCCAGACACTGAGGTCCTCAATCGTGCCAAGGAATTGAGCATCTTCTGCCACCTGAAAAAAATTCAGCTACGTTGGGCAGGACATGTTGTCAGAATGCCCGACTCCAGACTCCCTAAGCAAATCTTCTTCTCTGAGCTCTCCAATGGAACGAGGATGTTGGGGCCCCAAAGAGACGTTACAAAGACACTCTCAAGCAATCACTGAAGGCCTTTGCCATTGATGTGAGTGAGTGGGAAAAGCTCTCGCTTGATCGTGCAAATTGGAGGGCGGCCCTTACCAGAGGCAGCAAAGCATGGGAAGCTGACAGAATCCAGCAGGCTATCAAAAAAAGAGAACGGCGCAAGAAAAGGCCCAGTGGTACTTAAACAACGGAGCACTCTTGTCATTTATGCGGAAGGGTCTGCAGGGCAAAAATAGGACTTATCAGTCACATGAGAAGCCATAAGTCATGAAAGAACAGTCTTTCCATTCTGTCCTCTGTGCCCTTTAGTTCTCTTTATTGTCCATGTGTTGAAATTCTCAACAATTTCTGTTCTTTATTCCTCTGGTGCTGTTAAGGTCATCATCATACCTGATGGACGAACTATTATTATTATTATTATTACTTACATGGCATGACATGTGAGGACCTAGAAATGTTACATGACAAATGAGGACTATTCTTTTTTGTGGTGCTAGAAGCAAAATCAATGGTGCATGTGCTCTTACTGGCCCTTTTAAATATTGCTAGGTCTCACGATCGCGTGCGTGAAGATGGTCACGACCACGTGTGTGATGAGTACCTAACTTATTTACCTTTAAAACCCAGCTAACAAGCCAAGCAAGCAGACCAGCGATCAACGGACACATGGAGTGAGATTTAAATTAAACGATATTTAAGTATAAATGCATGACAAAACTTATGTCAAAACATTCAACTGATGATAATCACATACATAATCACAAAAACAGATATTTTTGAAATTTACTTTTGGGGATCATGGCTATTCTCTACTCGCCGATTCACATCTAGATCTAACCCCTCTGTCCATAAACTTAATTAGGTATACTTAATAATACTTCTTTAGCAGAGAGTTTAAAATTGAGAGAGGGGTAAGGCAGGGTTGCCCAATTTCTCCACTAATCTTTGTGGTTGCTGTTGAAATTTTGGCCCTTAAAATTAAACAAGAAAGAAATATTAGAGGAATTACACTACCGGACACAACGAGCCAGGTAAAAATTAAACAATACGCCGACGACACAACACTTTTTTTGAAAGACTTAATTGACTACAGAGAAATTCTGGCTAAAATAAAAGAATTTACTGAACTCTCAGGCCTGGCATTAAATAAAGAAAAGTCGCTTGTGATGACCATGGGAAAAGAAAGAATTCAGTGGGCTGAAGAACTAGACATAAAAGTGGTTGACAAACTGAACATTTTAGGTATAACTTTCAGCTCGAAGTCTCCAGCAATGGATACGGAGGAAAACTGGAATAAGAAAATAGAAACTACAGAAAAAATACTGTCCTTGTGGGCTAGAAGAGATCTATCTATAATTGGAAAAATACATATAGTGAAAACATTTGGTCTAAGTCAATTTATGTATGTAATGCAGAGCATTGGGCTTCCTTTGCATATTCTGAACAAAATAAATAAGTTATTTTTTAAATTTATATGGAAAAGACGACTTACGAACACCAGGGCGTTTGAAAAAGTAAATAGAGTTACGATGTGTAGTTCATATGAAAAAGGCGGGATGAATATGGTAAATATAATTCATAAGCAAATTTCTATTCTTCTTCAATGGGGAGAAAATTTAATTCATGGTGAAAGTCAACCTTGGAAAATTATTCCTTTGCAATGTCTCGTTCCAGTTGGAGGCATCGCTGCCTTTGAAAGTAACATTGCGAGTAAAGAATTCAAAGGTCTAGAAAAGGTTAAAATACTATTCTGGAGACGAGTTTTGAAGACATGGATCGATAATAATCATATCCCAGAGACCGGAAATGTATTATCAGTAAATGAAACACTGTCTAACAACAAAAATATAAAGTATAAGAATAGCATACTTCTCTTGCCAAACTGTATACAGAGAAATATTGTCTATGTTAAAGATGTATGTAATAATAACACCATAATTTCCTTTTATGACTTCATAGGGAAATACGGGGCCTTTCCTGGTGCCCAGCTAGAATACAATGTATTGTACAATGCTCTTTATAAGAAGCCATTGCTGCAGGAGGAAAGACCAGGGGCATTGAAATCTATCAAATTCAGAGGGGAAATCATAGGTAATATAGGAAGGAAAGGATTTGAAAAAACGATTAGAGTCGAGAGGCAATCTTATGCAATTAATTTCTGGAAACAAAAACTGAAAGTAGAGATAAGAGAAACACACTGGAAAATTGCATTTAACTGCACCACAGAAACAAGGTTAAGAATATTGCAGTGGAAAATAATGAATAACATTTATCCAACAAGTATATTATTCAAAAAGATGGGAGTACAAGACTCAATTTTATGCCCAAGGTGCAAAGCGGTAGATTTTTTAGAACACTTTTTCTATGATTGCCCAACAGTCCAGCCACTCTGGAAAGAAATCGAAAACCGAATTACAGCAGAAACAGGTAAGAGAATTGTTTTAGATAAATGTTCCGTTTTATTGGAACTGTCGTCGCACGCCAAATTTAACAAGAAATCTCTGAATGAAATTAATCATGCAATATTGATAGGGAAAATGGTAATTTCGAAATACAACTATGGTAAGAGAGGCAAAATGACAGACCTGTTTAACACAGAGGCCAAGTTTAGGAAACTATGGGAGTAAGCAAGGAAGTCGTGGAGGAAGGAACGCAAAGAATGTGAGTCAGGTAAGAATTTTACTCCTTTTCACAGGGCAGGGACTTTTTAGAAACCTATGGTACCCTTAATAACTGCAGAGGGTTAGGAAGCTAACAGTAGTACTAATAGCAATAACATCTGCTAAATAGCATACTCATGAAATGCCATTTTGCCGTAAATCGTTAAATTTGAGCGTTTGGCTGTCGGATCGCCCCAGGGAAAGCACCCACATACATTACGATTTGTATTAACTACAATATGTATACGATAGCGTCATTGTAACTGCTGGAGGTCACTGGGTGGTTTTTTTTGGCAGGTTTTTACACCCTAAGACGCCCAACAGATAGGTGGTGAAGCTCGATGTGAGGCAGTCTCGGTGTGCCATAATCAAATTTACAACTCTCCCTTTTCAACTGCTAAATTTCATTACGAAGATTTTATTCCCCTCGGATGATCTATTTGTTAATTACCTCCTCCTCTTTGTCCATGCCACTGCTGCACTTTGTCTCATTCAGTCAGGAATTGGTTAGGACATTAACAGAACTAACATAAACAGCCATCATAGAGCGGACCTCTGCAGTTTAGAGACTTTTATTATTGTTTTGGCGCCAGAACTAACAATGGACGCTTCTTTTGATGAAGCGGGAAAGTGGGAAGAGCTTACCCCTAGGTTCTGTATAGACCAGGGGCAAGTAGAAAACTAAAAAAGAAACATTTTCAGTAACAGATCTCATTTCTTCTTTGTTTCTCTTACAGCAACTAAAACATTTGGAAAAAAAATCGAACTAACAGGATATCACAACACTGATAGTATTGTCTGAACATAATCATATTTAACAAATTAGACTGACTCACTAATGGGGTACCCAAAAAAAAAATGTGTAGTGAGCTCGGGAAAAAAAAAAAAAAATTCAAAGCTAACGAAGTTATACAAAGTTACCCTTCTCTACCATTTCATATACAATATTAGTGAAATCGTCAACAGAGTTGCAGTTGTGCTGATCAGAATATGGAAGAGTTTTAATACCATCATCAAGTATATATCCTTTATCATCATAAGGACTTAGAGCTTTCTTATTTATTTCTTTTATGTACATTTCATGTTTATCAGAATTGAGCACATTCATCTTTTTATAATTAATTTCATTACTAAATAAACGATATTTGTAATATTCAAAAGTAACATCTTTATTAATTGTCGTTTTTGAAATACCTTTTAATTATTTACATGATGACTCTCCAAATCTAAGCCTTGGCTGTGTCGATTCTCCGAGCCTAGGCTGTTCTTCAACAACTTTATATGTATATGCTTTACTTCTAAGAAAAACTATTTCACTCATAACTTTACCATTTAGTTCATCTTTGAATTTATTAATAACTTTTTTATTTTTATTTAAATGAAGAAAATGATCTTTTGGATAATCACTTGTGTCTAAATCATCTATTATTTTTTTCATATCTTCATAAACATCTTCAGTTCTGATATTAAGAAAGTATGAATCGGTATCAAATCCAACAACTTCATTAGATTTCCGTAGTTCATTAACAACGTTGTAATAAAATTGATACATAACCAGTTTGGAATAATCAAGAACACACATTCCTAAATACATTGGTTTATTAAATTTTATTGATGTTATATTATTAGCAATGCCAATTAGGTTTTCATTAAAAATAATTGATTCCTTAAAATTAGGTTTACTTATTAATTTTGTTACTTGTTCTTCATCTGATAATATGTTTTCAAGAGTTTTTCCATAAAATGCATTATTCATTAATTTCCAAAGATTCTTTTCAAAGTCTGATTTTGACTTAGTTCTTTGATTGGTATTAAAATCGATGTATTCTTTTAATCAAGGTCTTTCTTTAAAAGAAATTATTCTATGAACTTTAGAAATTTCTAATCCAAGTAAAACATTCTAATAATCTATAATGTATAATATAGTTCTTTTTTCTTTTATTATTTAGTATTAATTTTTCTACATTTCCTACTTTTTTGTTTTCTAATTGTAAATATAATTTTTGCAAATCGCTTAAATCGTCTTCATTTATTTTTAATTTTTCTGGAGCTAAAGGGAATGTTTTGGTGTTTACTTTTGCTTTAACTTTGTAAACAAGATCACATTCGATAATATATCCTCTTCCTTCAGGAACGTTTTTCAAGAATGTTTCATCCTCCCATTTAAAATCTCCAACCGGTAAAGATTCTGACATTCCTCCTCCATATAAATTATTTGCATCGAAATACAACAAGTAATTTGATCTCTTTTTAGGATCATAATCTGGTAAATACTTATTATTAGCTTTTACATATCGAGGTCCTAAAACTCCTGAATAACCACCTCTTATTCCCTTCTCAAACATTAGTAGCATATCTAAATCTGTTAATAATTCTAGTTTAATTCCCGTATATTTTAACCCGCATTGCCAAGTTAATCCAGGAGCTGAGAAACAATAACACGGATCAATTTCATGATTGGTTAGGAAAAATTCTCTAAACTTTTCAAATACATCGGCTAAAAGTAAAGCATCTGTTTTTAGATACAAATCATGATAATCTTGTAAAGTTTTACATTGAAAAGTATTCCAAACATTTAGAGCATGTTGGTATTCGTCTTCTGAAATTCCTTCTTTTCTTAAAGATGAAAAGAAATTTTCTATTGGTGGTAATTGTTTTTCTTTTAATCGATTAATTGAATCAACAAACTCATAAGGGTAAACACCTTTTAGTTTTAGTAAATCGACACAGCTTTGATGCGGGAAATGTTCTTTCAAGATTTTGAAATCATCCATAGATTTTAAGATACCATCCAAAGAGTTTGATAAAAACCTATAACTATCCAGGAATCTTAATTTTCTGTAATAATTTCCGTACTCAAATGAAATATATTCTTCAGATGTTTTAGCAAGCAATGAAAGTCTGTTGTATTTATCTTCATATTTCATTATTTCTTCTAGTATGAAATGAAAATCATAACCACTTCCATTGTGAAAAAATACTGGAATTACTTTAGATTGTTTTCTTCTTTGGTATTACAAGATTGACAAGCAGCTCCTCTATACTTACCATTGTAATGATTGTGCTCTCTTACTTTCTCTGTTTCTTCTTCTGAAAATTCAATATTACAAATATAACAGTTTGTTGCTTTATTAAATTCTTTTTCTTGAGCATAAGTTAATTTAGCTTTAGCTTTTGTATAGTAATTTAGTTTTTTACAGATTTCGTTATAATACATCATAATCATTTCGACAAATTTTTCTTTTGCATCTTCTCCGGTATAAGTATGATAAACGGAAGGACATAAATTATCATAATCGGATTTTATATACATTCCAAAATTAATAGCTTCTTGTTTAAAAAGTTTATTTTCATAAGGTTCGTTTGGATTTAGTTGCGTTGTAGATATTCTTTTATTACATGATTCAAAATCACAGTAGAAAACTATCGGTAATCTAGATTTGAAATGATGATTTGTAAATTGTAAAATATTATCACCTTCTTTTGGAAGGATTGTCTTACACATTTTGTGATTTAAGCATTTCTCTTTATGGTTATTTAAAGCATATTTTGTTGTAAATACATTCATACAATTCCTGCAGATAAAAGCTTTGTTTGTAGATTTATCTGCTAATAAACTTTCTAAATTTATTAAAAGACAGTAATGAGTATTTCCATCATCTTCTAAATATAAGAGACCAATGAAATTGCAGCTTTGCTGATCAACAGAGTCTGTGCTTTGGATTGGCTTGTTAACTGAGATATAAATTGGATATATTGAGTATCTATTATCTGGTTTTTCTAATGGCAAAAACATTTACACACATATCATTTTGTTTTTCAAATTTAGGAACATCTTTAATTTTAACTGGATATTTAATTCCTTTCATATTGAACCAATCTTCACATTGTTTATATTTTGAAAGTCCGTGAACATGGATCATCAGCAGGATACAATTTAGCTAATATAGACCAAAGAAAACATTTATTATCTTTTTTATTTTGAACGTTGATAATATTTTTACTTTTAAACGGAGTAGGAATATAAGAAGAACCTCTTAAAGTTTTAGTTTTAAAAAGTTTTACACATGTTTTAATAATTTGATTAAAGACATGTCCAGGTCCTCTATCTTGAAATTCAGCAACCCAAGCATCAAACTTTTCCTCAACGGAATCATACAATTTATTAAACTCATTCATGGAATTTATAGTAACTAATTGTTTTGGATTATAATCTGCTTCAATAATATCAAACGCTAAAGGAGTATTAAATTCAGAAGTTATTATTAACTTAACTTTTACCGTTTTATTGTCTTTAAAATCTTCAACAAGTTTTCTCACTCTTTCCTTATTTAATTTGAAATATCTAGAAGTATTCTTTTCTTTTACATCATCGATAATGGTTTCTTTGATAATATCTTTGAAGATTTTTTCGACCATTTTTTAAAAATTATTTTTAATAGACTTTCTTTTCATAAATTCTCGATATGCTTGTTTATATTTTTCCTTATTTCTTACATAATGCAAATGTTTTTGAATTTTCATACATTCTTTACATTTTGCTTTATGACCATCTGAACTTTTTCTTTCCTTGTAAAATAAATCAAGAGGTTTTCGAATAAAACAAGTATTGCAATTCTTCGAGCTTTGCTTGTTTTTCCATTTTTATTGTCTTAAAAATGGCTGAAGGTAGAACTCCGATGATAATCAGCAAAGCTGTACCTCTGGTGATGTTTTGTGTAAAATGTAAAAAGCAAACCGATACTATGGAAGGTATTGAATTAGTTAAAACAAAAAATAATAGAAATATGTTGAGAGGTAAATGTGTAATTTGTGGAAATACAAAAACTAAATTTATACCTGGCATAGCCCAAGGGAAAGGCATAACCAATAGCCATGGGCGAGGCGTAGCCAACAAAATCATCAACAAATTTCCTTTTGAAATGCATTTGCCGGGTCATAATTTTACAGGACCGGGAACCAATTTAAAAAAACGGTTGAATTGCGATCTCACACCAAAATCTTGGACTAAACCTATTAATAGAGTAGATGAAGCCGCAATGCATCACATATTTGTTATTTACAAAATCAAGATACTAAGTCCAGAAATGAAGTATGTGATAAAAAGATGATACATTCTTTAGATTCCATTTTAAAACCAACATTAAGAGAAAGAATAGATAGAAATATTGTTGAACCTATTATTAAAATGAAAAAAACTTTTGGAATGGGCGGAAAAAAAAAAGATGCTTTACGAGTGATTTAGCAGAAGAACTTCATAAACCGGTTATTAAGAAATTTAAGAAAAGAAGAGTGATAGTTAATGGAATTGATAAAATATGGGCTGCTGATTTAGTTGACATGTCTGCTTATTCTAAGCAAAACAAAGGATTTAAATACATTCTTGCTGTTATTGATGTTTTCTCAAAATATGGTTGGATGATTCCTTTAAAAAATAAAACCGGACTAACAGTTGCTGAAGGATTTAAAAAGATATTAAGCAGAGTTTCGACTCCGTCGATCAGCAGAGCTCCAGAAAAGTTATGGGTTGATAAAGGAAGTGAATTCTATAATAAACATGTTAAGAGTCTTTTCAAAGAAATCTATTCCACAGAGAATGAAGAGAAAAGTTCTGTAGTGGAAAGATGGAACCGAACAATGAAAGAAAAAATGTTTAAATATTTCACGGCGAAGGATGATCGACGGAGTCGCAGCTTTGCTGATATTACGAAATATATAGATGTTTTAGATGATTTGGTAAATGATTATAATAACACCTATCATTCATCAATAAAAATGACTCCTGTTGAAGGGAGTAAAAATGAAAATGAAATAACCGTCAATAGAAATTTATATGATCGACGAAGTCGCAGAAGCTTTGCTGGAGAGACAAAGAAACAATTATGGCCAAAGCCTAAATTTAAATTAGGTGATAGAGTTAGAATTAGAAAGAAGACAACATTTTTTGAGAAAGGTTACACACCAAAATGGACAAAAGAAATATTTACAATAGATAAAATTTTATATACATATCCAATTACTTCTTTTTATGAAAAGGAATTACAACGAACCAAGTTTTAACGTAACGTAAGGTTGAACGTAACGCGAAGTTGAACGTAACGTAAAGTTGAACACGTAAAATTTATTTCTTAAAAATGGCATATGAAAAAGTTCAATTAAATATTTCTGATAATCAGAAAGAAAAAATTCAAAGAGCTATGAAAGAGAATCTTCCTGTTACTATTAGAATTACTGCAGAACCGGGAAATGAGGTTTTAGCATTAACACAAAGACAAATAACTAAATTGAAAAAATCATTTAATCAAAATAAAGGAGCTGATATTACTCTAAGTAGAAAACAAATAAAATATAACATGAAAATTGAAGGAGGGTTTCTGGCTGCTCTTGCTAGAATGGCACTCCCATTGTTATCTAAAGTTGTTCCATCAGTAGCAAAAGCCATAGGAATAGGCGGGCTTACGGGTTTAGCAAGTAGTGGTGTTCAAAAATTATTGGGGGACGGTCATAGACCTTCCTATGGAGTTGGAGACGGATTGTATATACAAAAAGGTGGATGTCTCTGTCAAATTGAAACTGATGGAAAAGGTTTATATTTAGGAACTGTAAAAGGAAGCGGTAATGAGTTTCAAGGAGATGGACTGTATTTAAAACGAGAAGGACAAGTCTATAATCGTGAAGGTTTTTTGAGCGATTTGGTTAAAGCTATTCCTTTTTTAAATATGATTTTATAACCAAAAGATCAAAAAATTTACTATAAAAATGGAAGCTTCAGATTATAGAATGACAAAATTTCTTGATATTCAAAAGTCTTTTGAAAGAACTAAAGAAAACCAAAGAATAACAGTTCAGAAATATTCAAAAGCTTTAAATATAATTGACGGAACTGATGTAACTTTAAAAACTGTACTATTGGAATGGGAACAACAGGAGTAATACTTTTATCTACAGTGGTTAACATTCCTGTGGCTATTATTATAGAATGTCTTTCAATAAGTACAGGTTTATTAGGTATAGTTTTAAGATACATAAATAAAAATTACAACATAAAGCTGATAAACATCAGAAAATCTTATTTTTATTGGAATCAAAACTTAATGCAATTCAAACTTATATTTCTAATGCTCTTGAAGATGGAAAAATTTCAGATGCAGAATTCAAACTTATTTTAGATGAAGAAAAAAAATTTAGAGAAATGAAAAATGCATTAGCTATTGTTAATGAATTTTTACAAACCAAAAAAAATATTCAATTAAGTAACTTAAGCAAAAGAGTAGGAGATATTGAAATGAAAGAATTTTCCAAAGTATTTGCTCCTATCACAGAAGCAACAGAAGAAACTAAGAAAGAAATACAAAAACTTCCAATTGCTATAGAACAAGGTCAACAATTGAAAATGATTGAACCTTCATTACAAGCAATTGCCTCTTCTCCATTGCAACACATTGGTCCAACAGCAGCAACATATTTAAAGAAATACTTAGGTACAACTAATGCGGACAAAACTTTTGGAATTTATTCTTCAGATGATCAATTTTATATTGGAAATAAAGAAATAAAATTTGATGATGATGATATTATTATTGGAGAAGATAAATATGAAGGAACACCTGGTTTGTGCGAATTAATAACCAGTAGAGATCCTCAAAATTTTTTAGATGAGGATAAAGCCAATTATGCACGTATTTTATTTTCTACTAATGCCATAAAACAAAATAATGACCCTAATAATCCAAGACCTAAATCTAGTAGAGGACAGAAATACATGAATATCGTAAAACCGATTTGGGAAAATAAAGAATTTTATGATGATGATTCTGTCACGAGTGGAGTGAGCGATAGTTAATAATTACGAGGGGAAAGGAGGAGAGTAAAATTAACGCACGTAGACAAGTAAGTTAAGCGTGCATGTTGTGAGTGGTGGGGGGTCTGAAGGAGGCGAAAGCGCTGTATTACTATCACTGCAAGTTAGAAGGTCCTACTGAACGGACGCTAGTAAGAGCCCAGCGGGCGACATTCAGCTGTCTCAGCAAACCTCTCAAACCGCAGCAACCAGCTATCCAGATCGTCCTTCTTGTCCTGAAATGCAGGTAGCTTGGGTCTCTTGGAACTGGCGTGGTCGTCGGTCTTCTGCGCTGAGTCGTTGCCTCCACGTTGCTGGCGCATCCTCTCTATCTCCAACTCGTGGTTCATCTTTTCCCTTTCCAGCTGTCGTTCAGCCTCCTTCTCCTGTCGTTCAGCCTCCTTCTCCTGTCGTTCAGCCTCCTTCTCCTGTCGTTCAGCCTCCTTCTCCCGAGCCTGTCGTTCAGCCTCCAGCTGTCTTTCTCTTTCTAGGCCTTCACGGAGGTAGTCCCGTCTCTCCTGCCCAGTGAGCTCCATAGCGTCCGCTTCCTGGCTAAGCCTTCCAATAACCTCCGACATGTTGTAGATAGCTTGTCGATGATATTCTACAATAAACTATGTAAATAAATCTAGTAATTTTGATCTGGTCCGCTCGAATATGGTCGGATCCCGGACGAGCCCCCAATATGTAACAGCTGAGGTTGTTCTAGCACGTTATAGTAGGGGGGAGTTAGTTGATCTAACTACAACCCTTTAGAAAACGAAACTATTACAGCTGTAAAATAAATAAACACGAGATCCGACGATAGATTAAATAATACTAAAGTTTAATAACTGTATAGTGAACAATAAATTACTAGGAAGACACCAGCGAAACTAAATATCTACGCCACACAAAAGGAAACTCACTTACTCACCCCACAACCACTCACACAGGTCTATATATATAAACATTCCTACAGAAAGTTCCCGAAATAAACGTTACCTTTGCCCTCGCACAAACTAACCAATCACGCATCAATACGTCATCAGGTTACATCACTCAAGGCCAAATCTGGCGTAAACATCCTTATCCACAGTGTTATCGAATGTTCGGGAACATACTAATATTTACTGAACGAGTCAAAACACCTGACAACAAGCGAGCGAGGGAAAAAACTACTCACTAGAAAAGAAGGTCAGGTCACGGAGTACAACAATAAAATGAAAGAAGAAATGAACACATGCTCACCAGTGTAACAAGAAAACGGGGGAGGGCAAGGGATAGCTTGCAGATGCTACACACCTGTATTTCCTGCTTCTTTACTAGCTATTAATAATGATAATGTCTGTATTAAAGCATCAGGATCTGACGGAAGAAATCCTGTTCCGGAATAAGTTAAACTTCTTTGACTTGAATCTGTCACAAATCCCAGACTGGGAGATGTAATAAGTTATGACAGGACAACAATCACGAACGAACAAGTTTAACACTTAACAGAACAACACATCAGACTCACACATTTATTAAACATAATTATACAGATAATAGCGCAAGTACATACATTATATTATTGAAATTAACTGCCGTACAACGGCCTTATTCTCACATACACTCTTCCTCGGATCCACAACCCGGTAGTTACTTCCTAAAGGCACTTCGGCCTCAGCCTCTCCCCTCAGGGTCTTAATAGCACATTAATAATTCACTGGCACCGCAGTCTCTCAATATCACCTTCCTATTGTCATACACCTTAGCATTCCACTAGCACCTCCGCAGGGCAATAACACATTATCATTTCAATAGCCCATCAACATGGCAATAGTACATTATCACATTCACGCTCATATCTCCGTCCCTGTCCGTGGCCTGACTGCCACGACTTTATGTGCCTCTACTGTCCTGCACCGACAGCCTCACTTCTGGCCTATGTGTGGCCTCCGGCCCTATGCTGGCCTATCCCCTGTGCTCATCGAGGTGGCTCTGCGGCCCGTCCCCGACACCTACAAGAATAACATTACATTGGTATAATACCCTACCATTTCTATTCACTCCACCTCTCCTTACAACCCATGAAGCGTACACGACACGATGAAATCAGGCGCTCGTCAATTTTCAGGCATATTGAGTTATTGGTACCACATAATAGCTTATTCATTTCCCTTTCTGCAGGTGAAAAAATTTTTGTTCTACGTTGGGTAGAAGTCGAGTTATTTGTAATTAAAGGTGGTAGGGGTCACCTGTTGTTGCAGATGAAATAAGCGAGAAAATGGCCGCCAAAGTTCAGTGACAATTAAAACGTATTTTTCCTTAGCAACGCTAGGTATACATCGTCATATTATATATCAAACAAAAGCTTAGCCATTTCTTAGTAAGATTCCGTGAACTTTTGTATGATATACGCTCTATGTATCAAATTACATTTAAATTACTGACCCGTGTGTACACTGTGTTCTGTTTATTGAGCGGAAGTGAAAAGCCTGACCAACACACTGTGGCAGCCCTATAGTATAACACTGCCTCATCACTGAATCAGCTTTAACTGTCTTGTAAACCCATTAAGAACAAAATTAAATAAAAACTGGACTCAGTGAAGACAGTAGGGGCCAGTTCCACAACTGTTCAGTTTTAAACCAAATCAGGAGAGCCGTGTAAGAAAAAACAAGATTTTATGAGACTGAAACGGGGGAAGACTGAGTGTAAAAGGGAATACACAGATTGTACTATACATTCTTTTAAAAAAACTAGCCTAAATGAGAATATAAATGTTAAAAATGAATTTCTGAAGGTGAATCAGAATGTTTTTGTAAATGACCAAAAAAAAAAAAAATGTTCTGATGAGACCGTACCTTTTCGAGATAGATCTAGATCTAGATCTAGACCTAGATCTAGATAGATCTAGTTAAAATCCAATGAAACAAAATCTATGAACAGAGCATACTTTTTCACACTCGCCGAATAGACTACTTAATCACATTGTTACATTCTATATTTCACAAGACTATGTCCACGTTGTCTGCGAGACAAAGGCAGCAATCCAGACAAAGAGTGGCCCACGTCTAGTCTCGAATGTAAAACATAGCAGCATTGTGTCGGTCAGTAGATGCATGAAACTGAAAGTTGGCATACTAACTTCCGGCGCGTGTGTAAAACCAAATTGACACCATATTTGGCTCAATATGTTTTTATTCCAGAAAAAAGCAAAATAAAGAATGTATTTTGATTTATCTTTTTTTAATAACTTATAAATAAAGTTAATATGACAAATTTAGTATTTTGGGCAGGAAACACGTTGTGAAAATATTCTGGCCAAAGAAATATTTTTATCAATCAGGCAGGAACATGTGTTCGTTGGCAAGCTTAGGACACGTGATGGCTCTCGGCCAATCAGAATGCCCAATAAATGGGGGCACTCGATGCTCATACGAAAGTTTGTTTACGATAGAAAACCCTTTTCTATTGGTTTATTTGAAAGAACACCCTAAAGTAGAACCAATGGACAGAAAGATGAGATGCCAAGCTTTCATTCGATACCATGTTTCGATACTTTTGATCAAGTAATATGGTCGTAAGGATGATGGCATTTTCGGTCATTTTTTGCTGACCTGATTGATCCCCTCGCCGGTTTAGGTCACAAAATTTCAATTTTTGGGCCTTTAATCTACACATTTCGTCAAATTTTAGTATGGAATACACTTTTAGATGGACATAGAAGGGTTTCGCGCAAAAAAAAAAAATCGTTGAAAATTCGCCCGCTGTCCTTAAACTCACGATACCTCGCTTGGCCTCAACTTGACGAGCGCCTGATTTCATCGTGACGCTTTCTCCTGCGTCCGTTCTCTAGGACGTCTTAATGTGCAGTGATAGTAATACAGCGCTCTCGCCTCATTCAGACCCCCACCACTCACCACTTGCACGCTTTCCCTTCCCCGTGGGCCGTGGGTTAACTTTATTATAACCCTCTTCTCGTAACTACTGATCCTCACTCACTCGCTCGTGACAATAATATTGTCTTCTTCTACGGTTGTAAATGATGCATTATATTTATCTTTATCTGTATCTTTGCTGTCACATCCATGTCATACATACTCTATTTACATCTGAATGAAATATGTCTTTGTTTCTAAACAAGTTCTAACTTTGATTCTCAATTTGATGAGATTTCAAAATGTTGATGATTAAATTGAAAATTTTATGATAAAACGATTATTGTACACGTTAGCAATACATAACAAACAAGTTCCAGTGTGTACTTACTGACAGTGCCGAAATTCAAACTCAAATGTTCCCTCTCCCCTATCTGACAAGATTCTGTCGCTTGTTTTTTGACATTGTGGCGTATAGGTAAAATCCTAGTTTTAAGAAAAATGTTGGTTGAATTTTGTTTCTCTTGCATAAAATTGACAGTACGAGGCACAAACTGAACACAAATTGTAAAGACTGAATGGTTAGACATTTTACTATCGATGTACATAGTAAAATAGTTGGTTTGTAACAAAGTAGGGGAGAAAATAACGTTTTACCAAGACAGCCCCCTTTATGTCACTTTGTTTGTTGAAAAAGGAAACCACAGAGGTAGGTTTTTGTCGAGAGAGAGAGAGAGTTTCAATAAAAGTTGAGAAATTTCAAGTTAGTGTGATTTCCTTGCAGTAGACAATCAACATAATTGCTTTATAAGTTCTACATTATCAAAAAGATCGTAACATCCTAAAGACCATCTGATGAAATCATTGAGGTGCCGATCGAGTCCCCATCTACATCTCTATCGCTCCCTGATCAGATCCAAAGCAGACTATGGTCGTATCGTCTATGGATCAGCTAAACCGTCAGACCTGAAAATGATATACCCTGTGCACCGCCGAGGACTACTTTCCGCACCTCTCCAGTAGAAAGTTTGTATGTGGAGTCAAATGAAGCGTCCCTGTCCAATAGAAGAGACAATCCCTGTTTTCATTAGGGACTAACATTGTTTTCTCATCCAGACAATTCAGCTTACTATTTAGTTTTCAATCAAACATACATTTAAAATTTTGAATCTTTTCAAGGTGGCACCCCTACTTTTTGCCTTCCGATTCGGTCTTTCCTTGCAAGGGCCGAAATCCGACCATGTGATGTTGAACATTTCCCATTTCCTGCCATCCCACCATGGCTAACACACAAACCAAGTCATACTTTAGATCTCGCGGCATGTCCCATGAACGACACCATGCCAGAAACTTACAAGCACATGTTTAGAGAGAGAATCGGTAAATACCATGATCACAGGCCTTTTTACCCAGAAGGACCCAAAGAACATGACTGGACAGGAACCGCCTCATTTTCAGGTGCAGATGGAAAAAATCGAATGCCTCACTCTTGAACCAAAAACCTCTGTCTTTGACGCTGAAATTTAAGCAATCAACTTGATGACAAATCTAATGATTTCCAACCAGGAAACTTCATTACCTTTCTTGATTCGATGTCCTGCCTCCAGGCTTCACAGAACTCAAATATGATCTATTACAATTGTCACGAGCACAGTTAGGGTCTTGGGGATGCTACGACTGCACGAGAGGCAGCTAACTCACACCCGGACACAACCACACAAGAAAAGTACTAAATAACTAGAGCGTATATATGTCAGGCCGGTCAGGCCATAGTTTACATAAATATTAATAACAAAACAAAAGACAATAGAGGTATATATTCAAACCAAAAAAACTCTAATTAATAACTTAACCAATGATATTCATGTAACTATGGAGGTACTGCAATCAATAGTAAATAGGTATATTATACGAAACTGGATATCAATTTAAAGTGACAGTTGAGTCGCCACTGGCCAGTCGCCAGGCAAACTCTCCATAAATCATATGGGCTTAACTGTTAGGAGAGCCCAGTACGTTCAAAGCCTACAGAAGCACTCTTCGGCTTGTAGGTAATTTAAGCAGTTGCCAAAAGACTATTTTATGCACAATCACTATTCAATTCATCAACAATGTGCTATATTATTCCAATCATACTATGGCAATAGATCTATCATACAGGACACTCGTGGTCGAGTGCCAGCTGGGGTTTCCTTAGTCTTCCTATGAGGCTGTAGTTCTCTCTCTATCTCCGATCTCTATTATACTTGAATAAATAAGATATATTACCATTGCTCACGCCTACTCTCCTAACAGTTAAGCCCATATGATTTATGGAGAGTTTGCCTGGCGACTGGCCAGTGGCGACTCAACTGTCACTTTAAATTGATATCCAGTTTCGTATAATATACCTATTTACTATTGATTGCAGTACCTCCATAGTTACATGAATATCATTGGTTAAGTTATTAATTAGAGTTTTTTTGGTTTGAATATATACCTCTATTGTCTTTTGTTTTGTTATTAATATTTATGTAAACTATGGCCTGACCGGCCTGACATATATACGCTCTAGTTATTTAGTACTTTTCTTGTGTGGTTGTGTCCGGGTGTGAGTTAGCTGCCTCTCGTGCAGTCGTAGCATCCCCAAGACCCTAACTGTGCTCGTGACAATTGTAATAGATCATATTTGAGTTCTGTGAAGCCTGGAGGCAGGACATCGAATCAAGAAAGGTAATGAAGTTTCCTGGTTGGAAATCATTAGATTTGTCATCAAGTTGATTGCTTAAATTTCAGCGTCAAAGACAGAGGTTTTTGGTTCAAGAGTGAGGCATTCGATTTTTTCCATCTGCACCTGAAAATGAGGCGGTTCCTGTCCAGTCATGTTCTTTGGGTCCTTCTGGGTAAAAAGGCCTGTGATCATGGTATTTACCGATTCTCTCTCTAAACATGTGCTTGTAAGTTTCTGGCATGGTGTCGTTCATGGGACATGCCGCGAGATCTAAAGTATGACTTGGTTTGTGTGTTAGCCATGGTGGGATGGCAGGAAATGGGAAATGTTCAACATCACATGGTCGGATTTCGGCCCTTGCAAGGAAAGACCGAATCGGAAGGCAAAAAGTAGGGGTGCCACCTTGAAAAGATTCAAAATTTTAAATGTATGTTTGATTGAAAACTAAATAGTAAGCTGAATTGTCTGGATGAGAAAACAATGTTAGTCCCTAATGAAAACAGGGATTGTCTCTTCTATTGGACAGGGACGCTTCATTTGACTCCACATACAAACTTTCTACTGGAGAGGTGCGGAAAGTAGTCCTCGGCGGTGCACAGGGTATATCATTTTCAGGTCTGACGGTTTAGCTGATCCATAGACGATACGACCATAGTCTGCTTTGGATCTGATCAGGGAGCGATAGAGATGTAGATGGGGACTCGATCGGCACCTCAATGATTTCATCAGATGGTCTTTAGGATGTTACGATCTTTTTGATAATGTAGAACTTATAAAGCAATTATGTTGATTGTCTACTGCAAGGAAATCACACTAACTTGAAATTTCTCAACTTTTATTGAAACTCTCTCTCTCTCTCGACAAAAACCTACCTCTGTGGTTTCCTTTTTCAACAAACAAAGTGACATAAAGGGGGCTGTCTTGGTAAAACGTTATTTTCTCCCCTACTTTGTTACAAACCAACTATTTTACTATGTACATCGATAGTAAAATGTCTAACCATTCAGTCTTTACAATTTGTGTTCAGTTTGTGCCTCGTACTGTCAATTTTATGCAAGAGAAACAAAATTCAACCAACATTTTTCTTAAAACTAGGATTTTAACTATACGCCACTGTCATGATTCGGATATTATTAAAACTCACGCAGAGAGTGAGTTGTTGTTGTTTACCAGGGCCATGAGAAATTGGCTGGTGGCCTTGAACGGTCCTCGCCAAATTATAGTTGGTGAGTAAATAAATGTAAAGTTAAACTGCTAGATTCACGCTTGTCGGTTTTAATGTTCGTGATTAATAAGTAATGGAGTAGGGGTGAAACAAGGTGGGGACAGTTGACATTGTTAAGTATGACTAGACAAGTTTTTGCACGTTAACTGGCTGGTAGAATAGTGCAGACGTATTACTACAATTAAAATGGTGGGAGGTTTCGACCTATGAGATAGCTGAACTAATTGGGCCAGCGGACTAGCACGCTGGGTAGTTAGATAGTATAAAACATCGTGTAACGTTCAGATTTAGTGAATACAGACGAGAGAAGCATCGTTTCGTGAAGTATCTCCGGTTGGCCAGTACCTGAACTGTGTGGTCTGAAGACTAAGAAGTCCTTGCTAACGGACTGACTGAGCTCTAGAAAGAAAGGTCTGAGTGGGCTGACCTTTGAAAGCCCACGCTGCGCTATTTTGATGTTCGCGCCTCCCAGTAGGCGTGAGCAATGGTAATATATTTTATTTATTCAAGTATAATAGAGATCGGAGATAGAGAGAGAACTACAGCCTCATGGGAAGACTAAGGAAACCCCAGCTGGCACTCGACCACGAGTGTCCTGTATGATAGATCTATTGCCATAGTATGATTGGAATAATATAGCACATTGTTGATGAATTGAATAGTGATTGTGCATAAAATATAGTCTTTTGGCAACTGCTTAAATTACCTACAAGCCGAAGAGTGCTTCTGTAGGCTTTGAACGTACTGGGCTCTCCTAACATTTAAGCCCATATGATTTATGGAGAGTTTGCCTGGCGACTGGCCAGTGGCGACTCAACTGTCACTTTAAATTGATATCCAGTTTCGTATAATATACCTATTTACTATTGATTGCAGTACCTCCATAGCTACATGAATATCATTGGTTAAGTTATTAATTAGAGTTTTTGGTTTGAATATATACCTCTATTGTCTTTTGTTTTGTTATTAATATTTATGTAAACTATGGCCTGACCGGCCTGACATATATACGCTCTAGTTATTTAGTACTTTTCTTGTGTGGTTGTGTCCGAGTGTGAGTTAGCTGCCTCTCGTGCAGTCGTAACATCCCCAAGACCCTAACTCTGCTCGTGACATCTGGAGGGGACCCCACTGACATCTGAAGAGGACCCGTCACCTTCTGACATCTAGAGAACACTACTATCATCGGAAGAGGACCCCGTCAACAGCTGCAGGTCTACCACTCTAAGACTCCACTGTTATTTATGTAATTTTTGTAGTTTATAGTTTTGTATACTGCTGATTTTTTTTTTTGTTTCTCCCCCACATGTCTGGCATGTCCTCTCGTCATTGATCCTGGGACCACTACGAGGGACTGACAGCTAACATCAGGAAAAGACAAGACCAGCGCTGTGGACCAAAGGAAAGAGCCAGTCCATTTTGCCCAGTTAAGTGAACCATCTGTATTTGTCTTCGTTTGAGGGGTTCGTCGTTCCAGCTCCCCTACTTTTGACAGGCATTATTTTTTTCTTTTGTGTTAGATTAGATAGGCGGGAGGTTGGAAGGGATCGAGACTTAGCATACCTCTTTTTGCCAGACTAGCAGATCTAGATGGCGTTTAAAACGGATAGGAGATACGCTTTGCCTTGAATAGTTCTGTAGGGACCTGTTATTCGTATAGATTGTTAGCGTTCTATCTTCCTCGTATTTTAGGAAGACGTCTCTCCTGTTCTTTTTCTTACCTTTTTGTAGATAGTTTCAGGTTAGTCAGGTCTGTTGTCGTTTGTTCCAATGTCAAAAAACAAGCGACAGAATCTTGTCAGATAGGGGAGAGGGAACATTTGAGTTTGAATTTCGGCACTGTCAGTAAGTACACACTGGAACTTGTTTGTTATGTATTGCTAACGTGTACAATAATCGTTTTATCATAAAATTTTCAATTTAATCATCAACATTTTGAAATCTCATCAAATTGAGAATCAAAGTTAGAACTTGTTTAGAAACAAAGACATATTTCATTCAGATGTAAATAGAGTATGTATGACATGGATGTGACAGCAAAGATACAGATAAAGATAAATATAATGCATCATTTACAACCGTAGAAGAAGACAATATTATTGTCACGAGCGAGTGAGTGAGGATCAGTAGTTACGAGAAGAGGGTTATAATAAAGTTAACCCACGGCCCACGGGGAAGGGAAAGCGTGCAAGTGGTGAGTGGTGGGGGTCTGAATGAGGCGAGAGCGCTGTATTACTATCACTGCACATTAAGACGTCCTAGAGAACGGACGCAGGAGAAAGCCCCAGAGGGCGAACATAAGGAGAGCAGTCGGAAGACTTGGGAGTAGTGTTTTTTCCAGTGATGACTGGTAGGTGGAACGATGATTGATAATTATGATTGATGTATTATATTCGTCTATTACCATGATGTAAATAAGTATATGTGAGGAATGTGGAAGTCCTTGATACTGTATATAGCAATGTGCGCCATGAGCGATAGATGTAAGTTGAGTTCATGGATTTGTAGCGAGAGTGAGTATTGTGTACTACGGTGGAGGTGTGTTACCGTAAGATGTTTGGTGAGTGAAATGTGAACTATTGTGTGTACGCTTCATGAGTTGTAAGGAGGGGTGAAGTGAATAGAAGTGGTATGGTATTATACCAATGTAATGTTATTCTTGTAGGTGCCGGGGTCGGGCCGAAGAGCGCCGCCTACGGTGAGCACAGGGGATAGGCCAGCATAGGGCCGGAGGCCACACATAGGCCGGGAAGGAAGCTGTTGGTGCAGGACAGTAGAGGCACATGAGTCGTGGCAGTTTGGCCACCGACAGGGACGTATGTGTGATCGTGAATGTGTTATTGAAATGCTAATGTGCTATTGCCATGTTGATGTGCTATTGGAATGCTAATGTGTTATGGCAATAGGAAGGGGCTATTGGGAGACTGCGGTGCCAGTGAAATATTAATGTGCTATTAAGACATGGAGAGGAGAAGCTGAGACCGAAGTGTCTTTAGAAAGTAACTACCGGGTTGTGGACCCGAGGAAGAGTGCATGTGGGAATAAGGCCGTTGGACGGCAGTAACTTGAATAATATAATGTATGTATGTAATTGCACTGTTATCCTTATCTTTATATTAAATTTATGTTAATAAATGTGTGAGTCTGATGGGTTGTTCTGTTAAGTGTTATACTTCTTCGTTCGTGATTTTTGTCTTGTTATAATTATTACATATCCCAGTCTGGGATTTGTGACAATTATTTCGTAACAGAAAATCCCTCACATTAAACCGAGCAAGAAAACAAATTTATTCTTGCATCAGCGTATTACACGTCAGCAGTCTTTTGTCACGTTGACTTTAAGCCAGTTTGCTGTATGATGCATTATTAAATGGATGTTAAGCCAATTAAACATACGGTTCTTTGTAAGATGAGTCTATTGATTTGATAGCCATTTATTATATTTTTGAAATTAATAGGAGTTGTGTCTTTGATATAGTAATGATATCATGTCTTTGTTGGGTCAACACTTTTGGACAGATCCGCTTGAAATTACAAAAATGATAGGAAAAGGCGAAATGATCCAAAGGAAATCTGAACGTGCAAGATCTGTCTTCCAGTTGTAGTTGGTAATGATATAATGCTATCGGTTGACACCCCAGCACAAAGAACCAGTACTTAAGACCTGCTTAATCCCTTTCTGGCTTAGACTGGAGTGTTCTAGGTTCCAACTCAAGTCTTTCTTGGTGATACAACAAATCTGGTAAGTTCTGGTTCATACGTAGTCACATTACAGATAAGAGAGAAGTTAAACCATACTGACCTCTTATAATGACAGACATACAAGTACAGTCATACTCCAATGATATCTATGACTTTCTATGTATCATTGAAGGACTGTTCTCCCTAGTTTAGGATATTTCTTTTTCTCCAGCCTTGATTATAAAGTAAAAAAATTGATATGTATGTAATAAATACTTGCCACAGATCCAATTCTTAACTGAAATGGGAGAATAAATGGAACCAAGGCGTAAACTGGATATTTTCTTTTCAATATTCTGTTAGAAATTTCCCATTTTTTTCTTTCTGTCTTTCTTTCGTTATGTCTTCCTTTCTTTCTTTCTTTCTTCGAACTTGTCACTGAAGCACTACGTTCTCTCCATCTTGAGATATTTGTTTCCCCCAGCCTTTACTGTATATGAATAGCTCAAAACATTTCTTAGCATAATAAACACAACGCTGACCACAGAATCAGTAGTTAAAGTAAATCCAAAAACAGATTCATCTAATGCTTTAATGAACTGAAATGTCTTCTTTTTCCTTTCATTTAAAAAGAAATCTGGGTAAAGAAAAACATAGTTTGGGGACAAGGTGGTCTAGAGGCAAGGTGCTCGCCTCTCATGCCAAGGGTCCCGGGTTCTAAATCCGGGCAGTGCAGGCATGTTGGAAAGTGGATTTTTCTCGTATTTTCAAGTCCCTGGTCCTATTGGGGTGTAGGATCGAGTAGTTCTTGGAAATTGGATTTTTCTCATATTTTCAAGTCCCTGGTCCTATTGGGGGGTAGGATCGAGTACCTAGTCTTCTCGGATAAGGACGAAAAAATTCGGAGGGCCCGTGTGCACGTTGCGCACGTTAAAGATACCTTGGCAGTTGAAAATCGTAAAGAGCAGGCCAAAAGGCCGCTGCCCGGGTAAAATTGAAATTAATAGATTAAAATGTATCCATATCATCCTCCCCCCCCCCCCTTGCCAGAACAAGAAATAATAAAACAAGTAAAGTGAGGTGTAAATGCCAAGGGCAGCGAACCTCCTAAAATAAAGACCTCAAATCGAAAAACATAGTTTGTTCCAGCTGTCATCTTTCTTCTCCTTGTTTAATCCATTGAAATACCAGTACAGTGGAAAGTTTGTTTTATATCAATGTTTTAATCAATGGTTGAATTCTATTTTAAAAAGGGCATTTAAAAAAACAAACAAAAGAGAAGATGAAATTTTGTTGTTTTTTTGTTCAGTCATATTTAAACAGTTAAATGATGTATGTCAAAATATCACACTAAATGAAGTGTTTGCCTGATGAATCCTGATTTCATGACAAACTCGTCTCTATTAAAGCTTCGTTCCAATGTAAAGGAAAGTAAAACCCGTCAAACCGAGGGAACTAGACAAAGTTGTATTTTTGTCCTGCAGAAGTTTAAAACCTTCATGACAACATAAACATACCTGGTCATATCGTTGTTTGTCATCCACAGAGTGAGAAAAACAAAATGAAAAATCTGATCCTGTTGGCCATTATTGTAGCATGTGTGATGGTGCAGGTCTCAGGAGACCTGGTTCACGGCCAAGATCGCCGATTTGATGATCCTTACGAAACTCGTGATGCAGCAAGTAATGGCAATGTTCTGAGTGAGAGAGAAGGGCTGTATGCCAAACGGGTCGTTAAGTCTGGACATAACTCACCGGGGCGTCCGTGGGTTAATAAAGGGATTGTATCAAAAAGGAGAACCTTATAAAGAGAATCCATCCGATAACGGACGTTTGGCCAGTTCGCCAGTAATTTAATAAATGTCCGGAACAAAATATCAGTGAAAATATTTTGTTTAATGTTTTTTTTTTCTTTCTCTTTCTCTTTCTGCGTGAATGTGCGTGTGTGTGTTGTGAGTGTATGTGAGTGTAGACTAAAACTAAATAAAAAATCTGATTGTTAAAATCGTAACATTAAATGTCCGCCTCGCTCGTTACCAGTTGATATTGTAGTTGTTGTAGTTGTTGTTGTTATTGTTGTAGCAGTTGTAGCTATTGTACTTGTTGCAGCTCTTGTGTTGGTTTCTGTAGTTCTCATTGTTGCCTTAATGTGTTGTGGATGTCGTTGTTGTTATTTTTGCTGCAGTTGAAGTTGTTGCTGATTTTGTTGTTGTCCTTGTTAAGTTCTTGCTGTTCTTTTTGCTTTTGTTATGTTGTTGTTGTGGTCGTTTTTGATAGTTTTGTTGTTGTCGTTGTTAAAGATATTATAGTTCAAGATTTCTTGTTCTTGTTATTACTGTAGCTGCTGTGGTTTTGATTTAAAGTTGAAAAAAAAAAGGCAACGAAACTTCAGATGACTTAAATCTTTGATGTTAACTGGATATCTGAATAGTTATCGCTAAATGATGGTTGATGAGGTTATGATGACAAAAGATGTCGTTGTGTTTATAATCATACGACTCTTTATTGGTGGTACGATGATGGTGACTCAGAATGTTTATAATTATCTATCTATACCATTGCCATGTGTGATTGGCTAATTGATAACAACGGTTTTTATAATCTGTACGTGACCTGTCCTTATTTGAACAGTTGTATATAGCTGTGGATAGGCATGAGAAAAAAAAAGAAATAAACTGAACTGCGCGACAGGGTTGGGCATTTTCATAAGTATCCGTTAATTATCACAGAAGTAATCACTAATCCATTAGCTGGAAATGGGCGATAACTGACCAGTTATTGAACTATTGCACAATTGCACCTTCATTTTCTCATAACAAAATTCGTTCCTTTTTCAATGTTTGTTAAAATCACATTTATTTAGGCTCAGTAAATGATTATTTGAACTGGATCATCCAATGGCCTCTTGTGGCCCCTAGATATGACTATATTTTACCATTTAAACGTAACTTATCCAACTAAGCTAAATGTATCACTCTGCACCTTGTTTCTGTTCATTTTGACACACGTCATGCAAAATAATCATGTTTTGTAGATATAAAGTGGTCACAGGGTCTCTTGGATTAAAATCAACTTTTTTTTTTTTATTGCCAGGACTGCGTTCTGAAGTTTTAATTTCTACAATTTTCTGAGCCACAAGACGCATTCACTGTACCGGTACAATATTACGAGTCTTGTGAATAATGCTGTTTTAGTTCTATCACATAAATCTACACAGATTCTAAGCCAGACATAGGCAACCTACTGCCTGCCAAGCAAATTAATTGGCCTACCCGGCGCTGATTGAACATTACCTAACAGAGCTGTAAAAAGGAAGTTATAATAATAATAATAATAATATAAAACACATATGCACCCTCCTCCTTCCCCCAACCACTCATTTGAAAGTTACCCACTTACAATTTGCTTTACCGTTTACCCTCTTTCTTAGAAACTTAATTATTAGGCGGAAAAAGTTGAACAAAAATCAAAATCACAAGTGTTAACATTTTCAAGAAGTGATTTGCGTAGGGAGGGAAGATGGCGGCATTTTGTGACAGATGATACCTTTTTGGTTATATTACAGACTTACGGGGGAGGGGGAGGGGGAGCTTTCTGTGATGTTATAAAAGGGCCAGGGACCATACTATTATGTTGGAGAGACCATTTTGATGATGCCTCTCCTGCCCTCTGCAACCTCATCTTTTTCAGCTCTGGCTCTTACAGTGTCAAAGGCCTGTTCTAGGCAATTACTGTTTAATTTGTGGTACGTTTTCCATATCAAAAGTCTCCCATAAATCCAACCTCTCGTCCATGTCACGGGGGAAACTAGCCTGCGAAGTAGGAGAAAGCTGGGCTTGTCCCACTGGCCGTTATGGTAACTTTGAAGGCCACAGGGTTTTTTAATAGGCCCACTGCATCCATCAGAGGTGAGGTGCAGGGGCTGCCACCTCGCAATAGCTCGTTGGTGACATCCTTTGTCCATCCCTTTCTCTCTTTTGTCTTCTATTCCTCTTCCCTTTCGTCTTTCCTTTTACCACAGAGAGGTTCCCGGCCTAGCAGCGATAGGACCACCTAAGGTCTTACCCGCAATGTGGGCACCTTGTTGCACGTGAGGCGCTACCTGTCATGGTTGGGAATAGGATTCTGATGGTTGAGGTGGACCAGTTTGCGGACTACCCTCCATTAGACGCCACTTCGACCCGACCTTCAACTAAGACAGGAGGGTGGAATGACCCATGCCACTCAATCGGTTAGGCAGCGAAATCTTTGCAATTGAAGAGTGGGGCCAGTCCATGCAGGATTAACACCTGTGAGGAGTATGTCTCTGGAGTAGCCCTGGCACAAGAGCTCTCGCTATCTGAGCCTAGTGTGTCCTCTTGTTGGTCTCGGTGGACAATGGGGAGCCCCAGAGATGAAAAATTGCTCCAAATCTCATAGAAATTGACTAATCTTCCAAGCGTCTGTTATGGTCCCCTCCAGATGTTATGGATGGAAGTGTTGGTATTTTAATGTTGTTTTGGTGTGTATGTTCGACTGCATATTTTTAATACTAAAAATTTAACCTTCACTTCCAGACCACGCCAAATTCTAAAAAACAAACTGAATAAATTTCAACAATCAGACCTGCAGGGCCACACTTGAATTACCTTAGATCCCTAACAATTTCGACTAGATCTATTCATGTAGTAAGGATGAAAATCAGCATCATCAAATCCAAAATCAATAGTATTTCATTATAAGTCTAGATCTAGGTTTCCCATAATATCATTTAACTTCAATTCTAGCTAATTATCTAACTAATTATTTCTATTTCCAAGATCTGGACTGTTTACTGTATTACAATTAATATAGTCTCTGGAGACATCAGACTATCTCAGATATTTAAATTTATAGCTGGCCTAGCTCGCCAAGGTGACGTCGGCACAGTTAAATATAACTCTAGGATGGGCTGGCAACTCCCAGCCTCACCCAGACAATTCAATCACAGTTATATTTCATACATTAACTCTAGTTGTAGCTCTAGATGACAGTTTAACTTTGAATCTTGCATTCTTCGCCCTTTCACTCCTGGTAGATTCATCAATACTCTCCTAACGGATAAATGCCACGCTCTTCGACTTCTTATCCATTGTCAATGTCATCAAGGGATAGTTCTTCGATCACTCACCTTTGTCCTGGATCATTAAGCCAGGGAACAGTCAACAATAGCGTTGTTTAATTTCAAAACAGCCATATGGATATCTAAATGACTAGATCCACATCTAGACATATTGTAGGTAATGATTCGCTCAAGTAGAATCCCCCTGAATCCCTCACAGTTGGATAGTCTGTATGGAATGAAAAAATAGTTTCCCCCGCAGCGTATATTAAACGCTTGTTTCTGCTTTACTGATTAATACGCCAACTGACGTCACGTTTATATAGTCCCCACTCCAATTACAACACAGGGCGTCAATTTTCATTAATGCCCTATTATCTTTTTATCTAAATATTCACTATCTATCCCATAGTATATATTCCCGCTGACTTGCTCCCTTCTATCAATAAAAACACCAGTGATATTCTATTTACTACTGTTTATCTCCGCCTTCCTGTTGTTCAACGGCTCCCCCTTGCTTAAAATGTCGTCATCAAAAACCACAGTCATCGTCTGCGTCCTTGATCTTATCTACCAAGGCACAAATGACGTAATACCCATGTTCTAATTCTTCACCCCCTCTCTACAATTAATTCGGTTATTTCCCTTTGACCACTGAGCGCACACCAACTACATTTGATTATGACAGCGTCTTATTTGAAATTCACAAAACGCTTCGACAAAGTGACGTAAAGCTCAAATTTGATAGTTTTCACACTTTTCGCTGATGATAATTAAAACTTTCACATCCATGACCCAACAAATTCATTTAAATGAAAATTTAATAGTTTTGAAATTACAGATTACATAGACTAACTGGCGTAAACGTCGCCTCCTAGAGATAAAATTTTTCCACAAAACGACGTTAAGCCTTTACGCCAGACAGTCCTCGACGTTGTGGAGCATTGAATTTTTTCGCCATTGTAACGCCTCTTTGTCACAAGAATAAAATGTTACACAGACCGACTGGCGAGTGGCCATCAGTTTGTCTAGCCCAGCCTATCTGTCAATTAATAGGCGGATTAAATTCACCTTGCTTTTCACATCTTCAAAGGTTCCGACGGGCAGTCCCGTTATGCGAACGGCCACACAGATTAGTGAATCAGAAATGCCGACGGACACAATCAATAAATTGACGATGTTTATCCCGTCATTGCGACTCTGTTTTCCTTTTCTTGTTATTGTTAATGTAAAGGTATGTCGGCAATGTCCTACCCAGCAATGCTGGGGACCCAGTTCGTTTCGGCAGCAGCCTATTATGTTCCCTGGATTGATGATGAAAATTATGTCTATCCTGTTGGCAGCAATGCCCCCTCCCCACAATTAAGCTGAAGACTGTAACAAATCCCAGATTGGGAGATGTACTTATATGGCAGTAACAGTCACGAACAGACAAGTATAACAATTAACAAAACAATCAAACAGGCTCACACATTTATTACAACATTAATAACGACAATCCAATAAGTACAACATCTCACTCGTTCCCTTAAGCATTCATTCCCCTTCCCGTTCCTCTCTAGGATAATCACTCCTTTGCAATATGATAGTTGGCCTCAGCCTAACAATATATCAACGGCTGCACTGCCTTGTAGCAAGATATCTCACTGCCCGTACTCAACCTCACATCAATATCTTAATACATATAGTTCCTGAATGTGGCCAGGCTGCCACGAATAATGTGCCCTCACTGTCCTGCGGGTGGCCTCACTGCTCAACCCATGCACCTCATTTATGGCCGCGACAGCTTCCAGCCTGTCCCCGGCACCTATAAAGAATAACATCACATCTCTATAATACTATGTACCTACTATCCACTTCACCACTCACTACGAACCATCAAACGTACACACAACATTCCACATTTCACCCTCCATACAGCTGCACCTCTCTACTGTAGCATACCCCCACAGTATTACACAGCACTCCGACTAGGCTAGGAATCCCTGCTCCTAACATACGTATCTCGCTCATTGTTCACATCTATTTACACAGTAACGAATGACTTGCACACTCCTTAAGTCCTCGCATATAACTTATTTGCATCATTGTCATAATCAGAATATAGTAGATCTATCACCACAATTATCAACCCTGATGCAACCTACCAGTCTTCACTGGAATACACTACTAACTCCCGACTGCTCTCTTTCACGTCTGTCCTCTTGGACTTCTCAGCTTGCAGTGACTTTTCATTACACAAGCTTTACATCATCGCCTCCAACTTTACTCATGTCCTGCACGCTTCCAAATTAACTGTCTGCTTCACTATCCGTGAGTTAATCTTACAATTCCATACCCACTTCCCCGCAATCCTTTGAATATCGCTCACTCCACTCGTGACAAAGACACTTTTTCATTTTGGTATCAGCAATCTTCCCCAGAGTGATGCTGAACACCGTCTTTATCGTGCAGCCACCAGTGAGCCATAGAATGCTTTTGAGGACGCTTTCCAAAACGGAAACATACCCTTAGCGGAAAACCAGAGGACTGCCATATAGAAGGGACCTTTCATCTAGTAGATTCCCTAAACAGCCTGCACAATCTTCAAAATAAAGGATTAAATTTAAGGCGCAGATCAGGCAAAAAAATTTCCCTTTCCTATCTGTCTCGGAGTATGGTTCATGCATCTGATCAAATATGTTAGAGATGTGAAGCAATCTAATGAAACCTTATTTGAAGAGATTCGAGGTCTTCTACGTGTATAACAAAAAGTATACTTTTTGAATCAGTAAAAAGTCAGGGACACTGTCATTTTTAGCATAAAGGAACAAAGGATCGATGGGTCAGAGGTCTAGTGAAATAGCAAACCGTCTACACAAATTCATGCAACTTAAAACGTTGGGGACGGACAAGAAGAATTATTAGTATTCTCTGACCTTACCGTTTATAATAAAGCACTTTCTGAAGTCTGTAATTTTACTGAAAACTGTGAGTGTAACAGTTGACGTAAATTTCAGGACGTTATAATAGGGAGAGTCAGGTGATCTGAGCTGCTACCCTTTAAAAACGAAACTGTCTCGAACTGTCGTAGAAATAAATGAAAACAGGATCCGATGAATGATTAATATTAACTTTTAATACCTGTAAATGAACGTTGGATATCTCACCGCTTACTTACGAGGAAGGCACGCAGTTACAAAACTCAGATTAGATTTTGCACACACAAAATGACGGGATCTTGCCTACATGCGGAATAAATGACTCTTGCACACACACACGCACTCGCTTGCCATCATTTATATACCCATCTAGATAGATCGTTCACGAACGGGAAATCCAGAAACTACGGGATGCGTAAAGGCCACGTCACAGAATTGCTTCACTACAAGGCCAGCCTAGCGTAATTACTCCGACATGAATGATATCGTACATTCTCGATGGAACTACAATAACCAATTACGTCACACAGCGAGACATCACAGAGAAGTAAAGCTAGCACACGAGGAGTCGCCGTGGGCTGTGGACAACATTGTTAGCCCGTAGGACTAGGACGCTACAGTGAGAATCCAATTTTTCGAGACTAAACTTCTACAAAGTTCAAACAACAATATGCATAGTCTCATTGAAAGGTCTTTGGCCAGAGTTAACACAGTTCCTGTGGAACTTAATGACATCATCATACAGTTTGTGTTGAATGAAGTCCAGACTGTTGACATCGCCGCCGAGATGGCAATGGCCGTCATGTTAAAAAATTCCCATCTCTCCAAATTCCAGAAATACTTCCAAAACTAGCTTACACATCAACTCCCAAACTATGCAAAGTAAAATTCACTGATCTGTTGTCATGGTGCAGCGAGTCCACCCCTGGGATCAGCCATCCTGATCACCATTAGTTGTGCATGTCCCATGAAGTTTGACTGCCATTTCGCTATATGAAATGAAGAACTGACATGTTTTGCATTTCCTCCCCACTACATTTTAAAATGACCCTTTCCATTAACTCAAGGGTACTCACACAGTATTTCGAGCATTCTTGTAGAATTTCGACACATGTGATAAATCACAATAAGGCTATTTCTTTTCCATGAATACTGTCCTTTCAATATTTGAGAACAGCTGTATTATTCCACAATATTATTTTATTCACCTGGATACATAAAACTGATTGAGAAGCCCTTGACAATTCTCGTGTAAATTTTGAAAAGGTAACTGTTTCTTTTCACATCCAATATAATATTAATAACAAGCCTGATTACCCGTTCTACGAACGGAATAGGAAAGAAAGAAAAGGCAGTGTGACAGTGACAGATGATGACAATGGGTTAACTATTGTGACATACCTTCACTGTAGAACTTCTGGATAGACGACGTTGCGAGTCTGATATTCCGCAGCCAACACAAAGACAGATTTATTTGTTCCTGTCCTGGACAGTGCCACATATAGCATTCCATGTGTGAATACTGGAGATGTTAAATCCAAGCCCATGGTTTTTAAAGTCTGGCCCTGAGCCTTGTTTATAGTTATGGCAAAACATGACTGAACGGGAAATTGACGCCGTTGAAGTCAGAAGGCTGCAAAATTATCCGTGGAATGGCATGTGTTTCCCCCTTATACGGCCCTGATGATATCTGCACTATTAAAGCATTGGGGGTAGATTTGCAGACAGTGCACCCTGTGCCATTCATTAGACGTGGTGGGTTGAGAAACCGCATAATCATAACTGGCATCCCAAATTTAATGGTAAGTTTGTGAGACGGAAGCCCAGCGACCTCTACTGAATTAAGAAACTCTGTGGGATAATGCACTGCCTCCTCTTCCGTAACAGTGCTATCAAAGGAGGTGTAAACTTTGCACAGCCCAGGCATCATTTGAGTAAGTCTGGCATTGATGGTGGCTACAGTGTCATTTAGTGGTGCCAATATGGCCCGTTCTGCCAGCCATGATGAGCTAGTATGGTTCTGAAAAAATCTGGATATACAGAAGTAATTAGGTCATTTGTAGTTAATACTGTGGTTCCAAATGAATTCAGAGATATGCTGTCTGGTTCCTTGCACAATGGATATGTACCACTGCCAAGATCAAGCAAGAATTCAGCAATTGACCAGCTTCTGCTTCACCACCAAGATGAACTCTCATGTTTGTTTGAAGTTTTCGAATCTTGACATACTGCCATAGATTGGACATCTTTAAGCATGAGTTCACAATGTTGGCCCTTTTGCCACCACGCACTACAGGTAATATTTGCCTGAAGTCTCCACATAGTAAAGTAATAATTCCACCCATTATTTCTTCCCTTCCTGTGATGTCACGAAGTGATCTGTCAATGGCTTCAAAAATCAACTTGTTACTCATAAGCGCTTCATCTACAATGATGGCACAACAGTCCTTGATGAGTTTAGCGAGGGAAGTTCCTTTCTTGATCGAACACATTGGAACATCACACTGCGTCAAGTTAAGGGGTACGTTGAAAGTGCTGTGAATAGTGCGGCCTCCAGGAATGAGGGTAGCTGCAAGACCACTGCTGGCTGTGGCAATAGCAATTCTTCGTTGTGATCTTATAGATGCAAGAATGGTGTGGATAAGAAATGTTTTACCACATCCCCCAGGCGCATCCAGGAAAAACAACCCTTTCTCAGAATTAAGTGCAGCTGGAACAAACTCATCATGGACAATACGTTGCTCTGTATTAAGTAACTGGATATTTCTCGCAGAGATTTCCTTCTCCTTCACGATGCCATATGTCATTTCCCGCCTGTAGTCCGATCCAGATCTCTGCACAGCATCTCTTTCATGGTGAGGAAGGCCATAATGTGTTAGCTAAAGTCCTCCCATGTCCAACACCATATCTTCTATCTCTGCCAAAGCAGCTTGAAGAACAATATCGTCATTGCGGTCTGCACCAAGACTGTGAGCAAAATCTTCTGACATGGTTTCAGTATGCCTTGACCATAAATCCATAGGGTTGCTTGGGTTGCAGTGCCACAAAATTACCGCAAACAGACTACGCATCTGTTTGGGCAACATACTGACTGATGCTTCTTCCAAAGTTAAGTGGTGGACATTGTCATCTAGTAAAAGCCCTCTCTGCAAACATGCATCTCTGTAAGTAGGGTACACATTCTGGTCCACAATTTTTAAGTCATTGTAGCTCCTTGGACCGGTCACGTGATGAAGCAGCAGTCGCAAAAAGAAACACTCTCCTTGACGGGGGCTAACTGTATACATTCTACCGATTGCTGCGGCTTCAAAAATATCCTCACCATCTATTTGCTTTCCACGTTTCCTGCGACTCCATGTTTTGTTGGCCCATGTGTAAAAACGTGGCACATCTATATAAAGCAAAGTAGCAGCAAAGGGGTCTATCTGACAGAGCTGAAAAAATGCTGTGAGTGTTGATGCTGGTGGATCAGCTGTAGCCCTCTCTTGTGCAGTATCCTCAGTAAAGTATACCCGTTGGCCATTTTCCAAGTGAACGGCTAACTGAATAACTGGCGGGTAACGTTCGGGCATTGGCATCTGGAAAATTCACCATGCTGCCTCGGTACTGCCAATATACCTGGCATTGATAAAATCACTGACTTCATCCCTTTCTCCTTGGTCTGTTACCTGGAATGTTGCTTGGTCAGAACCTTTATGGACATATTTCAAAACATATTTCAACATTCAAATGGCAATTCATTTGACGGAGAAGGCAAGGGTTATAAGGTACAACCCATCTGTTATCTACCACTGTTTCTGTTCTTCTTCCTTCTCGTGTGCATTGCAGGACAGCGGTATGGCCTCCATCACTTGGATGTCTCCGCCGATACTTGGGATAAGAATCAGTGCCAGTTTCAGTGTGGTGGAGAAATGGTTTGGGGAATCCTTTAGAGCATGTGCCATTTTTTATGCATGGTGCTGTTACATTCTGTTGACCACATGGCCCATGGATCATGTTTGATGTAACAATATTGTACAGCTCAGGATCTTGATTCTTGTCAGGAATTTCTGCAACAACTGCTTTATCAAAATGCTCCGGTGTTATCTTGCTGTCCTTGGTCAGCCACAATAGAATATGTGCATGGGGCAGACCACGCTTCTGGAACTCAATGGAGTACAGCCAAGCTTGCAGTGTACCGAAGTCACCATTTTTTTAAAATGTCCATGAGATGCTGTAGCTTTAGCCTGAAGACGCGCACATTCAGGTCAGGTCGATCATGTGCTTGTTGTCCTTGACAGAGGTTGTCCTGAATTTCCTTCCATTTGGGGTTTGTCGTCATGGTAATAAACAGATCTGGCTTTCCATATTGTCTGACATATGTCATTGCATCTTGCTGTCACTCAAACATGTAGCTAGTCCCCCAGTGAAACTCGAAGGTAATATTACACGTTGACCAACATTCCGAGGCTCACCATCTCCAGAGGTGAAGGTATCTCTCAGAGCACCATAACTGTCTGCCCTCAGTCTGCCCTGTTCACGCCGAATGTAAAAAAGGCGTTCACTTTCAATTTTGGCATAGACATCAACTAAAAATTGCTGCAGTAACTTCTGCTGACCAAAATGTAATTCCCTGGTCGTGTCATAAAGTGAAAGCTGTAAAATGTCAGCATGGTGAGTTTGTTATTGTTTGTGAATTTCATCTGCAAATTCCATCCTGTGTAGCTCTTGGAAACAATATGGTATATTGCATGGTATCATACGCAGGGTGAAATTCACTGATGCGTTGTAGGGTATCATCACGCGTCCTCAAGACGATGTCTCTCTCACCTACAGGATCATTGGGCATAAGCAGACCTACCTCACTCGTCTCGGGGGCATTATAGCGTCTTTCATGCTCTCCAGGTGGACGGTTGTGATTCGAAATACTGATGCGGTAATTTTCCAAATTGTTGTGTAATGCAAATTCATGCACTGCTTTCAGTTCACGAACATAAATATTGTGTGCATGAAGCTCCTCTTGAATTGCCCTCACAATGTTTTGTCGAAGACCATCAACAACACCCATTCTGGCAGTTACCTCAGACATTTCTCCATCGATGAAATAGATCTGAAGAAATTTTGCGTCAACACTGGCGTCAGTATTTGTATTTGGTAGAAGTCCACCGATGCGATGACAGACTTGGCCCTGGATGCGGAATTGGGGATTCCAACCTGGAACATTAATTTCACTGCATCCGAAGGATGTCAGCTGGAAAGCACAGTTGTATTTCCGGATATTTGATAAAAAAGTGCATTGCGTCAGGGGTTTCCTGGTGAAAGAGGGTGTGCAAATATTCAGTTTGAGGTGGATAAGGAGTCAGAGTTACCTTACCGTTTCCACAGCACATTCCAGGAGTTTCCAATTTAAATTTTGATGCATGACAATGGGGACATATATTTGTCCTCCCTCCAATGGCATTGTTATGCCTTTGAACAAATGCATGTGGTGCATAGTTAAGAGTCATTGGAATTCCTGGATCTAGAGCAGGGACTGGCCTTTCCTGCGGGTGTGTAGCTAGGGCAGGGGGTGGCCTTTCATGAGGGTGTGTAGCTGGGGCAGGGACTGGCGTTTCCTGTGGACGGCGTTCTTGAGCAAGCTCATCAGGCACTTGAGGCACTGACTGAATAGCTTGAAGAGACTGCATGGCAATTCCATCTTCTTCAGTTGCCGAATCTTCATTGGTGGTAGCAGATCCACCCACATGCAACAATTGTTGCCGCTTGAAACGTTGGCCCTGTGGCGTCAATCTCCCTAATCCAGACCCTTTCCTTTTCCTAGGCATATTAAAAACTTAGATCTAGTCTAGACTAATTAGAACAAAGCTGAAACCTAACCAAAGCCAAAAAGGTTTGCTGTTGAGCAACGAAATGAAAGTCCTGCTGTTGGGCGCTGCTTTAAACAGTTAAAATGTGTGATGGCCACCCGCGTGCAACAATCGTTGCCGCTTGAAACGTTGGCCTTGTACTGTGGCGTCAATCTCCCGACCTAATCCAGAATCTTTCCTTTCCTAGATCTAGCCTAGAATGTAGGCATAGGCTATTGAAAACACATTCTAAAACACAGATATATAGACCTAGTCTAGATGTAAACTAATCAGAACAAAGTTGAAACTTAAGCACAGTTGTGCACTGTTTTAAAATGTGTGACGGCGGAAGTTGGCGGTAATTGTTGGCGTAAAACATCATGAGTTAAATATGTCTGATTACTTCAGTCGATGAAATATTATGAGAAAGTGCATTCTTGAAGGTAATAATAATAGTTCGTCCATCAGGTATGATGATGACCTTAACAACACCAGAGGAATAAAGAACAGAAATTGTTGAGAATTTCAACACATGGACAATAAAGAGAACTAAAGGACACAGAGGACAGAATGGAAAGACTGTTCTTTCATGACTTATGGCTTCTCATGTGACTGATAAGTCCTATTTTTGCCCTGCAGACCCTTCCGCATAAATGACAAGAGTGCTCCGTTGGTTCAGTACCACTGGGCCTTTTCTTGCGCCGTTCTCTTTTTTTGATAGCCTGCTGGACTCTGTCAGCTTCCCATGCTTTGCTGCCTCTGGTAAGGGCCGCCCTCCAATTTGCACCATCAAGCGAGAGCTTTTCCCACTCACTCACATCAATGGCAAAGGCCTTCAGTGATTGCTTGAGAGTGTCTTTGTAACGTCTCTTTGGGGCCCCAACATTCCTCGTTCCATTGGAGAGCTCAGAGAAGAAGATTTGCTTAGGGAGTCTGGAGTCGGGCATTCTGACAACATGTCCTGCCCAACGTAGCTGAATTTTTTTCAGGTGGCAGAAGATGCTCAATTCCTTGGCACGATTGAGGACCTCAGTGTCTGGAATTTTATCCTGCCATTTGGTCCTTATGATCTTTCTAAGGCAGGCCAGATGAAAGTGATTTAGCTTTCTGGCATGCGATTGGTACACTGTCCAGGTTTCAGCCCCAGAGAGTAGGGTGGGAAGGACCACAGCATTGTACACTTTCAGCTTAGTGTCTGTGCGAATGCCGGCAACATCCCATACTCTCTTTCGAAGCCTGCCAAATGCAGAGCTGGCTTTGCTGATTCTTGAGAGTATTTCAGTATCAACACGAGCCGCGGAAGACAGTGTACTGCCAAGATAGGTGAAGTTCTCCGACACCTTCAGAAGACTGTCATGGACTTTGATATTTGGGGTCACAGGATACTTGTCGTCTGGAGTAGGCTGATGGAGCACTTCCGTCTTCTTTGTGCTTATTGTGAGGCCAAAGTTGTCACAGGCACTAGAGAACTTATCAACACAGTTTTGCATGCTATCCTCATCGTGTGCCAGAAGTGCACAATCATCAGCAAATAGTAGGTCACAGACTTGAGTACTTTTGGTTTTGGTTTTTGCCTGAAGTCTCCTGAGGTTGAATAGACTGCCATCAGTTCGGTACTTGATGCTTACCCCTTGATGAGGAGAGCTAAAGGCTTCTTGTAGCATTGCAGAGAACATGATGCTGAACAGAGTTGGGGCTAAGACACAACCCTGTTTTACCCCATTTGTGACAGCAAAGGGCTCTGAAACACTGCCGTTGCTTTTGACTGCAGCTTGCATGCCATCATGAAACTGGCGCACTATTGTGATGAATTCGGGTGGACACCCAAACTTCGCCAAGATTTTCCAGAGGCCTTCACGACACACTGTGTCAAATGCTTTTGTGAGGTCAACAAATGTGATATACAGCGCTTTATTTTGTTCCATGCATTTTTCCTGAATCTGTCTGGCAGCAAAAATCATATCCGCCGTTCCCCTCTCTTTACGAAAACCACATTGGCTCTCGGGAAGCAAGTCATTTGACGAGAGGTGATCAAGAAGGCGATTCAGAAGCATTCTTGCCAAATTCTTGAAGGTACAATGCACGTAAATCATTAGATCTGCGTCCTCATGATAAGACATGTAATTTGGGGGTCTATTCCGAGGCAGTTTAGAACAATCGGCTATATTGCGAGGCGATATTAGATCTGCGTCCTCATGATAAGACATGTAATTTGGTGGTCTATTCCGAGGCAGTTTAGCACAATCGGCTATATTGCGAGGCGATTGAACAAAATCGGCGACTGTAATCGCTCAAGCAATTTGCGCACAGAATACTATAATCGATGACAAAAAATTGCCGCAAATTTGCCGAAAATTTGATGTGTCGCAACACAAAAACGGAAACAAACGTTCTGTTATTTCTCAAATATATTTAAATTTTATGTGCCGGCGACACGACCACAGACTATACTAAGCACTGTGTAAAATTTGAAGGCCATAGAATCAACATTAACGGAGGAGTAGCGACAGAGGCGCGCGCAATGTCGTAAAGTTTCTCTTTTATTAGTATAGATAATAATAGCTATAATAATTATATATTCCGGATCTTTTAGATAAGGTAAAACTTTACATTGCGATTATATTTATTTTCGCCTGCAACGAAATCATACTAACTTGATATTTTTCAACTATTTTGAAACTGTCTCTTTTTTTGTTTTTAATATGGCACTGCTATAAAATAGAATTTGCCGCAATGCGTTTATGACACCTGATAGTCCGCAACAGCGACTTAAACCACTCAGACTTCGTGGCCGTTTCTATACAAAGTGACATAAAGCTCCCCGAGCGACGTACACCAGCCGCTTCTGTGGTTTCCTATTTCTAAAAATTGACGTAAAGCTCTCCAAGCGACGTAAACCTGCCGAATCGGTAGTTTCCTTTTAAGACAAAGTAACGTAAAGCTCCCCAAGCGACGTAAACCTACCGATTCGGTAGTTTCCTTTTCCGACAAAGTAACGTAAAGCTCTACAAGCGACGTAAACCTACCGAATCGGTAGTTTCCTTTTCCGACAAAGTAACGTAAAGCTCTACAAGCGACGTAAACCTACCGAATCGGTAGTTTCCTTTTCCGACAAAGTAACGTAAAGCTCCCCAAGCGACGTAAACCTACCGAATCGGTAGTTTCTTTTTCCGACAAAGTAACGTAAAGCTCTACAAGCGACGTAAACCTACCGCCTTGGTCGTTTCCTTTTTCTACAAACTATGTGACATAGAGATGGACTGTCTTTGTAAAAAACGTTATTTTTTCTCTTACTTTGTTACAAACCAACTATTTTATAATGTACATCGATAGTCACATGCCTAGCCATTCAGTTTTTACAATTTGTGTTCAGTTTGTGCCTCGTGCGGTCGATTTTATGGAAGAGAAACAAGCAAAAAAAACTTCAACCACCATTTTCTCAAAACTAGAATTTTACCTTTACGCCATAATATAAAGTAAAAAAACAAAAAAAAAACATGGTCAGGGTCTTGGCAGATAGGGGGAAAATTTAAGTTTGAGTTTCGGCAATGTCAGTAAATACTGCGGAACTTGTTTATTAGGTAGTGCTAATGTGTACCACAATCATTTGATCATAAAATTTTCAATTTAATCATCAACCTTTTGAAATCTCATCAAATTGACAATCAAAGTTGGAACTTGTTTACTCGAACTAGGTCTTGGCCTACTCTTTGAGCATTAGCTCTAGTTCGAGGCGTGAGAGGCCTAGACTTTTGCCAAAGTTTTCTTGGCATGACTAACGACACTTCGAGATCTAGATCTATAATATATACAAAATCTTTCCTTTCGAGCTTGAAGCACTCTCTTGGTTTTCTTGGTGTAAATGAATGGCACTGACCTCATCTGTATAACACTAGCGATCTAAATTTTCCTTGGCGCGGCTGGAAGTGAACCCTAGTTCGAGAGTACATTTCCGGTAAGAGGCGGAAATGACGAAATTGACGGAAGTACATTATCACGTCGTATTCGCAATCACGAATTGATAACTGATAATTATAACTGAATTTCTGGAAAAAGTAAAGAGTTTCGGGAAAAAATTAGGGCGACACGTACAGGCTTGATACATTTTACATACACGGGCCAAGTTTCATTTCTCTACGTTGCGTAGTAAAAAAGCCTTTGCGGGAACAAAGTTGGGCCCAAGCATAGATAAATAATATACATAGATAGGACATAGACGCTTCGGGCTGTGTCGGTTTCTCCGGAAATTTCCGAGAAGGCGCCATCTTGGTATTACTGTAGATCCCGATTTCAGTGTTCCCAGATTGGGCGGGAAACCGCGGAATTGGACTGGTTTTGTTCGTGATTTGCGGGTATTTTTTTTCCGTGTGCGGGTTTGCTAGTTTTGGGCTGGTTTTGGAAAAGCAGTTAAGCTGGAGTGGAAATTACAGTTTTGATTGAAAAAACCACGAAACCATTTTTTGGGGACAGTCTCTGTGCACAGAGTGATAAAATTCTGGCCTTTGCAAGACTGCCAGTGCCAGATAGTATAACTGTGGGTGATGATGCAAGACTAGTCGCACGTGGTCAGTCCTTTGTTTGAAAGTATAGCCAATCAGGTAAACATGGTCCACGAGGTTGGCATGTGTGTGAACCTAAAAGTAAGGCAGTGGTCATTCTGCAACCTTTGGCATGAGTAACTGACCAAACTATACACTTTTCAGGCCTTAAATTTGGAAGGAACGTGGCAATTGAGATAAGGAAGATGATGGCTATAATCAAAAGTTGTTTACTTCGAGCATGTATTTAAAAAAAAATAACAATGTTTATTGCTATGTAACATCTGTATTTTTGGATGCTTGTTTCATAATATAATTATAGTAACCGTATCAAGCGTTCAGTTTGGTGCGTAGTGTTCTGGTGCGCATGAGTTCTGAAGCAAGACTGTAGTGCATTACTTTTATTATATCGCATATAATATGTATTTCTAACATACTGCTAGGATTAGAGGCAAATCATCCATAGACGCATTAGTTATTACCATTACTAGTTTATTTACCTCAATAAAATACTATTATTTTCGGTTGGCGGGTTTAGGCTGGAAAAAAATTGTCAGTTTGGCGGTTTTTGAGCTAGTTTTTTTTTTGTAACTTTGGCGGGTTAAAAAATAAAATCTGGGAACACTGATCCCGATGCCATATTGTTTACGTGATGGCGACAAGAGGAGCTCGTTGTTGGTCTTATATTAATTGTAGCTCTAACTCCAAGACTTCCACTGATCCTAGAACTGGAGCAAGCCTGCAATTCCATAACTATGCAAATCCAGAAAAAGACAGAGAGAGGTAAGTAGACTATGTTATTTATAATATAAATCTAGTGCGATTGAACACTCGCTGACATTGTCACTGTCACTGTCACTGTCACTGTCACTGTCAGTGTTAGCAATCACAGTGATCGGTGACTGCTGTTGTTTTTTTACTCCATTGTGGTTACAAGAGAATTTGAAACACAATTCAGTGCGTTTGGGATGTTTGGTTTCATTCCCAAACATATATGTCACTGGTTTTCAAGGATTTAAAGCTTATTAATATCAGTTTAAACAGAGCTGGTGTCCATGAGTGTTTGACTAGGACTAGCCTAGGCCTGGCTAGGCTAGGAGTCCAGGCTTTGTATCATCAGGCCTCGAGGTTTCGCCTGCTTATATTAATGCATGAAAACACGATGTCCAGACACTGCATGCCGTAGGCAAACTCGTAGATCGCCTATGCCATAGACTAGCATACAGTGTTTCCAAGATGGCGGAAGGCTAGCAGTAGACAAATTTGAGGTCACGCTGGTACGATGTTTCGTGACGTCACACAATGGGAATATGACGTATGGTTTATCCCTAGTCTGTGGGCCCAAGCTCCATTATTATGTGATTAATATTATATTGGACGTGAAAAGAAACAGTTGCCTTTTGAAAATTTGCACGCGAATTGTCAAGGGTTTCTCACTCATTTTCATGTATCCAGGTGAAATCAAAATAACTTTGTCTAATAATACAGCTGTTCCCAAATATTGAAAGAACAGTGTTCATGGAAAAGAAATAGCCTTATTGTGATTTATCACATGTGTGGGAATAACACAAGAATGCTCTCACACACCGATTTGTTGTTCCTTTATGCTAAAAATAAGAGTTTCCCTGACCTTTTCCTGATTCAAAAAGTGTACAGTTGTAACATGACAACCTTTTATTATACATGTAGAAGACTTCGGCTCTCTTCAAATAAGGTTCCGTTAGAATGTTTCACATCTCTTACATCTTTGATCAGATACGTGAAGCATAGTCCGAGACTAATAGGAAAATTTAAGGTTTTGCCTGATCTGCGCCTCAAATTTTCTTCCTCCATTTTGAAGATTGTGCAGGCTGTTTTAGGGAATCTATTAGATAAAAGGCCCCTTCTATATAGCAGTCCTCTGGTTTTTGGCTAGAGGTGTGTTTCCGTTTTGGAAAACGTCCTCGATAGCATTCTGCGGCTCACTGGTGGCTGCATGGTAAAAATGGTCTTCAGCATCATGCTAGGGAACATTGCTGGTACCGAAATGAACAGTGTCGTCAGCTTTGTTGTGGGGTGTCACGAGTGGAGTGAGCGGGATTCAAGGATTACGGGGGCATGGAAGTGAGGGAATGACTCACGGGATAGTAAGGCTGCTCACCTATATTGACTTCTGTTAGTTAACGTTAAAGCGTGAAATGTTGTGAGTTGGGGGGGGGGGGGTCGGCATGAGGCGAGAGCGCTGTACTGACAATCAATGCAAGTTAAGAGGTCCCAGGGGACAGATGTGAGATCAGAGCAGTCGGGAGATTGTTGTGTGTTTTCAAGTGATGACTGGTAGGTTGAACTGTGATTTATAATTATGATGATTAATGTATTATATTCGCCTATGACCATGATGTAAATAAGTATATGTGAGGAATGGGGAAGTCAGTGATTACTGTGTATAGAAATGTGCGCCATGAGCGATAGATGTAAGTTAGGTTCATGGATTCGTAGCGAGAGTGAGTGCTGTGTGGTACGGTGGAGGTGTGTTACCGTAAGATGTGTGGTAAGTGGAAGGTGGACTAGTGTGTGTACGCTTCATGGTTTGTAATGAGGGGTGAAGTGGTTAGAAATGGTATGGTATTATACCAATGTAATGTTCTTCTTGTAGGTGCCGGGGTCGGGCAGAGACGCCACCCGCAGTGAGCGAACTAGCACAGGGGATAGGCCAGCATAGGGCCGAAGGCTACTCATAGGCCATTGAAGTGAAGCTGTCGCGCAGGACATTAGGAGCGCATGAGTCGTGGCAGTCTGACCACAGACAGGGACGTTGTATAGAACTGTTTATGTGCTATTAAGATGTACTACTGTGATATTGATATACTACTGTGCTATTGAGATACTAATGTGAATTGAACTATTAATGTGCTATTGCCATGTTGATGGGCTATGGGAATGTTACTGTGCCATTGCCATGTTGAGGTGCTATTGGAATGCTAATGTGTTATTGCACTAGGAAGGGGCTATTGAGAGACTGCGGTGCGAGTGAAATATTGTGCTATTAAGACATCGAGAGGAGAGGCTGAAGCCGAAGTGTCTTTAGAAAGTAATTACCGGGTTGTGGACCCGAGGAAGAGTGCATGTGGGAATAAGGCCGTTGGACGGTAGTTAAGTTCAATAATACAATGTATGTAAGTGCACTTTATCTTTAGGTATAATAAATGTGTGAGTCTGATGGGTTGTTCTGTTAAGTATTATACGTGTTCGTTCGTGATTGTTGTCCTGTTATAATTATTACATCTCCCAGTCGGGGATTTGTGACACTGGGGGCTCGTCCGTTGTGGCACTGGACAATCGTCCGTTGTGACACTCGTCCAGTTACCTGTGGTCATTTTGACATTGTGTATTCGTCATATCTAGTTGTATTTCTGTTGTGGTAGGAATTTGTGCTGTTGTCTTTTGTTCGTTGGATATATGGGAATTTCATGATATGATTTATGTATATTTATGAATATGTATTGATGCATGTATTGCTATAAATATGTACTAATGTGTACTTAAACTTTTCAGAGAGACAGTGTGTGTGCGTGCAGCCTGAAGGAGTCAGGCAGCCACAGCTCCGAGTATAGGGAAAAGTAAAATCAGGAAGTAAAAGTTGGGTAAAATTCAAAATTTTTGTGCCCTGGATTGTGGGCTGTTCCTTTAATCTGTCTTTTTCTCTGTTTTTGCTGTTGTCGTTTGCTGTGTTGAACTTAGTTTATCCTTTTAAAAAAGGTGTGGTAAACTTGGAACTTCGTTCATCACGGTGAACATTCTTTAGGGCTTTGTTATTGTTTAGTTGTAGCGTCGATATCTTCTCTGTTTCTGCAGGAAGACGTATTCTCTTGTCCCCTCTCTTACTTATAGGTAGATATGTTCTTTTTTTCAGACTCTGTTCTTGTTCGTACCTTGTAGTGTAATCGGCGTAGTTAGGTTGCATTTTTTTTCCCATTATATTTTTTTTAGAAGTCCTCGTCTCAGTCTGGTTCGTTGTCCTTGATGTCCTTGTGGTCCTTCTACTGAATTTCCTCATTCTTGTCCTTTCTAGTCTCTGTTGTTATTTAATAGTGCTATACATTTTATGAACATAGACGTTCGACGACCGGAAGGACGATATAAACGCCTTCCTTTACAGGTTCGAGCTAAATGCACAACTGCAATGGGGGAAGAATAAGCAATTATGGTCCACGTACCTGGCATCCTTATTGCAGGGGCGAGCGTTAACCTACTTTAAAGAGTTACAGCGCGAAGACGTGCATGATTACGATAAGCTGAAGGCTTTGCTGCTTCGCCGATTTGCGCGTACGGAGGAATATTTCCGGGAGCAGTTTAGGCGAGCACGTGCGGATACCAGGGAGGACTTTGCTGCCTTCGTCGCGAGACTGACAGAGTATTTTCCGAACTGGTTGGACTTGTCCCATGTTGGCGCAGATTTTGCTAAATTGAAAGACCTAATGATCCGGGACCAGCTATACGCGTCGTGCCATAAAGATTTAGTGGCTTTTCTAAAAGAAAACGAACCCGCGACGGTGCAGGAGGCGTCAAAGTTGGCGGAAGCATATCGTACGGCACATCCGTCCAAACCAGTCGCGAGGGCGTACTTACAGGATGCTGGTTACGTCGCCGTGGTTGAGGGGTCACCGACAGGACAGAGAGACAGGTCACCTCAGCGTGGTGCCTATAATGGGCAAGCCCAGGGTCAACGTAGGGGGTATTATCAATCACCTGCATGTGGAGCCGATAAGTTTGACCGAGCAGGAGGGCTGGGTCGCGGTAATGGCCGAGGGCGGTTTGTTGAGTCATCCATTGCTTTGTATAAAAACAACAACAACAACAACTTAACAGCATAGCTATATTTTTTTGCAATTAGTCTTAATCTTGTTATTTATTGTTTTGGATCTTTCCTGGCATACATTTACGTGTATACATGTACTTACGACAGACAAATAATCCATTTAGCCTTTAGTATAAGTATAACCATGTATGCTTTGACAAAGTGACGTAAAGATCAAATTTGGTAGTTCTGACATTTTCTCCTCATGATAATCAAAACTCTCACATCTGTGAACCAACTAATTCATTTAATCGAAACTTTAATAGTTTTGAAGTTACAGATTACATAAACTAACTGGGGTAAACGTCGACTCCCGGCGATAAACTTTTTCCACAAAACGATGTTAAGCCTTTATGCCACACAGTCCTGGTCATTGTTGGGCATTGAATTTTTTCACAGAGCAACGTAAATCATTGTAACGCCTCTTTGTCACAATAATAAAATGTTACACAAACCGACTGGAGAGTGGCCCAGCCTATCTGTCAATTATTAGGCGGATTAAATTCACCTTGCTTTTCACATCTTCAAAGGTTCCGACGGGCAGTCCCGTTATGCGAAGGGCCACACAGATTAGTGAATCAGAAATGCCGACGGACACAATCAATAAATTGACGATGGTGATCCCTTCATTGCGACTCCTTTTCTTGTAATGTCCTACCCAGCAATGCTGAGGACCCAGTTTGTTTCGGCAGCAGCCTATTATGTTCCCTGGATTGATGATGAAAATTATGTCTATCCTGCTGCCACCAACGCTCCCTCATTCGTTCTTCTCCTGTAGAAGACAAGCGCCGACACCAGAGTCCGACGCATCCGTTCTGAGGATACATTTAGATCGAAAATCGGGTAATATCAGAATGGGTGACGATGATAATGCTGTCACCAATTTATCAAATGCTGCCTGACATTCAGACGTCCACTGGACCTTATCGGGTTGTCCCTTCTTAGTAAGGTCAGTAAGAGAAGATGACAAGGAGGAAAAATTCGGAATGAACTTCCTGTAATAATTTAAAATTCCCACTAAGCTTCTGACTTGTTTCTTTGTCTTAGGGATTTGCAACCCTACCAATTTCTCAATTTTTGTTACTTCAGGTCTCTGAATACCTCTACCCACAATATGTCCTAAGAATACTATCTCTGGACATGCCAAATAGATCTTTGCGGGTTTAGCAGTTAAACCAAAATGACGCAATCGTTTAAAAACTACTGTTAGTGTCTGAATATGTTCAGACCATGACGACGTATGACACGCTATATCGTCAAAGAATGAAACGACATTAGGTATGTCCTTCAATACCAGTCTCATTAATCTTGCAAACGTAGCTGGCGCGTTTACCAGCCCAAATGGCATGACCTTAAATTGAAATAATCCTATGGGCGTTTGGAAAGCCGTGTATTGTTTAGATTCCTCAGCAAGAGGAATCTCCCAATAACCTTTCGTTAAATCTATCTTGGAAAACCACGTGGACCCGGCCAATGAAGCTATTAGTTCCTCTTGAAATGGAATAGGCTCCCTATCGCCTACCGTAACAGTGTTCAATTTTCGAAAATCAATACAGAACCGCACCGATCCATCAAGTTTTTTTCACGACGACGATGGGTGATGAATACGGCGATGTTGATGCTTCTATCACATCTAACTTCAACATTGACTCAACTTCTTTTATAACCCTATCTCTGGAAGAAAAAGGCAGCGGATATTGTCTAAGAGATACTGGCTTATCCGAAGTCAACTTTATTTGGTGCTGGATCACCCTAGTGCGACCCGGCAAATCTGTAATAACATCTGGGAATGACGCCAACAGGGCCTCAAGTTCCCTACTCATTGAACTCGTAAGGTCAGGGTTAAATTTTACGTCCCTGTAACCTTGTGTTGGAGTTAACTCCGGCAATTGAATTTGTACCTCTTCCTGTGTCTCAGTGTCAGTCACGTCATAGTCCAACTGGTCTACGACCCCCGTACAAGCAATATAGAAGACACTCTCCTCTGGTTTCGTCTGTGCACACAGATACTCTGGTCTCTCATAAAATCTCTGTAGCATATTAACATGGAAAACCTTAATTGATCCATCAATGTGGATAGCGTAATCTACTTCGAAACAACTCGCTCAATAACATAAGGACCTTTCCATGCCATCAATAACTTATTATGATCCGTAGGTAATAACAATAGAAACTTGTCTCCTGGCTTAAAAAATCTCAGTTTGGATCCTTTATCTTTATAGTTTTTTGCTCTTTTTGTAGCGATACTAGAAGCTTCTTCTGCGATAGTGCGCGCTGAAGATAATCTCTACGTGGCGACGGATAAAGTTACTTTTTCTGCAAGTCTAGTAATTGAAAAAGTAGATAAGATTAAATAGGAATTACATTTACAGAAATAGAAATATTCCTAGGTAAGAGAGAGATCAAACTCCTCGCTTTATTCTACTACCTTTCTTGACATTCAGCTGGTCATGCAGCAGATGTTTTTGGTCTTTCGCCACTCGACACATTGCCTTAACCTGGGCTAGTGTGTGCCTTTGTTCAATACTGGGGAGCCCGAGGATGTATCTCATTGCTGCTATCGGGGTGTCACGGGTGCATCCAAGGATGATTCTCATTCCAGTGTTTTGAATCTTTTCCAATTTCATCAACTGTGTCTTGGAAATTGTGACGATGCCCAGACCATAGTCAATGACTGATAGCACTGTGGCTTTGAAAAGAATGAGCAATTGGCGCTGTTCTAATCCGAGGGCGGCCGTTGTCTTTACTGCAGCCAGTCCACTTGCACAGCGCTTCACTATGTGGTTCACGTGCTCTTTAAAACAGAGGGTTCTGTCAAACTTTATTCCAAGGTATTTAAGTTCAGTCACACGCTCGACAACTTCGCCTACCATTCTCACTGGTTCAAGGCTTTTCCGCACTATGTGATTGTCTAGTGAGCACCAAAGTGCTGCTGCTTTAGCAGGGTTGACCACAGCATTGTGCTCTTCACACCATGAGTCAACCTCATTCAACGCTTCTCCCATAACATCAACCATGGCGTTTCGTTCTGTGCCTGATGTATATAACAGTGCATCATCCGCAAATGTAAGAACTCTGCCCCTGGGAATGGCCATGTTGGCTAGCCGACTAGTGTAGATATTGTAGAGAACTGGAGATAGCGGTGATCCCTGTGGAAGTCCTGGCGTGATAGTGACTGGCTCTGACACCCACTGCTCCAAACGTAATGCCACTGTGCGTTTCATCAGGGCGCTTGCGACCCAATTGACCAGGTATGGATCTAACTCACATTCAACCAGCAGGCTCAGGAGTCGCTCATATGATACTCTGTTATATGCATCTTCCAGGTCTATTGCAACAGCCAGTGTCTCTTCCTTTCGCTGAAATGCCTCATATGTGTCATAAGCAAAAATTGCTGCATTTGCCCATGTGTGCTTTCCTTTTCTATAGCTTCCAAGGGTCGCTGGTAGTGCCTCCCCATACTCAAGGTCAGCTGCAAGGATCTGTGCAACCATTTTCTCCATTAATTTGCCAACTGTGTTTTGCATTTTTATCACTCGGTAACCATTTAGTTTGGTGTGATCTCTGCCTGGCTTAGGTATCACTGCCAAGTAGCTGTGCAACCAGTCTTCGGGAACCTCCCCCAGCATCAGACTCTCATTATACAAGTCGGCTAGTTCCTGCAGTTCATCGTCAGACAAGCTCCTCAGCTGATTATAGTCTATTTGATCGGGTCCTGGTGCAGTGTTTTTTGAGGCTCACAACATAGACTTAATGCCTTCAACTGTAAAGGTAATTACGGATGCTGTGCTATTAGTGAGTTCTTGTAATTCCATTTTCATTCTGACTCTTTCGTCATAATTTCCCTGATCAGTCTGTTGTATGTACCGCTCCAAAAAGGCTGGTCCTTTATTTTCAGCTGTATCCAGAATGACCCCGTTGTCCGCCTTAATCTGCCTGCTTACTGTGGATGTGTCCCGCTTGCTCATACGTTTATGTAGCCGCCGCACGCCCTTTTCACTGCACAAGTACAGCTAGGTTTGGGGGTACTTAAGGGGAAGCAGCTAGTGTGCCTCACTACCCAAGCACCTTGCCATCATTACCCCCTGAGTCTCCATGACCCTAGTCTGATGGGTTGTTCTGTTAAGTGTTATACTTGTTCGTTCGTGATTGTTGTCTTGTTATAATTATTACATCTCCCAGTGTGGGATTTGTGACACTCTCCTCCTCTGAAAAAGTAAGAGTGGATATTTTCTGATCAGTGAGGGAGTTTAATTCTGTTTCATTTAAAAGAGCATTTTTCTCACTATAGAGCTCACCAAGAGATTTGGGTAATTTGCACCGTTTTATTTCATACTTTTTTGGACTTTTTACAGTGAAAACAGCTGCATTTGGAACAATCTGTTTCAGCTTAGTCAATAATGAATTTGTAGCATCCTTTGCAGCTCTCTTTGTGGGAGGTTGACAACTTGAAACTGAACGGTTCCTTGAATGTTTCTTTGGCTTTGAAAATGTAGCTTCCCTTACAGGAATACCTTCAATCTGGAAAGATAATAATAATAATAATAGTTCGTCCATCAGGTATGATGATGACCTTAACAACACCAGAGGAATAAAGAACAGAAATTGTTGAGAATTTCAACACATGGACAATAAAGAGAACTAAAGGACACAGAGGACAGAATGGAAAGACTGTTCTTTCATGACTTATGGCTTCTCATGTGACTGATAAGTCCTATTTTTGCCCTGCAGACCCTTCCGCATAAATGACAAGAGTGCTCCGTTGGTTCAGTACCACTGGGCCTTTTCTTGCGCCGTTCTCTTTTTTTGATAGCCTGCTGGACTCTGTCAGCTTCCCATGCTTTGCTGCCTCTGGTAAGGGCCGCCCTCCAATTTGCACGATCAAGCGAGAGCTTTACCCACTCACTCACATCAATGGCAAAGGCCTTCAGTGATTGCTTGAGAGTGTCTTTGTAACGTCTCTTTGGGGCCCCAACATTCCTCGTTCCATTGGAGAGCTGAGAGAAGAAGATTTGCTTAGGGAGTCTGGAGTCGGGCATTCTGACAACATGTCCTGCCCAACGTAGCTGAATTTTTTTCAGGTGGCAGAAGATGCTCAATTCCTTGGCACGATTGAGGACCTCAGTGTCTGGAATTTTATCCTGCCATTTGATCCTTAGGATCTTTCTAAGGCAGGCCAGATGAAAGTGATATAGCTTTCTGGCATGCGATTGGTACACTGTCCAGGTTTCAGTCCCATAGAGTAGGGTGGGAAGGACCACAGCATTGTACACTTTCAGCTTAGTGTCTGTGCGAATGCCGGCAACATCCCATACTCTCTTTCGAAGCCTGCCAAATGCAGAGCTGGCTTTGCTGATTCTTGAGAGAATTTCAGTATCAACACGAGCCGCGGAAGACAGTGTACTGCCAAGATAGGTGAAGTTCTCCGACACCTTCAGAAGACTGTCATGGACTTTGATATTTGGGGTCACAGGATACTTGTCGTCTGGAGTAGGCTGATGGAGCACTTCCGTCTTCTTCGTGCTTATTGTGAGGCCAAAGTTGTCACAGGCACTAGAGAACTTATCAACACAGTTTTGCATGCTATCCTCATCGTGTGCCAGAAGTGCACAATCATCAGCAAATAGTAGGTCACAGACTTGATTACTTTTGGTTTTGGTTTTTGCCTGAAGTCTCCTGAGGTTGAATAGACTGCCATCAGTTCGGTACTTGATGCTTACCCCTTGAGGAGGAGAGCTAAAGGCTTCTTGTAGCATTGCAGAGAACATGATGCTGAACAGAGTTGGGGCTAAGACACAACCCTGTTTTACCCCATTTGTGATAGCAAAGGGCTCTGAAACACTGCCGTTGCTTTTGACTGCAGCTTGCATGCCATCATGAAACTGGCGCACTATTGTGATGAATTCGGGTGGACACCCAAACTTCGCCAAGATTTTCCAGAGGCCTTCACGACACACTGTGTCAAATGCTTTTGTGAGGTCAACAAATGTGATATACAGCGCTTTATTTTGTTCCATGCATTTTTCCTGAATCTGTCTGGCAGCAAAAATCATATCCGCTGTTCCCCTCTCTTTACGAAAGCCACATTGGCTCTCGGGAAGCAAGTCATTTGACGAGAGGTGATCAAGAAGGCGATTCAGAAGCATTCTTGCCAATATTTTGCCAGCAATTGAAAGTAGAGAGATTCCCCGATGGTTGTCACAGACTTGGCTGTCCCCTTTGTTTTCGTACAGATGGATGATTGAAGCATCTTTGAAGTCCTGTGGCAACTTCCCTGCTTTCAACATATGATTGAACAACTCGGTCAACCTTTCAATAAGCTTTTCTCCACCGAAGGCATACACCTCAGCAGGAATTGAATCCACGCCTGGTGATTTGTTAAAGGACATCTGATTTGTGGCAGTTCGGGTCTCATTTGCTGTGAATGGCTTGGCAAGAGCTGCATTAATAGGAATCTAAGGGAGGCGGTCAATGGACTCAGTATTTATATTTGATGGCCGATTTAGCACACCTCCGAAATGTTCTGCCCAACGCTGAATTATGGCATTCAATTCAACAATGCGTGTTGAACCATCTGACACAAGAAGTGGCGTAGTGCCAGAGCGGGATGGTCCAAACACAGCTCGGAGGCTCTCAAAGAACTTTCTAGTGTTGTTTGTGTCGGCATATTTCTGAGTTTCTCTTACTCGCTCTTCAAGCCAGTCAGTTTTCATTTTCCTCAGCTTCTTCTGGAGTACACCCTTACATGCATGCAGTGCATCAGCTTTTGCTATGGAAGAGGGGTCACTGCAGTGAGCTTGGATGAGACTATTTTTTTCTTTGATGAGCACTTTGATTTCATTATCATTATCATTGAACCAGTCCTGGTGCTTGCGGACAGGAAAACCAACTGTGCTGCTGGCGCAAGAGTGTACAGTCGTATCTAGGTCAGTCCAGCTCTGTTCAATGTTCTCAGGGTCAAAAGTCACGCAATCCAATTTTGAGGAGAGTTCTGATGAGAGCTCGCTCTGTTTCTCGGCTGAGCAGAGTTTTGAAACATTTAGGCGTTTAGGTGGCGCTTTCCCTTGAGGGCGTCTATTGCGCCTCAATGTTAGTCTGAGCTTGCAAGCAATGAGTCTGTGTTCAGTTCCACACTCGGCACCACACATCGCCTCTGTTACAAGGACATCCTTTCTGTCAGTCTTCCTCACAATGACATAGTCTATGAGATGCCAATGCTTTGAGCGGGGATGCATCCATGACGTTCTGTTTCTCACGGGGAGACTAAAATTTGTGTTGGTAATGAACAGGCCAAATTCAGCGCACAAAGTAAGTAAGACATTGTTATTGCATGAACCAACTCCATGAGGGCCCAAAACATTTGGTCGCGCTGAGATTTCGGAGCCAACCCTAGCATTGAAGTCCCCCAAGAGAATCAGCTTATCAGCTGCCGGGACAGAGCATATGACAGATTCTAGATCAGAATAGAACTTGTCTTTGGCTTCATCTGGGTTTGTCATGGTGGGCGCATATGCGCTAATGAGGGTGGCTGACTGGCTTTTCTCAACTGGGATCCTGAGTGTCATTAGCCTGTCATTTATTTCAATTGGCATGGACTGCAAGATTCTGACAAGGTCATTTTTAATTGCAAACCCAACACCATGCTGTCTCTGTCAAGAACAGATTTAATTCATAAATGCTTCCACTGACTAAATTTTTGTGAGAGAGCAGTGAGTAATTTTTACAAACGTAATTATTGTGAGAGCCAGCATAACTTGGTCTCGTAAACAAGTTGTTTTGAACAGTTTTTTTTATAATAGATAGACAGAAGATGTGGGGAAGGATAGACGGACAGCGTAGGTGTGCATGACTGAGCACTTGTTGTATCTCGTGTTTTGAACTAGGGTTAGTAAAGAGGGAAGGGGTGAGTAGGAATTAAATGTTATTGAGACGTCTGTTGACGTACAGAAAAACCGTGATCCAGAGTAAAAGCTCGGGGTTTTGAACATGTTAAGAATTTATTGCTATAAAATTTACATTATATTGTATTGAAGTAATTCGACCTTTGATGTCGACCCAAGGTCGTTGCGTAGGGCTGTTACTTAAAATAACTCAGTTCGGCAGCTGAGCTAGAAGTGTTTGCATCAATCACAATCCAGGAATTAGACGGTAAGCTGCAGATGCAGTCCAGTATTTAAGGCCATACAGAACTTAGTTCTGGGCCACATGTAGACAATCCATTTACGAGGTGGTCGGCGATAGTCCTCAGCCAGATGAGAGACATAGAGACGCAGTTGAGCAGTCCATTGTGAGGAGCCTGATTTAAAGCTCCAGAGCCTAAGCTACTTGGTTTGATATCCTTTGTCCGGCCAGCGTCTTAAAAAAAAGCCACATTCTTGTGGCCGTACCGTATAAAAGCGTAATGTACTACCACAGCCAGTGTTTACATTATGGAACGGGGTGTCGTTTGGCCGGCCGATTTGTCTGTTTTGCACTTTTTCTGAACGCTGTAACAGAACGATTGTTCCTTCAATCAGCCCGAAATTCACACGAGGCACTCATTAATACATGTTCTAAGTGCATGCTTAATTTTATGAATGTAAGTTTCATAGAAACTGATGTGCGAAGACTCAAAGTATCCGTGTTGAAGCTTTTCCTGCGTTCCACTGCATGTTGTGCAAATGGTAGGATTTGAAAACTATTTCTTGTTGCGTTCCTTTTCAATGAATTTGTTTATAATTCCGTGTATGCATTAAAAAGTGGTTGGTGACACCTGGTTTTAAATTTAAAGACAGTGTCTTTACCCTGAATGTGGTTATTAACTTTTAAAGAGGGGTAAAAAAATCCGCTTTGTTACACTCTGGCCGGTTTTATCTCCGCCATTTTATACATGTCTCATTTGGCCAGACCGTACTAAAGCGTATCGCCACCATAGCCTCCCCGCCCGTGAAGGCTGTTCGAGTGCCCGGGCAGCCTGTAGGCTTAATGGTGACACATCGGGGTGTAACATTTCTTTAATATTACCATACATATTCTGTTTGGAGGAGAGATTTGTAAAGACACGAAGACTACAGGATTATACTTATAGATTCCACTCCAGACTAGTAGACGGAGCACTAAAAATACGTGTTTTATTGTTTAAAAGCGCCATACAAAGTACTATAGACTGTTAGCCGACTGGGAGTGATAAAAATGTTTTAGACATGTTCCAGTAAGGCACTGTTAAGATCGCCAGCCTTTTCACACATAGAGTCTAGATATAGATGTACATAAAAACATATAAGACAAACATTCTTAAACAAATAATATTAAAGGCTGCTTTTATTTTAAATGAATGTGTCCAGGTAACTCTTCGTCAAAAATTGATGCAGTACACCAAGTTTCATTTTTTATGTCGTAGTCGTGAAGTTTAGCTGCTTACATGTTCAACCTCTAGCTCAATTATAGTATAAGATAACAGACAGCTAGATGCAATCAATCATTGCCACCCTGGGCACCCTTTCTCAACGTACTGCTGTTGGTAGGAATGCGTTTCCATAGTTTTTTTCTAAGCACTTGTGGGCTTAATCACAGACAAGTAAGATTACCTGTCAAGTCTACAAGAAAAAAAAACTGCAGAGAATTACAAGTATTCAACTCTTATTACTCTTAAGATGATTTCTAAGAGACAACAGGGTCATTTTTTATTTTAGCCCTAAAAATGAGAAAATACCCTTAAAATGCATGTGTACGACTTTTAAGGAAATCATAATCAGGTAGGAAGTTTGTCAAAGAAAAAACACTGTATAGGTGAATAACCAGTCGTAGTCAAACATCAATGGAAAGAACTGAGTGAAGAAAACAAAATCAACTTGATTTGACTGATTGTCTTCCAATATTAAAAAGCACAAACAAACACTGTTCTATAGCCAGTGCTAGTACTGGGCATCGCGAGTCACTTTTAGCTTCGAGGTGATCTGCATAAACGGGCCGATGTTGTCACAACAGGCTGGCGTGAAAATGGCGTGGATGAACGTGCTGACTCTGCAATGGCATCGTCCGTTTGGGTGAAGCTAAGGCGTCACGTTTGGCAACAAGATTTGAAGAGGATGAGATCTTGCAAGCTTTTTCGTGGTACATGTACTGCCAGAAACAGTCCTTGTGCAAATGAATCTGGCACTGTAGACACCCATCCCTCGTTTCTTTTGCTTTGCCGTTTCTTGTCCTTATCTTGTGCTTCATGCAGAGGCGTCATGCCCTTGGTCTGCCCGAAAAGACAGTTTTTTGGTGTCCACATCATCATCAGTTTCCCAGGTGCAGGAATCAATCTGTGTGCATGTGTCTAAATTTTTTTTCAGGGGGATATCATCATCTGTTTCCCAGGTGGCGGAAGTAATCTGCGCCCAGGTATCCTGTTTTTTAAATCAGTTTTCAGTCTCTTTAAAGGCACGAGGCAATCACCCCATTCATTGTCAACGACTGGCAAATGCAATGGTTCCAGCACTGTAAATGTCTTCTCAAATATTTCCTCGTCTGAATCCAAGGGCACGTCCCTTATTAATGGCACAAAGTGATTTGGTTCGAAGACACCTGCAAAATCTGTGCATAATCTGGACCACAAATCATAATAATTACATCATCCAGATTTGAATTTTCTGAGAAGAGAGAGTTCTGTTATACAGTAACTGCAGCGTTAAGCATAATCCTTTTGTGTTTGGGTAAACGGACGCAAGTCGACGCCCAATGACATTTGCAAGCGCAATGAAGTGTAGCAATCCGCTCCAGTAACCACTGCAAGCTGTTTTCAAAGCAAGTTGTTGTTGTGCTTTGATATCACCATGCTCATGCCAGCATTTTTCAATGTCATCATCGCTGATGATCATAGCCACAGTCAGTCATGGACAGATTGTCACTGATGACAGGATCTTTGAAGTAGTTGTAGTCTCTTCTTAGTTCTTCCTAATTCTATTGATGTGAGGATTTGAAGCGACTGAGCGAGATAGTCTGAGCCAATCAGTGCAATGGAAACAGCATCGAAGAGACAATTTCCATCTCCTACCGTTGCCAGGGGTCGACGTTCGGAAAAGGATGCTGGAATGATCTTCTGTTCTTCACTGTCAGTAGGCAATAGTTCGTATTGTGGTACATGTACTGCGCTTGTAAGTGTTGACTGGAGGAAGTGACTATAGTTTCTTCTGAGCTGCTCCGTCACATTTTCTTGTTTTGTTGACAGCGCTTCCCTCAGGGTGTCAAGATCGGTTGGTGTTATCTGGAGAAACAGTGCATACATTGTTATTAGTCGTGATGGTAGCAGAAATGAATTACGTAGGTTCTCTCTCTCCCACTTACTCACCAACTCACTCACTCACTCATTCACTCACTCAATCATGCAGTCACTTGCACATTAAACAAAACCATTAGCTAAAACACAAAGAAAAGTTGCTATGAGGCTCACAACTGAATGAAAGCAACCCTAACGTGTTTGGGAATTTTGTTTGGTTACACAGTTGATAATTCATCAACACTGGTGTTGTTGTTTTTTTTAATTACTGAATAAAAAACAAGAAAAAAAAAAGCAAGTCTTACCTGATGATAACTTGGATCTATGATTCTTGCACAGGATACGCCTATCTTAAAAAAGAAGTCAAGTGATGGTAGACTTGGAACGAAACCCCAGTCAGGCCGCACCGTATTTAAGCGGAAATCAACGACCACCCGCAAAACGGCCATACCGTAATAAATTGCAACACAGCCTTGCGGAGGAGCAGCCAGACCGTATCATAGCGTGCATTTATATAGGAAATTACGCTTTCTTACGGTACGGCTATAAACAACCGGCAGAAAAGGATTACGTTTTATTCCGGTTTGGCTAAAGTATGATACTTGTGTTACCAAACACCGACCAATTAACGACCTATACGCTTTTTTCCGGTGCGGCTGTCATAGGATATAAACCCACAGCGTTTACATCCAGCGCTCTCACTCCTAGTGAGGGCCGCATGGTGAGAGTCTATACTAATTTGTAATGATGAAAGTGAACCGTTCTACTTACTTTTGAAGACAGTTTCAGAGCTACCGCCAGACAACGCATGGTTGTACAAGCATTCTCCATGGCGTGTCTAGAGGAAATGTCCATATCCTAACATGTCTCATTGAATTAATAGAATTTAAACTGTTAGATCCGTCGCCACGTGCGCGGATTCTTTTTGCCATATAACTCATATGACCTGCAAGTAGTTAGATTGAATACGTTAGTCTTTATAAAAGCTGTAGTTCCATTAGTTAGATTCAGTTGCCTTTGAATTAATATTTATATTTATAATTATATTTGTTACATTAATTCCTGTAATTAAACTGCCCTACAGTTCTGCTAAAATTGAAAGCAATTGATTTATTTAGTTTTTAGAGTGCAAGTATTTATTTTTGTGTGTTCGTCGATTGTGGGGAGCGGACATCGAAAGAGTGTCAGTCGAAATATCCCCATGTAACCCACATCGCGACAGTCTCGGTTCGACTGCACCCTTGCCTTTCCAGAAGAAGGTGTATCCACCACTGAGCTCTTTGAGTTGGCCACTATCAGGGAGTCTGGTCTCACTGAGTGCCACTAGGTCCAGGTTGTACCTGCTGAGCTCAATCTCAATAAGTGCAGTGCGTCTTTCCGGGTTGTTTGAGTTGTCCTGTAGTGTGCGTATATTCCAGGCTCTTAGCCTGAGTAAGCTGAATTTCTTTTTGTTTCGACCGCAAAAAGGGATCCCCACTGGTCGCGGTATATCAGTCAGGGTGATGTGAAGTGGGCTTTCTTTAGGGCACCTTTTCTAGCCCCTTCCTCAGTGAGGTGAGCAGTGCTATCCTTAAATAAGGCTGCTCAACTACTGTGGGTGTTGCCTCCCCACGCCTCCACTTCAATCGACGATGAAGCGACCATAGCCCACAGCCACCAACGTGTAGGTCTGTGCTAACAGCTTCCAGTCTATCCAAACCTGCTGCCACCGCACTCGCCCATCGCCGTTGGAATTTTGAGAGGAAATAAGACGAGACAAAGATGAAAGAAGACGAGGTGAGTGTTAAGACTGGCGCAAAGAATTTGTTTTTAGTGAGAAAGAGCTGCGCAAACATCAGACTCACTGTCTCGCCTGGACACAACTTATCCAAGTGGCAAGACAGGATCAAGACGGCTGGAAATGTATCCAGGTGCAGGAGGATGCCAGATGGACAGTCATATTGCCTGACCGGCTGCCTGTAGGCTACTCCACAGCCCCGCAGTCCACACTGACTAGGGTGAAAGACCCAAACCAAAGAACACCAATACTGGTGGATGCTCTGTGTCACGATATCCAGGCCAGAGTGACGGTATATTGCCATCTGCCCTATCAATCAACCACTGGCCTGCTGCCGCCAGCTTCGAAGCTGCGTCCGGGAAGTTTGCTCAATTCTTCGTCTGTGATTTAGGCAAACAAGCCTATGACCACACCGCTACCGGGGGCCAATATGAAGGACTCAAGTACTGAGGGTCACATTGTGCCCTAGCATGTGGCCGTTGGGTTAGATGAAACCTCCTCCGCCCTGGCCGTTTGCACCGACAGGTGCACGCCCACTGATACCATTCTTATAATATACCATGTGGATATTGACGCTTCAGCGTCATCATCATCATCATCAGTTGGTCCAACGCCATTGTCAGTCTCTTCGGGGTCCCTGTCCTGTAGATCGGACTTTTCCAGCTGAGATTTGGCCAATTCTGTCGTGGCCACTGCTAGCAATAGCACCAGCAGAAGTCCCCGCGCTTTCATTATGAGTCTACTGTAACACATCATAATACATTGTCTTAATTTATACTATACTAGCTGAGTTCCCGGCCCTGCCCGGGATAAATCGAATTATTAGTTTCAGTTCTGGGTGATTATTATGGACCTGCTTCATTTTGCCTGTTCCTTTAGCTTTATTATATTTTTGTTTGTTTGTTTTTAGATACGTTTTACTGCTCTCCTTTTGTGCGTTGACGTCCTGCGCGTCCCGCCAGCATCCGTCAAATGGCTACGATTTGCGCACCAAGGGTTAGTTTATTTGCACATCGCAGGAAGGGATAACGTCATGTGTGAATGGAAAAGAAATATATTTTCTTAGGCATATTGAAAACACAAACCTTTACTTTTGGCCTTGCTGTGTCAATCTCCCAATTCCAGACCCTTTATTTTTCCCAGTCTAGGCACATTGAGAACACACAAAATTTTATACTTGAGAGCCTTAGAACTCAATCTCATCATTCTAACCAGTCCTAACCGGAAGTTGTTTTGTGACTGTGATACAGTCTATACCGGGACCAATCTTATCTACATTAATTTGCCGAAAAAATAGACCGAACGTCAATGTGTCTCAACTTAGAAACTAATACAAACGTTATGCGAGTTATTAATTATTTTTTTATTTTCTGTGCTGGGGGCACGATGACAGTCTATACTAAGCGTTGTATAAAATCTGAGGGCCACCGAATCAGCATTAACAGAGGAGTAGCAAAAGGCGCGCTGCGATTGTCGTAAGGTTTCAGTTTTATTAATATAGATATTTGTGGACTTGAGATTTTTCGTTGCAAGAGGATTCTGAACCACTCAATATTCAGACTTCAAATTTTATATGGTGCAACAGAATGGATGTAAGAGTGCACAGTTTTTAATAGAAGTCTCAAATCTCTGTAGTTTTTTTAATTGGGAATTTATTGTTTCGCCATCATTTAGAAATTAGATCTATTTCGATTCATGGTTCACCTGAAACGAATATTCAAACCAATTTATCCTGGACAGGGCCAGGGACCTCAGCTAGTGTAAAGTAACTGGACAGAGCTATACATTATTTAAGAGAGATCACCCAGATCAGGGGCACCGCCTCTCTTCCTCCCACTAAAAGATGGCGGCAATTCGGGTTGCCATCTAGCATACCCCATTCCAGACAAAAGAAGGGCACGGGGACTATCAGCTGCAGCCCACACAAAAGCACACAAAAGTGCGCACCATTTTAAAATATTTTTTGTTTAAAGCTTGCCCTCCTTTTGTCTCGCGTTAGAGGCACCATAGGATGAACAATGACTTGAATTACTTCCCGCTCTAGTTTATCGGCATAGCTCTATGTATAATAGTAATCTTGTCCGATTGAACCAGTGCCAAACAACTGATTGTCATAATAAATTCGATGTGATTTCTCTAAAAAGTGATCAACGTCTCTCCACAGAGTGATTTCTCTGACCAGATGGTGAACGCCCTTCCACGGATTGATTCCTCTAACCAAGCGGTCAGCGTTCTTTACATAGGATAATTCCTCTAAAGAAGCCGTCAACGTCCTTTTCATAGTGTCATTCCTCTGATCAGATGGTCTACTTCCTTCTATGGGGCGATTCCTTTCACCAAGCGGTCAACGTTTTTTCATGGGGTGATTCCTCTAATCAAGTAGTCAAGGTCCTTGCCCGGGGTGATTCCTCTCATCAGGTGGTGAGACTAAACCAAAAATTAACGATAAACATATATCTCCAATAACCAAGTTTTTAATTTTGACCAATCATTACCTTTCTGAATGACAGAACAATGATAGTGTGTCAAATCTCTAGCGCAGACAGAATTGATACTTTTTTTTTTACTAATCAACAGCGCAATGACAGAACTGTCAGTGTTTTAACTGATCTCTAGGGCGATGACAGAACTATGGCATGTTGACTTATTTCTTAGGGGCTAACAGAACTGTGGTATTTTTTCCTTATCTCTTTACTGATCCGATCGGGAAAAACTGTGGCTTGTTGTCTACTGATCTTTATAGTGCACTGAGAGAACTTTGGGATCTTGACTAATTTCTATTGCAATGACAGAGCTGTGGGATGTTGACTGATCCCTGGTGCAATAACAGAACTTTGGCATGTTGACTGATATCCAGTGCAATGACAAAACTGTAGTACGTTGACTGATCTCTAGTGCACTGTCAGATCTGTGACATTTTGACTGATCTCTAGTACACTGACTGAACGCTGTGGCGTGTTGTCTGATCTCTAGAGCAATGATAGAAATGTGACATGTTGACTGATCTCTCGCCAACTGACAGAATTGTGGCAGTTTGTCTTATCTCTAGGGCAATGCCAGAACGTTGGTGTGTTGACTGATCTCAAGTGCATTGACAGAACTGTGATCTGTTGACTGATCTCTAGTGAAATGGCAGAACTGTGGCATATCGACTGATCGGTTCCGAGCCGGAAAAACTCTAGCTTGTTGACTGATTTTTAGTGCACTGTCATTATAGGTGGTCGCTGGTCATAAGAGAAAGCTATGAATACAAGGTCATTAGAAAATGAAAATGAATTACAATGACATCCCATGACGTACCTGATATGTATACTGGAACAACTTGTGAGCTGTCAGAAAGTATACTGAGGCAAGTGAAGTCAAAATTGGGCAAAAAGAAAAGGTTGTTTTTCTGTGGTTTTTATGATATTTTGAGGCAAGTGAAGTCTTTGCCCACTGGTACTCACAAGTCTCACAAAGGAAATATTTATACAAATGAGGGGATGTTTGTAATTACGCATCTCACACCTCGTACTGACTCTCTGACACCAAAAGTGAGAAAGGAGTTGATAGTTTGTAACTGTAGCCCAAAAATGATTTGTCATTTCTGTAATTTATGTAATGGGGTGAACCATTACAGGGCTGATTTACTTATAGCTCACTGCAGTGAAAGGGAGATAAACCCGTTATTTTGACTAGCTAGATCACTAGACATGGTCAAGGGGAAGTAACCACACAGAAACTATCTGGATAATCTCCCCTTATTGTTTGATCGTGCACTTGACATGAGTCAGGCAGTGTTGAGTAACATTGCCAACTGATGTACTCACTGCGCCAATTTTAAACCATAGTCTTAGCGTTGTCTGTATTGTCCGGGATGGGTCAATTTAAGTGACCATCCCTGGTGCCAGAAGTAGAAACTTGTTATGTATCACTACATTATAAGTTTGTTTAGTATTTATCTTGTTAAGTAATACTTCATTGAGATAGTGTATTTGGAACATACACGAGCAAGAGGGTAGTTCTTTAAAATTGTTTTTATTTGTTTTAATGTTTTATTAGAATTTGCACTTAGTGACTGTCAAGGAGTAAATAGGTTGCGCGAGTTTGGGTGACGCATAGATGATAGCGTGGGTCAGTCAGTTCCACCCAAGTCTTCAAGACAGCAGGGCTTGTTATTCTGTCCAGACTGAGCTAAAAGAAGTTGTATAATTTATATTTCAAGATTGGTGAAGTGCCAGCTCTGATGATGTAGATCAAGTGCGAATTCATTTGGTTAATTCACGTAAGTTGTACCCATTAACCCATTAATGCCCACATATAAAAAGAGTTACCTAATGTTTGTGATTTGTGCATTTTTGTGACAAATTGAGTCCTGTTATGACGTTTCAGTTGGTTTTTTTACGCCATCTGCCTACAGTAGGGTTGTTTTAGACTGCACCCTAGAGGGGTGCCGATGGCACGAGAGGGTGCTTGACAGTCAAAACTATTTTATTCATACTTTTCAGGTAGTGGTCTTCGTTTACCTATTTCATTCACTTATACCACCTCAAACATCACCACCACCACCACCACCACCACCACCACCACCACCACCACCATCATCATCATCATCATCATCATCATCATCATCATCAACAACAAAAACAACAACAACAACAACAACAACAACAATAACATTATCAACAACAACAACAGAAAGAACAAAATTAACAGTAGGATTTCATCTGATAATTTTAACCAATTTTTAATGAAAACAGTGAATTGACTTGAAATTTTTGCTTCCACTTAAGATGCAGTAATGTTATCAAACAACTTGATATCTATTGAATTCCATGAAATGCATTGAAGCAATGTGCGTGGAGCCCAGTATCGCATTTTCTGCATGCTTTCCTGGTGTTCTTTTTGCACAGTGCACATCGTCGTTGCGTTGGATGGTCCACCATGAAATGGTCTCTGCCATCATACCTATTCTGATTTAGAATCCTCCTCTTTTGTGGTTGAGGCCGACGCGACATGGACCGGTGAATGCCCTTCTTGTGGCGCATGAGAAGGACTCTCACAATGAGGCGTCGGAATCCCAACAAATCCAATGGCTCTGTGGCGTACAAAGCTGACTTTTTATACAGAATCCAAGCATTCTGTACGGCCATGTCCAGTTCATAGGCAAAGAATGGCCACCACCACTTCTTGGACCGCATCCCCATTCATCGATGTCCACACTCCAGCCATGTTCACCCCTGTCCCTCTGTTGCATATTGCACTGTCATGATTGAGAAACTCCACCATGTCATCATCAAAGAACAAGCGGAAAAGATCCACCGGGCTCAGGCCCTGGCCCAGAAACTCTGGCTTTCTCTGTGAAGGCCTTTCTTCATCCCTGTGGTGATGAGGGTGGATGTCCGCGACCCTCCAACGCCTATCTTCCTTTCTTGTCCGAGGACATTCTCTGGCTGCGTTATTGGTATCAGGAACAGTTTCATCATCATCATTATCATCATTATCATCATCATCATCATTATCATCATCACCATCACCAACCCGATGCTCAGTTCTGTCATCTAAATGAGCCACATACCCAGCCTCCGCATTCAACTGACCGGGACCAAGATTGTCAAAATTAACACCGTCCTCTTCCCCACTGTCCCCATCGGAGTGAGCACCAGGAGGGGTCAGATACAACTCTGCATGAGCAAAGTTTTCATCCTCTAACATGGACATGACCTCATGAGCATTGAATCTGAGGAAGACATAAAACATGAAAAAATGAAGTTCATGCAGATAAAAATGAAGCACATGCACTCACACTTACAATGTGCACTAAATGCATGCAGAGATGGAGAAAGTGTATGCAGGAGGAGGGTGGGCCAATCAAGTTAGGTAAACATAGAGAAGAAACAACTGCACAAACAATTATTAGAGTACACATTTAAAAATAATAATTATCACATAATTATATAGGAATGTGTGCCTACATTGTACTCTACACATTCATTTTACACTAAACCTGCCTTTTATAGGACAAGATTGTCAAATTAGGTGGTATCGATACCGCCCACCTCTGTGTAGCTAATCAGCATTGAAGCACAATGCTAGATCTGATCTCCATTCATCAAAGTACATTCACATAGTTCTGCAATGGAATTACTTTTATCTGTTTACAATAATCCAACCTTGAAACTGACACGTACCCTCCCATGCCACCCGCACCCTCACAGGGTGCACACTTTTTTGACCCAAAAGTTCAATGGGAAAGTTACTGGATTTTCTCATCTAGTAAGATAGTTGATATCCATGATATATAAACTTCTTATAACACTGCTTTCTTCTCAAAAAATGTACTGAATAAGTAATCCTCACTTACCTTCGCGTACTTGTAGTCGGTTCCTTCATGTTTTCTCTCATCCACACAAAAAAATGGCTGCCCCAAAGCGCATGGACCACAAGGGAGGTAACACCTTCTGATATAAATTAGTCTACAAACATGTCCTCAGTAGACTTGAAGCTAAACAAACCAATAAATTGCCTTCCGGGGCAAAATAGCGACTGCAATATGTTTGCACCCTATGAGGGTGCCGATGGCATTAATGGGTTTAGTTCTGGTATTTAATAATATTTAGATGATGTGAAATAATAATGATTGGATGATACTTGGAAGTTTGACGAACTTTGTCCAGCTTGGTTAGGCAACCAGGCTAGCATCTAACAATCTATGGTAAAGTTTATCTTACTAAGTTTCTATCTTGGTATCTATCAGTATCCTGCAGAGAAAGGGTGTAAGGTTCTAGAATGCTATCAACGCTAGCGCGCATGATTAGTTCATGTAATTAAATGGAAACATTTAACTGTATTTTATGACAGACTGATTTTATGTGAAGTACTAACAAATAGATCTAGATCTCGATTAGTACTACTGGAGGGTGTGGTCTAAGTCCCGCTACTTGGATCAGAGATAGCCAGATCTAGATCGTTATTCTTAATCTGCAGTTGGTGCCATTCAGGCTCAAAGTATCCTTCTTAAGGGAGAGAGAGAGAGAGAGAGAGTAATGGGCAAGAATTATAACCAAGTTATTTCTTTACTTTAACTTGTTCTTCCGTGGGTTTGTAAGGTTATTGTTGGATGATTATTATTTCTAGGTTCCTTTAATTCAGCACTGTGACTATGATCTATGTGTAGATTTGTCTTGTGTGCCTTTTCCTTACATTTCATTGATACCGTATTCATTATGGACTTGATGATAATGAGTAGACCAGTTAAGATGAAGAGAGAGGTGTTGGATTTGCAGAGCACGCGCGTGAGCCGTGAGTAGGTCACAGCAGACGCTAGCAGGCGTGATCACATGACTTTTGGTCAAGCGAGTCAAATCAAGACCGGGATAGGTTAGCTAATAGCTTCCGGAAATGGAAGCTTGGCCCAAACAACAATAACAAACCTGGCTGACTGTTTACAGTAGCTACAACACTTAAACCGCATTTGGGATCTCAGATATCGGAATTATCCATACTTATTAGTATGCCCATCAGCAAATATGATGCAAAAATGTTTTGCCTTTACCACGAAAATCCACAATTTTTGACCTAAATAACTACCATTACTGCAGAGTACTGTAACAAGGGGACAAGGTGCTCTAGAGGCAAGGTGCTCGCCTCTCATGCCAAGGGTACTGGGTTCAGAACCCGACCGGTGCAGGCATGTTGCACGTTGGAGGTTTGGGATTTTTCTCATATTTTCGTGCCCGTAGTCCAATTGGAGGGTAGGATCGAGTACCTAGTCTTCTCAGATAAGGACGAAAAAATTCGGATCGCTTGTGTGCACGTTGCGTAAGTTAAAGATACCTTGACAGTTGGAAATCGTAAAGAGCAGGCCGATCATGTTTTATAGCTTGCTTTCTTTTTTCAGTTACAATCAACCATCACCTTACCCATCTCCTCCTCTCCTTGCCCCCCCCCCTCCCCGAACCTACACAGGCACCTGATATTGATTGTAAACCTAATGGTTAGAAAGTTTACAGTTTGGAGGTTTGGAGAAAGCGAGTCGACAAGGCAATGACCACATTGTACTAACAAACAGCAAGACAATCAAGACGGAATATAAAACAGATCGATCGGACACGAGGAGACTCTCTGCCATATAATTATGCTCGCCACAGAGTAGAGATACTACCAGAAGCGACACAAGGCATGAATATTTCATCAATATTACCTACCTTGCGCCATTTTGTATGCGATTAATTGTTCATAACTAAGCATGCGAGCAACGATGTCTTCATGTAATTTCTATTATCTTTGATTCCGCCGAATCGCGAAATTAGGCCATGGCGATAACAAGAATTGAAAGAGATTGTCTCCACCAACGACAGTGTGCGTATGTGTTTACTGTGCTTTGTTCAAATTTTTTTGGGTTGATTAAAACTATTTAAAGCCTTTTGTAAGCTCTTACTCCCCATGGAAATGCACAAAAGGGTATTGTTTACCATCGATCAAGTCAAGAAAAGTTGCATTTCATCCAAAATGGCGGTGTTCGTACTTACTCTAGTCACGAAAAGTGGCATTCTTTCTATTCTATGGTGTTCACCAACCACACGCCATTTTAATGGTAATACATTAAAAAGTTCAGTTTTATTTATTTGTTATTTTAACAAACTAAGTTGTAGGATTATAATATAGAAAATATTTTGGCTATGTATTTAATGAGACAGACCAATCTTTTTCTCGTTCCTTTTAGGATTTGTTCCCTGCGGGATGTAGAATTCCGCCAATGGTCTCCATTCTTCTGTGCTCGGGTGGAAAAACTATCGTTATTGGGTTTATTAAAAAAAATCTGGAGAATAAAAACTGCATAACTTTCGTATCAGACTGAATATATTGAAAACGTTAGTTAATCCTAAGTTTTCAGAAGCTAAGCCCCAGCTTATAATATAACATAACGGAAGCCAGGGGCTAAAGAGTACCAAAATATCAAATTTAATTATTTTTTTTTTAATGTCGAATTACGATAGTTTACGATGCTGCCCTCGATTTAATCCCGAGGCAAAATTAATAACAATGATAATAATAAAAAAAAAATATTGCCCATTATGAATTGTAAAGAGAATGAAAAAGAAAAATCACTTGAAACATTGAATGAATAGTTGAACTGTTGCAGAGGGCATAATGTGAATTTAATCGTTTTGTTGTTACGTGAATCATCTTAATTTCTTCGTAGTTACACAATACTGAATACTGTCCCCTTTGTTTATGAACAGTTTCATGGTAATCACTGGTGGCTTTAACTGTTATGGGGGCCCCTTCGCAAACTGCCAACAATGGGGCAAAGTACAAGATTCAGTCGTTAAAAAAAGTGGTCTGCCAGGACCCCTCTGGGATTAGGGTTCTTGAAGCATAAGTGCAAGCTTCGTTATGTTCATAGTAGATCCGCCACTGCTTGTTGTAATCAAAACAACGTCGAAAACTTAACTACAAGTCTACTGTACAACTTTGAAGGACACGCTGGTGTTTTTGTTTGCAGTGCAGCATGCGGGCATATTCTGAGAGGAACCAAAAAAAAAAAAAAAACTTAATAATCATGGCCATAGGAGGTCTAATACTGATAAAAATGTCTGATCAACTTGATCGAACACAGAGGTGGGAACTCCATAATATATACAATTATTGCCTCTTCAACATTTGAAGCAAATGTATTTTAATATATAATAAATTCCCACAATCCAAACCGAACAATAAAACAAAATTTTGCACCACCGTTTTACACGTCAGCAGTCTTTGGTCTTGTTGACTTTAACCCACTTTCCTGCTTGATGAAATACCAAACTGTCATTGGGCCCATATCAAATGCGTTTTTTGGCTTTACTGTGTTCTATCAATCTTTCGATTTGACACTCATTTCAGATATTTTGTGCATTAATTGGGAGTTCCTCCTTTGATGTGGCATTGAATGTCATTCCTTTGATAAGTCATTCCTTTTCAAGAAGTCCAACAAACATTAGAAAGTATATACTTTTGCAAGGGCGAAATTATCCGAAGAAAGTCACCATGTGAGCAACAAAAAAGCTTATCAAAAAATGTCCGTGAATGTTTGTACGAGATCTATTCTCTTTAGATTTTTCTTTCTTTGTTAAATAAATATTAAACTAATAAATGCACTTAGTTTATTCAGTGGCTTACACTAATGTCATTCAGTGTGAAACATGATTGAGTAAGTCTTCTAAGAAGACAGATTGTGATCGATATCCAATTTGCAAGCTGTCACTTTCAGTTCTTGTTTTTAAGGATATCAGTTGACACCCCAGCACAGACAACTAGTACTTAAGCTCTGCCTATAATGATTCTGGCTTAGACTGGCGTGTTTGAGGTTCCAACTCAAGTCTTTCTTGGTGATGCAACAACTCGAGTAAGTTTTTATCCAAATGAGTTTACAGATGTAATAGGAGGATCAGCTCTTTGGCTTGTCGTGCTCATTTGCCTGTTGCTCTTGACCTCCTACTCTTGATGTTCAATGTTTCCTCTTTCTCGTTGTCTTTGTCTCGTCATCTGTATTGTCTTCTGTGTTGGTAGGCGCGAAAAGAATTGCAGAACGTGGAAAACGGAGCGGCTGGAATTTAGAGAGGAGGGAGAGAATCATGTGTAGTAACCATTGTCTTTTGCAGGGGTTGGATCCATCCATACACCTAATATAAATTCACCAGCTGACTGTATTCCTTTGGAGCCTGTTTTAAAAGTAAGACTGTCACGAGCAGATTTAATGTTTTTGGAGATGTAGTGACTGAACGAGAGGCAGCTAACTCACACTCGGAGACAAACACACAAGAAATTATTAAATAACAAGAGTATAGCCAAAAAAAACAAAGCTTCCACTTATTAACTTAATGTAGCATAGTTATGTGACTATATTTCTATCAATTGTACTGCACTCAATATCCACATGGTATATTATAAGAATGGTATCAGTGGGCGTGCACCTGTCGGTGCAAACGGCCAGGGCGGAGGAGGTTTCATCTAACCCAACGGCCACATGCTAGGGCACAATGTGACCCTCAGTACTTGAGTCCTTCATATTGGCCCCCGGTAGTGGTGTGGTCATAGGCTTGTTTGCCTAAATCACAGACGAAGAATTGAGCAAACTTCCCGGACGCAGCTTCGAAGCTGGCGGCAGCAGGCCAGTGGTTGATTGATAGGGCAGATGGCAATATACCGTCACTCTGGCCTGGATATCGTGACACAGAGCATCCACCAGTATTGGTGTTCTTTGGTTTGGGTCTTTCACCCTAGTCAGTGTGGACTGCGAGGCTGTGGAGTAGCCTACAGGCAGCCGGTCAGGCAATATGACTCCCTCTGGCATCCTCCTGCACCTGGATACATTTCCAGCCGTCTTGACCCTGTCTTGCCACTTGGATAAGTTGTGTCCAGGCGAGACAGTGAGTCTGATGTTTGCGCAGCTCTTTCTCACTAAAAACAAATTCTTTGCGCCAGTCTTAACACTCACCTCGTCTTCTTTCATCTTTGTCTCGTCTTCTTTCCTCTCAAAATTCCAACGGCGATGGGCGAGTGCGGTGGCAGCAGGTTTGGATAGACTGGAAGCTATTAGCACAGACCTACACGTTGGTGGCTGTGGGCTATGGTCGCTTCATCGTCGATTGAAGTGGAGGCGTGGGGAGGCAACACCCACAGTAGCTGAGCAGCCTTATTTAAGGATAGCACTGCTCACCTCAGCTGAGGAAGGGGCTAGAAAAGGTGCCCTAAAGAAAGCCCACTTCACATCACCCTGACTGGTATACCGCGACCAGTGGGGATCCCTTTTTGCGGTCGAAACAAAAAAAAATTCAGCTTACTCAGGCTAGGAGCCTGGAATATACGCACACTACAGGACAACTCAAACAACCCGGAAAGACGCACTGCACTTATTGAGATTGAGCTCAGCAGGTACAACCTGGACATAGTGGCACTCAGTGAGACCAGACTCCCTGATAGTGGCCAACTCAAAGAGCTCAGTGGTGGATACACCTTCTTCTGGAAAGGCAAGGGTGCAGTCGAACCGAGACAGCATGGTGTTGGGTTTGCAATTAAAAATGACCTTGTCAGAAACTTGCAGTCCATGCCAATTGGAATAAATGACAGGCTAATGACACTCAGGATCCCATTTGGGAAAAGCCAGTCAGCCACCCTCATTAGCGCATATGCGCCCACCATGACAAACCCAGATGAAGCCAAAGACAAGTTCTATTCTGATCTAGAATCTGTCATATGCTCTGTCCCGGCAGCTGATAAGCTGATTCTCTTGGGGGACTTCAATGCTAGGGTTGGCTCCGAAATCTCAGCGTGGCCACATGTTTTGGGCCCTCATGGAGTTGGTTCATGCAATAACAATGGGTTCCGCTTACTTACTTTGTGCGCTGAATTTGGCCTGTTCATTACCAACACAAAGTTTAGTCTCCCCGTGAGAAACAGAACGTCATGGATGCATCCCCGCTCAAAGCATTGGCATCTCATAGACTATGTCATTGTGAGGGAGACTGACAGAAAGGATGTCCTTGTAACAAAGGCGATGCGTGGTGCCGAGTGTGGAACTGACCACAGACTCATTGTTTGCAAGCTCAGACTAACATTGAGGCGCAATAGACGCCCTCAAGGGAAAGCGCCACCTAAACGCCTAAATGTTTCAAAACTCTGCTCAACTGAGAAACAGAGCGAGCTCTTATCAGAACTCTCCTCAAAATTGGATTGCGTGACTTTTGACCCTGAGAACATTGAACAGAGCTGGACTGACCTAAATACGACTGTACACTCTTGCGCCAGCAGCACAGTTGGTTTTCCTGTCCGCAAGCACCAGGACTGGTTCAATGATAATGATAATGAAATCAAAGTGCTCATCAAAGAAAAAAATAGTCTCATCCAAGCTCACTGCAGTGACCCCTCTTCCACAGAAAAAGCTGATGCACTGCGTGCATGTAAGGGTGTACTCCAGAAGAAGCTGAGGAAAATGAAAAATGATTGGCTTGAAGAGCGAGTAAGAGAAACTCAGAAATATGCCGACACAAACAACACTAGAAAGTTCTTTGAGAGCCTCCGAGCTGTGTTTGGACCATCCCGCTCTGGCACTACGCCACTTCTTGCGTCAGATGGTTCAACACGCATTGTTGAATTGAATGCCATTATTCAGCGTTGGGCAGAACATTTCGGAGGTGTGCTAAATCGGCCATCAAATATAAATACTGAGTCCATTGACCGCCTCCCTCAGACTCCTATTAATGCAGCTCTTGCCAAGCCATTCACAGCAAATGAGACCCGAACTGCCACAAATCAGATGTCCTTTAACAAATCACCAGGCGTGGATTCAATTCCTGCTGAGGTGTATGCCTTCGGTGGAGAAAAGCTTATTGAAAGGTTGACCGAGTTGTTCAATCATATGTTGAAAGCAGGGAAGCTGCCACAGGACTTCAAAGATGCTTCAATCATCCATCTTTACAAAAACAAAGGGGACAGCCAAGTCTGTGACAACCATCGGGGAATCTCTCTACTTTCAATTGCTGGCAAAATATTGGCAAGAATGCTTTTGAATCGCCTTCTTGATCACCTCTCGTCAAATGACTTGCTTCCCGAGAGCCAATGTGGCTTTCGTAAAGAGAGGGGAACGGCGGATATGATTTTTGCTGCCAGACAGATTCAGGAAAAATGCATGGAACAAAATAAAGCGCTGTATATCACATTTGTTGACCTCACAAAAGCATTTGACACAGTGTGTCGTGAAGGCCTCTGGAAAATCTTGGCGAAGTTTGGGTGTCCACCCGAATTCATCACAATAGTGCGCCAGTTTCATGATGGCATGCAAGCTGCAGTCAAAAGCAACGGCAGTGTTTCAGAGCCCTTTGCTATCACAAATGGGGTAAAACAGGGTTGTGTCTTAGCCCCAACTCTGTTCAGCATCATGTTCTCTGCAATGCTACAAGAAGCCTTTAGCTCTCCTCCTCAAGGGGTAAGCATCAAGTACCGAACTGATGGCAGTCTATTCAACCTCAGGAGACTTCAGGCAAAAACCAAAACCAAAAGTAATCAAGTCTGTGACCTACTATTTGCTGATGATTGTGCACTTCTGGCACACGATGAGGATAGCATGCAAAACTGTGTTGATAAGTTCTCTAGTGCCTGTGACAACTTTGGCCTCACAATAAGCACGAAGAAGACGGAAGTGCTCCATCAGCCTACTCCAGACGACAAGTATCCTGTGACCCCAAATATCAAAGTCCATGACAGTCTTCTGAAGGTGTCGGAGAACTTCACCTATCTTGGCAGTACACTGTCTTCCGCGGCTCGTGTTGATACTGAAAGTCTCTCAAGAATCAGCAAAGCCAGCTCTGCATTTGGCAGGCTTCGAAAGAGAGTATGGGATGTCGCCGGCATTCGCACAGACACTAATCTGAAAGTGTACAATGCTGTGGTGGTCCTTCCCACCCTACTCTATGGGGCTGAAACCTGGACAGTGTACCAATCGCATGCCAGAAAGCTAAATCACTTTCATCTGGCCTGCCTTAGAAAGATCCTAAGGATCAAATGGCAGGATAAAATTCCAGACACTGAGGTCCTCAATCGTGCCAAGGAATTGAGCATCTTCTGCCACCTGAAAAAAATGCAGCTACGTTGGGCAGGACATGTTGTCAGAATGCCCGACTCCAGACTCCCTAAGCAAATCTTCTTCTCTCAGCTCTCCAATGGAACGAGGATGTTGGGGCCCCAAAGAGACGTTACAAAGACACTCTCAAGCAATCACTGAAGGCCTTTGCCATTGATGTGAGTGAGTGGGAAAAGCTCTCGCTTGATCGTGCAAATTGGAGGGCGGCCCTTACCAGAGGCAGCAAAGCATGGGAAGCTGACAGAGTCCAGCAGGCTATCAAAAAAAGAGAACGGCGCAAGAAAAGGCCCAGTGGTACTGAACCAACGGAGCACTCTTGTCATTTATGCGGAAGGGTCTGCAGGGCAAAAATAGGACTTATCAGTCACATGAGAAGCCATAAGTCATAAAAGAACAGTCTTTCCATTCTGTCCTCTGTGTCCTTTAGTTCTCTTTATTGTCCATGTGTTGAAATTCTCAACAATTTCTGTTCTTTATTCCTCTGGTGTTGTTAAGGTCATCATCATACCTGATGGACGAACTATTATTATTATTATTATATTATAAGAAAAATAAAATATCAATCTATATAGTAGTTGAGTCGCCACTGGCCAGTCGCCAAACAAACTCTCCAGAAATAATATGGGTTCTCAAGGTACACTGAATGCTAGGAAAGCCCAGTACATTCAAAGTCTACAGAAGCACGATTTCGGCTTGCAGGTATTAAGAAGCTTGTACATATAATTCTATCCAGCTAATGACTCTAACATTCATATCAATTATCAGTGAGCTCGTCCCGTAATGAGACACAAGCTAACAATACACTCGTTCGTCGAGTCCAAGCTGTGGACTTCTCAGACTTCCTACGAGGCTGTGGGTTTCCTCCCTATCTCTGAACTTCTATCAATTTCTAGTGAAAAGATGAGTTACCGTTGGTCACGCCTAGCTATTAGGCGCGAACATCAGAAGAGCGCAGCGTGGACTCTTAAGGTCAGTCGAACCAAAACCTTTCTTTCTATGAGCTTTCTCTCTCTTCTCTCCTTCAGTCCGATGACAAAGGAATAGTCTTCGTGCCACTCAGTTCAGGTACTGGCCAACCGGAGATACGTCACGGCACGACGCTTCTGCTCGTCTGTATTCCCTGAATTTCAGCGTTACACGATCTTTCATATGGCCAAATACCCAGCAGGGTTAATCCGCTGGCAAAATTAGTTCAGCAATCGCATTGGCCGAAAAATCCCACCATTTTGAATGTAGGAATACGTCTGCACTATTCTACCAGCCAGTTAACGTGCCAAACTTGTCCAGTCATACTTAACAATGTCAAACATCCCCACCGTATCTCACCCTCACTGCCTTACTTCTAATCACGAACACCCAAAACCCAAAAGCGTGAATCTAACAGTTTAACTTTGCAATTTCTTACTCACCAACAATAATTCGCGAGGACCGCTCAAGGCCACCAGCCAATTTCTCATGGCCATGGTAAAAAAAAAACAACTCACGGCTCTGCGTGAGATCTAATAACACTTGACTCATGACAAAGACTATTAAAGCAGTTCTCTCCCACTTTATTCGTTTCCTATAGTCGACCGTCTGTTTTATTTGACGGCCGCAGGGCTGGCAGGTGTCCGGGTATCCGAATTTTGTTTTTTTACATGCAGTTCTAGGTACCGTCAACAGGGCTGGAAAGATTCAGACTGATGGGTCTGAAATTTCTGAATTTAGGGGTCCTCTTTTAAAATTTCTACAGATGGTGGTCCCGAGTGGAATAGTCACTGTAAGAACTTTAAGGCTGTTGTCAAAGAAAACTAAAACTGAGCGCTACTTTAAATCGTTTATTCCATCATCAACTAGGATGTTACAATAATGCCGTCATCGTGATCGTAATCTGTGTACAGTTGAATCCTGTCTTCCGTGTCAGGTCAGTGTCTTTTAGTAACGGAAGCATATTGTGTGCACTGTTAATTTTGTTTATTTATTAGTGGGTGTGTATATATGTGTGTGGGCGCCATATATATCATAATTTTTGTTTCTGTAACTGTATTGTTATGTATTCAATGACAAAAACAAATTTCCTTGTACAAGGGCGAAAAAAATGTATCTTATCTTACCTTATCTTATCTTATATTATCTTATCTTATCTAAGGCCACTGTCATTTGCCTTTTTGAGAGGCCTGTCAGAATTTGCTGTCAGACTGGTCAGATTTAAAAGCTAGTAGTTTTAAAAATGAAAAACTATATGGCATAATTTTAATGTTGTATTGGTGTGTCAGGAGCTAGAGCTTACCAACCTCTTAAAGTGAAAGTGACATACAAGTACAGTCATACTCCAATAATATCCATGTTTTTGTAGTTATCATTGTTGAGATTACAATAATCATGTTACGATTTGGCATACTATTATATATGTATTTGGCATACTGTGGTAACATCATATCTGGCATGCAACTAAGGGAAATAAACATTCTGAAATCACGAATCAACATGGTGGCAGCGGTGGGATAAACTCTCACACTCACACAAGAAACAGTTGACTTCAAGTCAACTAATCTAGATCTATCAAGAATCATGGCAGCAACGAAGCAACAGATATCTATTCCAGCCAGACTAGAACTGTCAGGTAACATGCACGCCAACTGGCAACGTTTTCGACGTGATTGGCCGAACTATTTGATAGCTGCACATCTAGACACAGAACCGTTAGCCAGGCAGAGAGCTGTGTTGTTTACAGTCATAGGGTCGGAGGCAATGGACGTATACGATGGGTTCCAAATGGTAGAGGAGCCAACCATCACAGACATCTTAGATGCATTTGAACAATATTGCAAGGGCAAGACAAATGAAACCTACGAAAGGTACATGTTCAACATGCGTAGCCAAAAAGAGGAGACATTCGAACACTTCTTATCTGCACTCAGAAAGCTGATGAAAACTTGCAACTATGGGCAGGTAGAAGAAAGTGTACTGCGTGACAGGATTGTCACAGGAATCAAAGACGACTCAACCAGGAGAAAACTGCTGCAGACACAAGATCTGAATCTACAGAAAGCGATTGATATTTGTAGAACTGGGGAAGCGGCACAGAAACAGATGACTGAAATGAATTCATCAGCAACGTCTGAAGTACATAGGGTGCAATCAGATGCCAAGAAGAGGCATTCTAAACCTGGTACAAGCAAATACAGTGGAAAGCAGAAAGTTACACTCCCATCACAGATCACAAACTGTAAATTTTGCGGTCGAAGTCATGATGCATCGAAATTGAAATGTCCAGCGTTTGGAAAGGAATGTTCCAAATGCAAGAAGAAAAATCACGTTGCAGCACAATGTCGTTCAAGAGCAAAATCAATTCGCAATGTTCAGGAGACCAGCGAGTCAGAATCAGATGATGGATTCCTCTTACACGTTGAAATCAATGGAGTGGACAGCAAGGGATGCACTGCCTTACTCCAAGTGAACAATCAAGACGTGCGATTTATCATTGACACAGGGGCCAACATAAACACTATCAACAAGCGGTATGTCAGAAAAGAACAAATGAAGCCATGCAAAAATTCAAGACTGACGATGTGGAACAAATCAACAACCAAACCCATTGGAGAAGTCACATTAGAGACAACAAATCCAAAATCCAAGGAATCAAAGATGGTGACATTCATTGTTGTTGACAATGATTTATCATGCCTGTTGGGAATCAACACCATTCAAGAATTCTATCTAGTTGAAGTCAAAACAGACCACTTCATATCACAAGTGCAAAGCTCAGCATCCAAACCTCAGTCACTAGGTACAGCAACTCTGACAGTTGACCCAAACATTAAGCCTAGAATTCTGCCATGCAGAAGAATTCCAATAGCACTGCAGGAAAAAGTCAAGTCAAAGATTGATGAACTCACACAAAGAGGAATTCTCGTTCCAGTTACCCAACCAACTGAATGGGTAAGTCAGATGACTATTGTGGAGAAGCAGAATGGGGATGTCAGAATCTGCATAGACCCCCAACCTCTGAATGTAGCCCTGAAGAGGGAACACTACAAGTTAACTACTCTGGATGATATTCTCTCTGATTTACATGCGGCAAAGTGTTTCAGCAAACTTGATGTAGAGGAAGCTTATTGGCATGTAGGACTCGATGACAGATCCTCAGAGCTAACAACAATGATAACACCTTATGGACGAATGAGGTGGACCCGTTTACCTTTTGGACTGAAGGTAAGCAGTGAAATCTTCCAGCAAAGAATCACGCAAGCTCTGGATGGGCTCCCATGCTGCCAAAATGTATCAGATGATATCCTTGTGTATGGTCGTGGAAGAACCAAGGAAGAAGCTGAAATGGAACATGATACTAACCTACGAAAGGTCCAACAAAGATGCAAAGAAAAGGGAATCAAGTTGAATGAGAAGAAAAGTGTGTTCAAGAAAGAAGAAATCAAATTTCTAGGACATTTGATCACGGTGAATGGCATTAAACCTGATGCAGAGAAAGTGCAAGCCGTACGTGAAATTCCAGCACCCACTGATATAAAAGGAGTGAGAAGATTTTGTGGAATGATACATTATCTCACCAAATTCATCCCAAATCTATCTGGAACATTGGATCCTACTAGAGCATTGACAAAAAAGGATGCAACGTTCACCTGGACTACAGAATGTCAACAAGCATTTGTCGAGGCAAAGGAATTGATCTCAAAGAATACCTTGCTGGCGTTCTATGATCCTACAAAAGAACTAACACTTCAAGTAGACAGCAGCAAAGGTGGCATAGGAATGGCACTGCTCCAAGACGAAAGACCACTAGAGTATGCATCCAAGAGCATGACTGAAAGCCAGAAGAAATATGCGCAGATCGAGAAAGAGCTACTTGCTGTGGTGGTCGGACTAGAGAAATTCGACCAATATACATATGGACGTCATGTCACTGTGGTGAATGATCACAAACCATTGAAGAACATATTGAACAAACCTCTGAGGCAAGCACCAAGGCGGCTACAAAACATGGTCATCAGACTGAACAGATACAACACTGAGTTTCAGTATGTCAGTGGAACTCAACTGAAACTAGCAGACACTCTTAGCCGAGCCTACAAGGTTAAGGACCATGAGAAAGATTATATGGAGGAAGGTGGTGTCAATCACATAGACATTAGAGATGCACTTCTGGAGCAAATCAGAAGAGAAACAAAGAAAGACTTAGTTCTTCAAGAAATGAAGCAATATGTCCTTGAAGGATGGCCAGATAGAAACGCCACCCTGAATGAATTGGAGCCATATCACAGTGTGAATGAAAGCATTGGATATCAAGATGGACTCCTATCAAAGGGTGAAAGAGTCATAATTCCCAAAACCATGAGACAACAGATCAAAGAAAGATTGCATGATGCACATCAAGATTATGATTCAATGGTCAGAAGAGCAAGAGCAACAGTTTTTTGGCCAGGAATCAATGCGGAACTGAAGCAAATGGCAGACAACTGTGAAACTTGTCAAATATTCAAACCAGCCAATACTAAGGAGCCATTGAGACAACACGGTGAAGGAAATACTCCGTGGGAGAAAATCGGAATTGATTTTTGTGAATTGGAAGGAAGACAGTACATGGTGATAGTGGACTACTACTCAAACTTTATTGAAGTGGAACACATGCAGAAGACAACAGCATCTCAGACAATCATAAGGCTGAAGAGTCAATTTGCCAGGCATGGCATACCAAGAATGATGATCACTGACTGTGGACCTCAATTTACAGCAGAACAGTTTCAGAACTTTGCGATTGAATGGGAAATAGAACACAAGCGTTCATCTCCACATCATCACCAACCTAATGGAAAGGCTGAATCAGCTGTGAAAGCAATCAAAAGGCTGATGAAAAAGACAAAACATGCAAAAGGTGACATTTACAAAGCTTTGCTGGAACTTAGAAATACCCCAAGACAAGATACAGGAATCAGTCCAGCAGAAATGTTGTTCCAGAGATCTACAAGAGCACTGGTACCAAAGCAAAACCTGAACACTCACAGCACTGAAAATACTGAGACCAGAAGAAAGAAGAGAAGGTATACCATCAAAAACTACTATAACAAGACTGATAGAAAGCTACCAACACTAACCAAAGGCCAATCAGTGTACTTTCTACTTTTCTTCAACAACAAAGAGAACACCTGGAGAAGAGGAATAATCGTGGCAATAGAGGAAGAAGGAAAATCTGCTAAAATCCTAAGTAATGGAATAACCTACACAAGAAACAGAATACACATCAATCCTGATGTTGGAACACCTCAATCGCAGATGACCCCTCCAGTGGAAGATGGTGAACTCATAGACAAGAGTGTTCCCAGCACAAACCCAGGACCCTCAAAAAAATCCCAAAGTACAGGTCCTCAACAGGAGCAGCAACAATGTGACCTAGGAAACTCATCATGGTCTCAAGCAGAGTTCAATTGCCACCTTCCTGCCAAATTTAAGGCCTGAAAAATGTATAGTTTGGTCAGTTACTCATGCCAAAGGTTGCAGAATGACCACTGCCTTACTTTTAGGTTCACACACATGCCAACCTCGTGGACCATGTTTACCTGATTGGCTATACTTTCAAACAAAGGACTGACCACGTGCGACTAGTCTTGCATCATCACCCACAGTTATACTATCTGGCACTGGCAGTCTTGCAAAGGCCAGAATTTTATCACTCTGTGCACAGAAACTGTCCCCAAAAAATGGTTTCGTGATTTTTTCAATCAAAACTGTAATTTCTACTCCAGCTTAACTGCTCTTCCAAAACCAGCCCAAAACTAGCAAACCCGCACACGGAAAAAAATACCCGCAAATCACGAACAAAACCAGTCCAATTCCGCGGTTTCCCGCCCAATCTGGGAACACTGAAATCAGGATCTACAGTAATACCAAGATGGCGCCTTCTCGGAAATTTCCGGAGAAACCGACACAGCCCGAAGCGTCTATGTCCTATCTATGTATATTATTTATCTATGCTTGGGCCCAACTTTGTTCCCGCAAAGGCTTTTTTACTACGCAACGTAGAGAAATGAAACTTGGCACATGTATGTAAAATGTATCAAGCCTGTACGTGTCGTGCTAATTTTTTTCCCGAAACTCTTTACTTTTTCCAGAAATTCAGTTATAATTATCAGTTATCAATTCGTGATTGCGAATACGACCTGATAATGTACTTCCGTCAATTTCGTCATTTCCGCCTCTTACCGGAAAAGTACTCTCGAATTAGGGTTCACTTCCAGCCGCGCCAAGGAAAATTTAGATCGCTAGTGTTATACAGATGAGGTCAGTGCCATTCATTTACACCAAGAAAACCAAGAGAGTGCTTCAAGCTCGAAAGGAAAGATTTTGATTATATTATAGATCTAGATCTCGAAGTGCCGTCAGTCATGCCAAGAAAACTTTGGCAAAAGTCTAGGCCTCTCACGCCTCGAACTAGAGCTAATGCTCAAAGAGTAGGCCAAGACCTAGTTCGAGTAAACAAGTTCCAACTTTGATTGTCAATTTGATGAGATTTCAAAACGTTGATGATTAAATTGAAAATTTTATGATCAAATGATTGTGGTACACATTAGCACTACCTAATAAACAAGTTCCGCAGTACTTACTGACATTGCCGAAACTCAAACTTAAATTTTCCCCCTATCTGCCAAGACCCTGACGATGTTTTTTTTTTATGTTTTTACTTTATATTATGGCGTAAAGGTAAAATTCTAGTTTTGAGAAAATGGTGGTTGAAGTTTTTTTTGCTTGTTTCTCTTCCATAAAATCGACCGCACGAGGCACAAACTGAACACAAATTGTAAAAACTGAATGGCTAGGCATGTGACTATCGATGTACATTATAAAATAGTTGGTTTGTAACAAAGTAAGAGAAAAAATAACGTTTTTTACAAAGACAGTCCATCTCTATGTCACATAGTTTGTAGAAAAAGGAAACGACCAGGGCGGTAGGTTTACGTCGCTTATGGAGCTTTACGTTACTTTGTCGGAAAAGGAAACTACCGATTCGGTAGGTTTACGTCGCTTGGGGAGCTTTACGTTACTTTGTCGGAAAAGGAAACTACCGATTCGGTAGGTTTACGTCGCTTGTAGAGCTTTACGTTACTTTGTCGGAAAAGGAAACTACCGATTCGGTAGGTTTACGTCGCTTGGGGAGCTTTACGTTACTTTGTCTTAAAAGGAAACTACCGATTCGGTAGGTTTACGTCGCTTGGAGAGCTTTACGTCACTTTTTAGAAAAAGGAAACCACAGAAGCGGCTGGTGTACGTCGCTCGGGGAGCTTTACGTCACTTTGTATAGAAACGGCCACGAAGTCTGAGTGGTTTAAGTCGCTGTTGCGGACTATCAGGTGTCATAAAAGCAATGCGGCAAATTCTATTTTATAGCAGTGCCATATTTAAAAAAAAAAAGACAGTTTCAAAATAGTTGAAAAATATCAAGTTAGTATGATTTCGTTGCAGGCGAAAATAAATATAATCACAATGTAAAGTTTTACCTTATCTAAAAGATCCTGAATATACAATTATTATGGCTATTATTATTATTAATATTATATTGGATGTGAAAAGAAACAGTTGCCTTTTCAAAATTTAGACGAGAATTGTCAAGGGCTTCTCAATCATTTTTATGTATCCAGGTGAATAAAATAATATTGTGGAATAATACAGATGTTCTCAAATATTGAAAGAACAGTATTCGTGGAAAAGAAATAGCCTTATTGTAATTTATCACATGTGTCGGAATAACAAAAGAATGCTCGAAATACTGTGTGAGTACCCTTGAGTTAATGGAAAGGGCCATTTTAAAATATAGTGGGGAGGAAATGCAAAACATGTCAGTTCTTCATTTCATATAGCGAAATGGCAGTCAAACTTCATGGGACATGCACAACTAATGGTGATCAGGATGGCTGATCCCAGGGGTGAACTCGCTGCACAATGACGTCAGATCAGTGAATTTTACTTTGCATAGTTTGGGAGTTGATGTGTAAGCTAGTTTTGGAAGTATTTCTGGAATTTGGAGAGATGATAAATTTTTAACATGATGGCCATTGCCATCTCGGCGGCGATGTCAACAGTCTGGACTTCATTCAACACAAACTGTATGATGATGCCAATAAGTTCCACAGGAACTGCGTTAACTCTGGCCAAACATCTTTCAATGAGACTATGCATATTGTTGTTTGAACTTTGTAGAAGTTTGGTCTCGAAAAATTGGATTCTCACTGTAGCGTCCTAGTCATACGGGCTAACAATGTTGTCCGCAGCCCTCGGCGACCCCTCGTGTGCTAGCTTTACTTCTCTGTGATGTCTCGCTGTGTGACGTAATTGGTTATTGTAGTTCCATCGAGAATGTACGATATCATTCATGTCGGAGTAATTACGCTAGGCTGGCCTTGTAGTGACGCAATTCTGTGACGTGGCCTTTCCGCATCCCGTAGTTTCTGGATTTGCCGTTCGTCAACGATCTATCTAGATGGGTATATAAATGATGGCAGGCGAGTGCGTGTGTGTGCAAGAGCCAGTTATTCCGCATGTGGGCAAGATCCCGTCATTTTGTGTGGGCAAAATCTAATATGGGTTTTGTAACTGCATGCCTTCCTCGTAAGTAAGCTGTGAGATATCCAACGTTCATTTACAGGTATTAAAAGTTAATGTTAATCATTCATCGGATTCTGTTTTCATTTATTTCTACGACAGTTCGAGACAGTTTCATTTTTAAAGGGTAGCAGCTCAGATCATCTAACTCCCTATCATAACGTGCTGAAATTTACGTCAACTGTTACACTCACAGTTTTCAGTAAAAATTACAGACTTCAGAAAGTGCTTTATTATAAACGGTAAGGTCAGAGAATAGTAATACTTCTTCTTGTCCGTCTCTAACGTTTTAAGTTGCATGAATTTGTGTAGAAGGTTTGCTATTTCACTAGACCTCTGACCCATCGATCCTTTGTTCCTTTATGCTAAAAATAACAGTGTCCCTGACTTTTTACTGATTCAAAAAGTATACTTTTTGTTATACATGTAGAAGACCTCGAATCTCTTCAAATAAGGTTTCATTAGATTGTTTCACATCTCTTACATCTTTGATCAGATGCATGAACCATACTCCGAGACAGATAGGAAAGGGAAAATGTTTGCCTGATCTGCGCCTTAAATTTATTCCTCTATTTTGAAGATTGTGCAGGCTGTTTAGGGAATCTAGATAAAAGGTTCCTTCTATATGGCAGTCCTCTGATTTTCCGCTAAGGGTGTGTTTCCGTTTTGGAAAACGTCTTCAAAAGCATTCTATGGCTCAATGGTGGCTGCATGATAAAGATGGTGTTCAGCATCACTCTAGGGAAGATTGCTGGTACCGAAATGAACAGTGTCTTCAGCTTAGTTGTGGGGAGGGGGCATTGCTGGCAACAGGATAGACATAATTTTCATCATCAATCCAGGGAACATAATAGGCTGCTGCCGAAACGTCCTACATTGCTGGGTAGGACATTGCCGACATACCTTTACATTAACAATAACAAGAAAAGGAAAACAGAGTCGCAATGACGGGATAAACATCGTCAATTTATTGATTGTGTCCGTCGGCATTTCTGATTAACTAATCTGTGTGGCTGTTGGCATAACAGAACTGCCCGTCAGAACCTTTGAAGATGTGAGAAGCAAGTTGAATTTAATCCGCCTATTAATTGGCAGATAGGCTGGGCTAGACAAACTGATGGCCACTCTCCAGTCTGTCTGTGTAACATTTTATTCTTGTGACAAAGAGGCGTTACAATGGCGAAAAAATTCAATGCTCCACAACGTCGAGGACTGTCTGGCGTAAAGGCCTAACGTCGTTTTGTGGAAAAATTTTATCTCTAGGAGGCGACGTTTACGCCAGTTAGTCTATGTAATCTGTAATTTCAAAACTATTAAATTTTCATTTAAATGAGTTTGTTGGGTCATGGATGTGAGAGTTTTAATTATCATGAGCGAAAAGTGTGAAAACTATCAAATTTGACCTTTAGGTCACTTTGTCGAAGCGTATTGTGAATTTAAAATAAGACGCTGTCATAATCAAATGTAATTGGTGTGCGCTCAGTGGTCAAAGAGAAATAACCGAAATAATTATAGAGAGGGGGTGAAGAATTAGAACATGGGTATTACGTCATTTGTGCCTTGTTAGATAAGATCGAGGATGCAGACGATGACTGTGGTTTTTGATGACGACATTTTAAGCAAGGGGGGAGCCGTTAAACAACAGGAAGGCGGAGATAAACAGTAGTAAATAGAATATCACTGGTGTTTTTATTGATAGAAGGGAGCAAGTCAGCGGGAATATATACTATGGGATAGATAGTGAATATTTAGATAAAAAGATAATAGGGCATTAATGAAAATTGACGCCCTGTGTTGTAATTGTAGTGGGGACTATATAAACGTGACGTCAGTTGACGTATTAATCAGTAAAGCAGAAACAAGCGGCTAATATACGCTGCGGGAGAAACTATTTTTTCATTCCATACAGACTATCCAACTGTGAGGGATTCAGGGGGATTCTACTTGAGCGAATCTTTACCTACAATATGTCTAGATGTGAATCTAGTCATTTAGATATCCATATGGCTGTTTTGAAATTAAATAATGCTATTGTTGACTGTTCCCTGGCTTAATGAGGCAGGACAAAGGTGAGTGATCGAAGAACTATCCCTTGATGACATTGACAATGGATAAGAAGTCGAAGAGCGTGGCATTTATCCGTTAGGAGAGTATTGATGAATCTACCAGGAGTGAAAGGGCGAAGAATGCAAGATTCAAAGTTAAACTGTCATCTAGAGCTACAACTAGAGTTAATGTATGAAATATAACTGTGATTGAACAGTCTGGGTGAGGCTGGGAGTTGCCAGCAAAGATACAGATAATGATAAATATAATGCATCATTTACAACCTTAGAAGAAAACAATATTATTTCGTTACAGAAAATCCTTCACATCAAACCGAGCAAGAAAACAAATTTATTCTTGCATCAGCGTATTACACGTCAGCAGTCTTTTGTCATGTTGACTTTAACCCAGTTTTCTCCATGATGTATTATTGAATGGATGGTAAGCTGATTAAACATGGGGTTTTTTGTAAGACGAGTCTCTTGATTTGACAGTAATTTAAAATATTGTTTGAAATTAATAAGAGTTGTGCCTTTCCAGTTGTAGTTGGTAATGATATAATGTTATCAGTTGACGCCTCAGCACAAAGAACCAGTACTTAACCCTCGTCCCGCGTTGAGTGAACTCGTCCACGTAACGTCCTGTGCGGGGGTAGCCAGCGGCCAGTCAGCCGATCGTTCGCGTGTTGCCGATAACCTCGGCGGTCGGGTCAATCGGGGCCTTGTGAACACCTGTATCGCTTATACTTCAGGACGCAATAACAACAATAATGGTGGATAAATCGTAAAGGACCCCTGTGATGTTTGGATAAAGTACTTGTGATGATATGCAGTAGGTTTTATTTTGAAATGGAAGGCCCAAATCAAGAATTTTCTGCATTTACATGCCGTTTAACACACGTTTTATCATTTTCCCAAGACCTCTGGGATTTTTCTGTCCCTAAGTTCAGGTGAACAAATGATTTTTTAAGCCATTCGCTCAATTTACCAACCACATGTATCGGGACATTGCCTTCTCCTTCCTCTACTATGTAAAGCGTCCACTTACTATAATGTTAGTTTTAGCGAGAGATTTGATTTCCAGTTCCAGGTCGTAGAGCACAGTCATACATGTACTGAAGAGCGGTTTAACCAAAGGAACACAATATCTCTCTAATTACCACATCAAATAAAGACAACGACCAACCACAAAGTCGGTCATTTTCTCCCAGTTTTCCATGATGAAAAAGCTACTGACAGTCGCCCTTATGCAGCATGCCCTAATATTACATCGGAATTCATAATTACAGACGTAGAACGGCGTCTCAAATACGCACATGGCCCCTTTCTTCTCATTTCACATGTAGACGACAACCAGCGTCAAAGTAAAAGTTTCCCCAAGATTTTCTCCAGTTCGAACTTCAGACCGTCAGTACTATTACACGAGTATGACGAATAGTTGCGAATAGTTGCATCGTAATAAACGTAATCGGACGATACCATTTTGTTAGACAGTAGAGGTGACAGGATAGATAAACATGCGAAAATAGTGTGGAAAAAAGAACAAAAAACAACGACAGCCTTGGCAACCGAATACACAGAGCGCGAGGCGCACCGTTGCTATACAAAAATATGGCCTCCCGCAGGACCCGCGGTTAAGCGTGTCGGACAAAATAATGGCCTCCCGTGTCTCGCGTGTTGCGCGGGGAGGCCAATATACATATAGTGGCCTCCCGCAGGACTAGGGTTAAGACCTGCTTAATCCCTTTCTGGCTTAGACTGGCGTGTTCTAGGTTCCAACTCAAGTCTTTCTTGGTGATACTACAACTCTGGTAAGTTCTGGTCCATATGGATTCACAGATAAGAGAGAGGTTAGACTTTACTAACATCTTGTAGTGATAGACATGCAAGTACAGTCATACTCCAATGATATCTATGACTTTATAGTTATCATTGGAGGACTCCGTTCTCTTCAGATTGGGATATTTGTTTTCTTCCAGCTTCTATTATAAAGCACAAATATTGATATGTAAGTAATCAATACTTGCAACAGATCCAATTCTTAAATAAAATGTTAGAATAAATTAATGGAACTAACGAAGGCGTGAACGAGCCGAACTGGTAATTGTCTTTTCAAAATTCTTTTGAAAAGTATTGTTTTATAGATTTCCCATTTCTTTCCTTCTTTCTTTCTTTCTGTCCTTCTTTCTTCGAAGTTATCACTGAAGCAATACATTCTGTCCATCTAGCGATATCTGTTTTTCCCCAGCCTCTACTGTAAAGCACAAAATATTTATTTGCATAATACACACAGAATCATTAGTTAAAGAAAATGGAAGAACAGATTCATCTAAGGCGTTAAGCAGCTGAAATGATTTTATTTTCCTTTTTTAAAAAAAAATTCTGCGTAAAGAAAAAAATAATATTTTGTTCCAGATGTCCCATTTATTTTTCTTTTTTAACCCACTGAAAGGCAAGTGCAGTAGTGTAGTGACCTACATAGGATAGCAAGTGTTCACACCACGCGTCACGTGCTCGCGAAAAAAAACGGGATCGGGGGCGAGCAGTCAGCGAAACAAAGCAAACTAAAAAAATTTAAAAAAAAACAAAAAAACATTTTAAAAAATCCAAACTTCGGGGCACTCTCCACAGTATTTGAAACCTTCATGCAAAATATGGTTACTTTAGCCGGTCTACTAAAAAAGCCTTTTCAGTTCAAAGGTGGAGAATGTGTGAAACATATGATTTGATTTTAGTCTTGAATTACATTTTAAAAATCCAAACTTCGGGGCACTCTCCACAGTATTTGAAACCTGCATGCAAAATATGGTTACTTTAGCCGGTCTACTAAAAAAGCCTTTTGAGTTCAAAGGTGGAGAATGTGTGAAACATATGATTTGATTTTAGTCTTGAATTACATTTTAAAAATTCAAACTTCGGGGCACTCTCCACAGTATTTGAAACCTGCATGCAAAATATGGTTACTTTAGGCGGTCTACTAAAAAAGCCTTTTGAGTTCAAAGGTGGAGAATGTGTGAAACATATGATTTGATTTTAGTCTTGAATTACAGTTTTAAAAATCCAAACTTCGGGGCACTCTCCACATTATTTGAAACCTGCATGCAAAATATGGTTACTTTAGCCGGTCTACTAAAAAAGCCTTTTGAGTTCAAAGGTGGAGAATGTGTGAAACATAATAAATGATTTGATTTTAGTCTTGAATTACATTTTAAAAAATCCAAACTTCGGGGCACTCTCCACAGTATTTGAAACCTGCATGCAAAATATGGTTACTTTAGCCGGTCTACTAAAAAAGCCTTTTGAGTTCAAAGGTGGAGAATGTGTGAAACATATGATTTGATTTTAGTCTTGAATTACATTTTAAAAATCCAAACTTCGGGGCACTCTCCACAGTATTTGAAACCTGCATGCAAAATATGGTTACTTTAGCCGGTCTACTAAAAAAGCCTTTTGAGTTCAAAGGTGGAGAATGTGTGAAACAAATGATTTGATTTTAGTCTTGAATTACATTTTAAAAATCCAAACTTCGGGGCACTCTCCACAGTATTTGAAACCTGCATGCAAAATATGGTTACTTTAGCCGGTCTACTAAAAAAGCCTTTTGAGTTCAAAGGTGGAGAATGTGTGAAACGTATGATTTGATTTTAGTCTTGAATTACATTTTAAAAAGAACAATGAAATCGGAAACAAAACCGACAAGACAAAACTTTATTTTTTTGTTCAGTCAAATTTTAACAGTTAAATGACATGTTAATTGTTATGAACTATTTGAATGATGAAAGCTTATTTCACCACAAACTCGTCTCTACTAAAGCTTCATTGCAATGTAAAGGAAAGTAAAACAGGTCAAACCGAGGGAACTAGACAAAGTTCTAATTTTGTCCTGCAGAAATTTGAACCTCCATGACAACACAAACCATCCCCTGGTCAAATCGTTGTTTGTCATCCACAGAGTGAGAAAAACAAAATGAAAAATCTGATCCTGTTGGCTATACTTGTAGCATGTGTGATGGTGCAGGTCTCAGGCGGCACGGTTCACGACCAAGAGCGCCGATTTGATGATCCTTACGAAACTCGTGATGCAGCAAATATTGGCAATGGTCTGACTGAGAGAGAAGCGCTGTATGCCAAACGGCGCCATGGTAAAAAGAAGAATAAAATTGGGAAGAAAATAGTTTCGGCGATTATATCTGGCATTTTGGGGTAAAATCTTTTAAAGAATGTTATAACAAGAATGTATCCGATAACAGACGTTTGGCCAGTTCATCAATAATTTAATAAATGTCCTGAACGAAATATCAGTGAAAATATTTTGTTTAATGTTTTTTTCCTTTCTCTTTCTCTTTCTCTTTCCTAGTGAATGTGTGTGTGTGTGTGTGTTGTGTGAGTGTGTGTGGGTGTAGACTAGAAACTAAATACAAATGTTATGTTAAAATCGTAACATTAAATGTCCGCCTCGCTCGTTACCAGTTGATATTGTTGTTGTTGTAGTTGTTGTTGTTATTGTTGTAGCAGTTGTAGTTATTGTACTTGTTGTAGCTCTTGTGTCGGTTTCTGTAGTTCTCATTGTTGCCTTAATGTGTTGTTCATGTCGTGGTTATTTTTGCTGCAGTTGAAGTTGTGGCTGTTTTTGTTGTCGATGTTCTTGATGTTGTTGCTGCTTTTGTTATGTTGTTGATGATTTTGTTGTTTTTGACAGATTTGTTGTTGTCGTTGTTGAAGATCTTATTGTTCAAGATTTCCTGTTCTCTTTTTTTGCTGCAGTTGTTATAATTTTGATTTAATGTAGAAAAGAAAAGGCAAGGAAACTTCAGATATCTTAAATCTTGGATGTTAACTGGATATCTGAATAGTTATCACTAAATGGTGGTCTTGTGGCCTCTAGACATGATTATAATTTTCCATCTCAACGCAACGGATCCAAATAAGCCAAATGTATCACAATGTATCTTGTTTCTGTTCATTTTGACATATATATTATTATGTCCTTTATATATAATCATGTTTTGTGGATGGTCATTAGCCCTATTGGATTTAAAATAAGCATATCTTTTTTATGCCTGGACGACGTTCTGAAGTTTAAATCTCTCACTACTAGACGCTTTCACTGTACCATTACACATGTTTTGTAGATATAAAATGGTCACGAGGTCTCTTGGATTAAAAACAGCATTTTTTTTTTTTCATGCGAGAACTACGTTCTGAAGTTTTAATTCCTTCAGATTTCTGAGCCACCACTAGACGCATTCACTGTACCATTACACCACTACGAGTCTTGTGAATAATGCTATTTTAGTTCTATCACATAAATGCACACATAATCTGAACCAGACATTGACAACCTACTGCCTGCCAAGCAAATTAACTGGCCTACATTGGCACTGATTGAACATTACTTAATTAACAGAGCTGTAAAAAGGAAATAATAATAATAATAATAAACATAAAACACACGTGCCACCCCCTCCTTAACTTCACAACTTGTTGAAATCATTTGTAATTTACCCATTTACAATTTAATTTACCATTTACCCTTTTTCTTGGAAACATAATTATGTCGACGGAAAAAGTTGAACACAAATCAAAATCAGAAGTGTTAACACTTTTAAGAAGTCATTTGGGGAGGGAGTTGAGATAATAATAATAATAATAATAATAATAAATGACATTTATATAGCGCCTAACCCTGTTTCACAGGCTCTAAGCGCTTTACAGAACTTATTTACTACAAATGATATTTAAAGACACATACACACACACACATACACATAATATATTTTGCAAGCAATCTGGATTCTATGGAGTGAAAAAATGGCTCTTAAGATGTTTCTTAAATGTATCGGGGTTCTCAATTTCTCTGAGATTGTGACATGGGTGATCTTTCTGTTATATTTCAGAAAAAATCGGTGGTTTCGGGGTGGGAGGTGCGGTGGGTGAGTTTACTGAGATATTACAAAAGGGCCAGGGACCATACTATTATGGTGGTGAGATCATTTTATGATTCCTCACCTGCCCTCTGCTGCCTCATATTTTTCAGTTCTGGCCCTTACTTTGTGAAATTATTGTTTCTTTTGTGATACGTTTTCCATATCGAAAGTCTCCCATAAATCCAACCCCTCGTCCACGGGTGATATTAACGTACGAAGTAGGAGAATGCTGGGACTGTGCGAACTACAGTGTGGGCTTGTCCCAAGGGGCCGTTATTTTAACGGTGAAGACCATCCCGGGTCAACCCGAAACTTCCGACTAACGGGGCTCTGGAACCCGCGTGGGTCAGGGCATTGTAATAGGCCCACTGCCCCCACCTGCAGGTGGCACATCCCCACAAAAGGTGGGGTATGACTAGGGGCTGGTACCTCTGAACAGCCCCTGGGTGACACCCTTTGTCCGTCCTTTCCTCTCTTTTGTCTTCTATCGCACTTCCATTTCGTCTTTCCTTTCACCGCCGAGTGGTTCCCGGCCTAGCAGCGATAGGACAACCCTAGCTCTCCCCACAATGTGGGCATCTTGTTGACCGTGAGTTGGCACCAGTAATGGGGAAGAATGGGACTTCGGTGGCTAAAGTGGACACGTCTGCGGACCTCCACCAAGGCGCCATTTTGACGGGCCTTCACCTAAGACAGAAGGGTGGTATAGCTCATACCACTCAATAGGTTAGGCCCGAATTCTTTTGCAATTCGACAGCCGGTCCAATCCTGGCAGGATGAACACCTGTGAGAAGTGTGTCTGGATTGGACCTGCCAAAAGAACTATGGATATCTGGGCATAGTCTGTCTTCTTGTTGGACCCGGTGGAGGGTGGGGAGCCCCAGTGATGAAATTGTCTCATCTTCCGACCTTTCCCGAAGTCCCGACTTGAAAAGACGAAGGCAAGAGGGGCAGATGGATCCTCCGGCGCGCGCAATAGACCAGTCCCATTGGCCTGGTCACCTTTGTTGGTGATCAATAGCAAAGACCATGACATAAAGCTTTGAAAGTTGAGCGTCTTGGTTATTCATAAAACTCTGCAAAACATCGGCAAAGAATCGAAATCGGTTAATCAAATGAAACCTGGCTAAATGCTGGTGGAATGCAACAAGAAACAATACCCATTCAAACTGCTTGATTTGACATCGTTCATCAGTGTGCCAGCCAATGTTCAGCCAAACAGAATACTGAACAATTCAGGTGGCGTCATTCTCACCCGTAAAGTGGACGGAGAAAGTGAGGCAGACATTGCAGACAACGTCGAAGGAGTCTCGAAAGCCCGGCGTATTAAAATCCATCTAGGAGAACAGCCGATTGAAACCAACTCTATCATCCTGATGTTTGATACAATAAAGCCTCGCACCAACGTCTAGGTGGCATTTTGTACCCATATCGGCAGCAAAGAACATACAGAGGACACGGCTTGCACAGCCAAGCAGAAATGTCCAAATTGTCCAGACAACCATACGGCCTTTGACAAGAGCTGCCCGAAATGGCTGGAGGAGACAGCCATTCAAGCGTACAAGCCCTAAAACAGAGGTACTTTTACGCAGGCGAGAAACACAGTCATTGCCATGCAACCGAAAACAGCACTATCAGTGATATTTGCTACTGCCTTTCGATCTTCACCTGAGAAAATCTCGGCAACAAAAAAGTCCACCAGAACACAATCGTGCAGCAGTAGACGCGACACAACAGCAAATTCCACTGTCAAAAGCTGCAGTGACGAAGACGAAAACGAACGAAATAAAGAATGAATCCAACAGAAACAATAAGACAAAACTTACTAATTGTTTCTCAGTAACAGGAAGTTCATAGAAGTTTGGACCCTAGCAAATCTGGAGGACGAGGATGCATCCTTGCTTTCGACCCCTTCGTCCAAACGTACACCTCCCCCCCCAAAGACCCCCATTCCCACCCACAACCATTCCAGACTCCCCAGTCCTCCCCGATTCCTCTCTCCCTTCAAAGATCCCCCCCCCCCGACCCACGCCTTTCCGTCTCCAAAGACTGCCCCATCTCCCCCCCACCCCAGAACTCCCCACGGAAATATTTAACGACCTAAGGGTCGGGGTGAAACCCACAAATAACACCAAGAAAATCTAACTGACTAGCCCAAATAATACACTAATGCAATGGAACTGTAGAGGCCTTAAGGCAAATGTAGCAGAACTGCAGCAGCTGATGTCTATACACCAGCCAGCTGCAGTCTGCCCGAAATAAAACAAAATTACCACCAATACCCAGCAGAAACAAGGCAGCCTACCAACGCTATGCCAGAGGTACCAACGGGCAAAAACAGAAGAACTTCCATCTCAATAAAAAAGAAAATTATCCACACACCTGTCCAATTAACTACTGTCATAAGCTAAGTTAGTCCCCAAAATATAGTTGTGGGTCAAGAAAGTTGTTTGTTTCGTTGAGACGTCGCGTACTCAGCTGACCTCGTGAACCAAAGTTTTGGAAAGGGAACCTCCACGGGTGTTGTTGTTGATAGACGCGTCACGTCTAGCCAGTTGACCTAGTCTGGAGCATTGGGGGTTAGAGCTGCCGTCTGCAGTATCTGACCAATGAAATTGGCAGATTTAATTTTATTTAAAGGCTATTTCTGGAAACCTACTTGGCCTTGGTTGCCGTGTTGCAGAGTGGAGATAAACTGACCAATCAGGTCAATGAGTAATGAGGCAGCGTAAGAATTTAGCTGAAGCAATGACCCCAAATAAAAGAGCTCGTCGGATGGAGTACTATTTAGACACCTTGGCAGTTGGAAATCGTAAAGAGCAGGCCGAAAGGCCGCTGCCCGGGCAAAATTGAAATTAATAGATTAAACATTTATCCATATCATCTCCCCCCCCCCCCCCCGCCAGAACAAGAAATAATAAAACAAGTAAAGTGAGGTGTAAATGCCAAGGGCAGCGAACCTCCTAAAATAAAGACCTCAAATCAGTACTATTTAGACACATACGATGGTTGCAACCTAATCGTGAGGTGTTTCAGTGCTTTTAGATCTTTTCCACTAGAGCAGAAACGTTCGTAGACAAACAATGCTTAAAACTGTACTTGACGAAGGAGCTAAGCAAGAGAAAGATAGCTCATGTCCCAGTACAACTTGTTCATGCCTGTATTGGATTTATTTGGGTCATTGCACTGACTGGGAGCAATGATACGTTCCTTAGTTGATTGTGATTACCAACTAGATCTAGATGTGTCCACCAGGAGTTCTACCTGGGTTACAGGACGTGTGCTTTCAAGAGCTGCCACCTGGGACGAATTATTTTCCATAATAGAACGTTTGGAGTGAAGTTTGTGTGAATGGAATTTACGTGTATCTATTTGGAGAGTTTAGTAATTGTTAGAATTGCATTGTGTCTTTTTGGAACTAGTTAAGTGCCAGGCCCTTTAGATCTAGATATCTACTTCATATTGAGATTGTATTGCCATAATTACCATAGAGTTTAGGTCCTTAGACAGTGAGATCTGTAACTTACTGATGAATTGATCTTGTAACAGTTATCCACTTAAACTACGTGGATGGGAATTATTAACAGCAGCAGGGATTTATCCGTGTAAGCAGTTGGATTTAAATCTATAATTCTATCATATTCATGATTTGCAATTGCTCTAGATTTCACAAACCTATAACTTGTTTTTATATTTCTTTTTAATCCTAGAATAAATTGTTGCGGCCCTGCAGGCCTGACCCATAGTGTTACTACTCTCGTTGAAATTAGTATCTTGCTTGTGTGTGTTTGCGAGTGTGATTTAGTCCCTCTCACTGCAGTCGAACCATATACTTTAGTAAAGTGGTAAATCCACTTGTTGACAACTACCAACCTCCAAGCTGTAGTTGTAAGGCTCACAGTTAGTAAACCCTTCACTCTATACTCTATATACCTCCCACCGTCTATTCCTTTCTCTAAAACTGACCTTACAAATCTCATCCAACGACCTCCTTCCCCATATATTATTATGGGAGACTTGAACACACACAGCCCCGTCTGGGGCAGCACCATGGCCAACTCCCGAGGTAAGGTTGCGGAGAAGCTCCTTTCGGAGACAAACATTTTACTTCTAAATGACAAACCCCCAACTTATAGTCATCAATCTACAAGCAGCCTAACCAAAATAGACCTCACATTCATCCATCCGACACTCTCCTTAGATTGCTCGTAGTTTGTCCCGAACAACCTTCATGGATCCACATCCCGATCCGTCTCACCCCCAACCAACTTTAGCCAGCAGTCCAGCCGACCCGGTGGAACTTTGACGGAGCCGATTGGACAGAGTTTGACGTAAAATGCAGGCGGCCAAGTACTCCCAACAAAATGGACGCATTAGCGCAGTTCCAGGAGTTTCTCCAGGACCTCTGCGGTTCAATATCGAGACAAACCGTGGTTCACGGAAGACTGCAAGCTGGTCACTGAGGCCCGTGAAAAAACCTTCCGAGAATTAAAAGGCAAGCCAAATTCCCAGAGCATGACCAAAGCCCGTAGGATGATCAAGGAAAGCAAGAGGAACTGGTGGAGAAATTTTATATCCCAGATCAATAGACGCACCTCACTTAAGAACATTTGGAAAACGATAAAAAAAATTAAAGGCTGTGCTACCAACTCTGATATCGGACAGCTGAAAAAGCAAGACAGCTCTCTCACGGAAGGGGAAAATGATGCCGCAAACATATTAGCTTCATCGTTTGCGGCTAAACCGGCCCCCTTCCAAAATTTCAAAATCAAAGATGACAAAATGCCTCTTAATTTCTCAACCTTAGATTCTCTTTCCTACAGTGAAACTTATACAACTGGAGAACTGATATCCAGTCTGAGCGAAGTCAGTCACACAGCACCTGGCCCCGATCAGATACATAACAACATTCTAAAACATTTACCCCCCCTCCCCCCCTCCACCACATCAGTCTACTAAACATATTCAAAAAAACCTGGACGTCCGGAGGAAGGCTAACATTGTTCCCATCCCAAAACCAGGCAAAGAATAACATTCGGAGCACAAAAAAGTACCGCCCCATAGCTCTCAATAGCTGTATTTGCAAGCTGATGAAGCGGAATTGGACTATGAGGCAACCTGCATGTCTTTCTCCTTAATTTCCTTAATATTAGTTCCTTCTAGGTGAAGGTGAACTCCACCCTCTCTGATCCATTTGATCAAGAACAGGGAGTACCCCAGGGCTCTATTTTATCTCCCACCCTATTTAATATTAAAATTAATTCAATTACTAAAATGCTTTTTTGACTGCTCCTTTCTCATCTGCTACAGGGGCCCTTGGTTAGGTGGAAGAAGAGCGGAAACTGCATCTCAACACCGTCCAGAGGTGGGCAGATTCAAAAGGCTTTGAGTTTTCCTCACAGAAAACCGTCGCCGTTCACTTGAATAATAAAAGGAAATTTCACAGAGATTCGGACCACTTCCTTCACAAGAATTAACCAAATCCCTGTGAAGGGCGAGGCCAAATTTCTAAGACATATATTCGACAAAAATTTAACTTTTATCCCTCATACGAAATAGCATAAACTCTCTTGTCAAAAGCTCTTAATATCGTAAAGACTTCCCGAGGAACTCATTGGAGTGCGGATCGAGTCTCCATTCTACATCTCTATAGCTCCTTGATCAGATCCAAACTAGACTACGGTCTATGGATCAGCTAAACCGTTATACCTGAAAACGCTAGACCCTGTGCAATGCCGAGGGCTACATCTTGCTCTGAGTGCTTTCCGCACCTCTCCAGTCGAAAGTCTGTATGTGGAGCAAAATGAAACGTCCCTGTCCGATAGAAGAGACAATCTCTCTCTTCAGTAGGGATTAAAATTGTCTTTTCATCCAGACAATTCAGCTTACAATGTAGTTTTCAATTAAACATACATTCAAAATTTTGAATATTTTCAAGGTGTCACCTCTCATTTTTGCCTTTCGTTTCGTTTTGGTGGCAAAGGCCGAAATCCGACCATGTGAGGTAGAAAATGACTCATTTCCTGCCATCCCACCATAGCTAACACATAAAACCAGTATTATTTTAGATCTCGCGGCATGTCCCAAGAACAACCCCATGCCAGAAATTCACAGGCAATATATAGAGAGGTAATCATTGTCACAAATCCCAGACTGGGAGATGTAATAAGTTATGACAGGACAACAATCACGAACAAACAAGTTAACACTTAACAGAACAATCCATCAGACTCACACATTTATTAAACATAATTATACAGATAATAGCGCAATTACATACATTATATTATTGAAATCAACTGCCGTACAACGGCCTTATTCTCACACACACTCTCCCTCGGATCCACAATCCGGTAGTTACTCCTAAAGGCACTTCGGCCTCAGCCTCTCCCCTCAGGGTCTTAATAGCACATTAATAATTTACTGGCACCGCAGTCTCTCAATATCACCTTCCTATTGTCATACACCTTAGCACTCCCCTAGCACCTCAGCAGGGCAATAACACATTTTCATTTCAATAGACATTATCATTTCAATAGACATTATCATTTCAATAGTACATTCTCCCCTCAACATGGCAATAGTGCATTATCACATTCACGCTCATATCTACGTACCTGTCCGTGGCCTGACTGCCACGACTTTATGTGCCTCTACTGTCCTGCACTGACAGCCTCACTTCTGGCCTATGTGTGGCCTCCGGCCCTATGCGGCCTATCCCCTGTGCTCATCGAGGTGGCTCTGCGGCCCGTCCTCGACACTTACAAGAATAACATTACATTGGTATAATACCCTACCATTTCTATTCACTCCACCTCTCCTTACAATCCATGAAGCGTACACACACTAGTTCACCTTTCACTCACCACACATCTTACGGTAACACACCTCCATCGGAGTACACACTACTCACTCGCGCTACAAATCCATGAACTCACTTTCATCTATCGCTCATGGCGCACATTGCTATATCCAATATCAAGGACTTCCACATTCCTCACATATACTTATTTACATCATGGTAATAGACGAATATAATATAATACATCAATCATAATAATCAATCAACGTTCTACATACCAGTCATTACTGGAAAGACTCTCTCACTATTCTTCTCGACTGCTTCCCTTATGTCCGCCCGATGGGCTCTTATCCACAGGTCCGTTCCGTAGGACCTTCTAACTTGCAGTGATAGTAATACAGCGCTTTCGCCTCATTCAGACCCCCCCCCCACTACTCACAACAGCACGCTTAACTTGCTGTCTACTGTGAGCCCTTCTTACTCTACACCCGCTCTGTAGCAATCCTCTTAATTGCACTCACTCCACTCGTGACATCATCCCCCACCCCAAAAAAATTAATGCAATTAATTTCAAATCGCATCAGGATGACTGTCAACGATTGAGCGTGAGCAATACCTACACTAAAGAAATGACCTAGCAGTTCCCCTAGTATATAAATTACCGAAATCAGGGGAAAATATGGGGATCAATATGGCCTGCAATATGCATATATGTGTCACATCATGAATAGCTAACTAAACACAATATCTAATACAGAATCAAAAGCCAATCAACCTATCAACCATTCTTCATATCATATTTATAATGTCAATATTTTAAAGTCGACTCATTCACACAGATCCTGTCAATGTTCCTGTCCTCCGATGTATAAGCTCCTGAAATCTTCCCCTAGGCTCGACTAAGGTAGTCGGCGATATGATTGCTGGCTCCTGGAATTGGTTGAATAACGAAGGTATACGACTGCAAAGCCAATGCCCATCTAGACAAGCGTGGGCTGGACGAACGATTCTTCGACAAAAATGTCAGTGGCTTGTGGTCTGTCTGGATACAAAATTCTCGTCCCATGAGATAACGTCCTAATTTCTGGACGGACCACACAATGGCAAGACACTCACGCTCTATCACAGAATACTTTCTTTCTCTCTGCAATAACTTCCTACTGACATAACATACAGGATGGAGACATTCGTTCTTCTCCTGTAGAAGACAAGCGCCGACACCAGAGTCTGACGCATCCGTTCTGAGGATAAAATTAGATCGAAAATCGGGTAATATCAGAATGGGTGACGATGATAATGCTGTCACCAAATTATCAAATGATGTCTGACATTCAGACGTCCACTGGACCTTATCGGGTTTTCCCTTCTTAGTAAGGTCAGTAAGAGAAGATGACAAGGAGGAAAAATTTGGAATGAACTTTCTGTAATAGTTTAAAATTCCCACTAAGCTTCTGACTTGTTTCTTTGTTTTAGGGATTTGCAACCCTACTAACTTGTCAATTTTTGTTTCTTCAGGTCTCTGGACACCTCTACCCACAATATGTCCTAAGAATACTATCTCTGGACATGCCAAATCCATCTTTGCGGGTTTAGCAGTTAACCCAAAATGACGTAATCGTTGAAAAATTACTGTTAGTGTCTGAATATGATCAGACCATGTCGACGTATGGCATGCTATATCGTCAAAGAATGACACGACATTAGGTATGTCCTTCAACACTAATCTCATTAATCGTGCAAACGTCGCTGGCGCGTTTACCAACCCAAATGGCATGACCTTAAATTGGAATAATCCAATGGGCGTTTGGAACGCCGTGCATTGTTTAGACTCCTCAGTAAGCGGGATTTCCCAATAACCTTTCGTTAAATCTATCTTGGAAAACCACGTGGACCCGGCCAATGAAGCTATTAATTCCTCCTGAAACGGAATAGGCTCCCTATCGCCTACCGTAATAGTGTTCAATCTTCGAAAATCAACACAGAACCGCACCGATCCATCAAGTTTTTTCACGAGGACGATGGGTGATGAATACGGCGATGTTGATGGTTCTATCACATCTAACTTCAGCATTGACTCAACTTCCTTTATGACTCTATCTCTCGAAGAAAAAGGCAGCGGATACGGTCTAAGAAATACTGGCTTATCCGAAGTCAACTTTATTTGGTGCTGGATCACCGTAGTGCGACCCGGCAAATCCGTAACAACATCCGGAAATGACGCTAACAGGGTCTCAAGTTCCCTACTCCTTGAACTCGTAAGGTCAGGGTTAATTTTTACGTCCCTGTAACCTTGTGTCGCAGTTAACTCCGGCAATTGAATTTGTAACTCTTCCTGCGCCTCGGTGTCGCTTACGTCACAGTCCAACTGGTCTACGACCCCCGTACAAGCAATAGAGAAGACATTCTCCTCTGGTCTTGTCTGTGCACACAGATACTGTGATCTCTCATAAAATCTCTGTAACATATTAACATGGAAAACCTTACTCGCTCCATCAATGTGGATAGCGTAGTCTACCTTTGAAACAACTCGCTCCATGTCATCAATAACTTATTATGGTCCGTAGGTAACAACAATAGGACCTTGTCTCCTGGCTTAAAAATTCTCAGTTTGGACCCTCTATCTTTATAGTTCTTTGCTCTTGCTGAAGCGATACTAGACGCTTCTTCTGCTATAGTGCGCGCTGAAGATAATCTTTCTCTTAAATCAACAAGGTCTATCGAAACCTTTTTAAACGGTTCCGAAACCGTGGGGATCTTTTGAAGAGGAGCCTGGGGTATACGACCCTTATGCGTCGTCTTTTGGCACGCACTGCACGTCTTACAATATAAACGTACATCTCTGTATACTGACGGCCAATAAAAATCTTTCAGAACTCTCTGCTTGGTTCTAACACTTCCCATATGACCAGCTAATGGAACATCATGGGCCAGACGCAATACTGTAGCAATTAACGACCGTGGCACGACGACCTGCTTTTGAACGGAAGCCACTGTGACGTACATACGGAACAGAATGCCCCCCTGGACAAAAAAAGAAGATGACCCGTTTTTATATTTCCTTGTTTTCTCGGTTCGCGCTTCCCCAAAACATGGGTCCAATGATGGATCCTCCCCCTGCAATCTCGCCAAGCGCCCCGGCGCGATATCTAGGCCGACCGCCGGCGTAGCCAAAGGTCTAATCTTATCTTTATCAGCTACCCGTCGACGTGTTTCGACCGCGGCGCAAAAGTCAGTACCTTTTGATTGCGACCATGCTTGCACGTTCTCATCGGAAGGGGAAACTACCCGTGATACATTCCCAATGATGAGCTGGGCGCCTGGAAAACAACCAACGACTGCTTCGACTTCCCCGCTAAGGAAAGGTGTATCTATCACTATTCTTGCCATGGGCAATTTCTCAATGGCCCCCGAAAATTGGATGCACGGGACAGTCTCACCTGTAAGCTGTGAATCCCGAATGCAGTCTCTATGCACTCCCACAACGGTAGATCCTGTATCTCGTAAAACCGAGAACGGTTCGTCCCCAACAAACCCCAGATAAACCCTAAGACCACCTCCTGTATGACATGAATTTATAACGGGGATCTTTCTCCCACAAGGTAAAACACCGGAAGATAATAACTTCTCACAACTGGGCCACTTAGAATACTGTCCGCCTCCGTTGTCCGATGTAACGCACGCAGCCGCATGATGAAATTTATTTGGGGAACATGGACTGGAGCTACTGTCCGCGTTCGCCGCTATCCTACCTGCAGGGCAATTCACACTGATGTGATCTGCTCTACCGCAGTTCCAACACTTCGCGGCCCTACACTCGCGTGAAAAGTGACCCACGCGTCCGCAAGTCCAACACTCCGCTCCCTGTGCTGCAGTAGGCCTGGGTCCCAGTGACCCATCGCGACCGGAACTAGAGTCCCTATGCCGTCGGTCATCGGAAAAGGTCACAAATCGCCCCCGGCCATTACCGCGACCTAGCCCTCCTGCTCGGTCAAACTTATCTGATCCATATGCCGATGATTGGTGATAGCCCCTACGCTGCCCCTGGGCTTGCCCGCTATAGGCACCACGCTGACGCGACCTGTCCCTAAGTCCTGCCGGCGACCCTTCGACAACGGCGACGTACCCAGCATCTTGGACGTACGCCCTGGCGACTGGTTTGGACGGATGTGCCGTACGGTATGCTTCCGCCAACTTAGACGCCTCCTGCACCGTCGCGGGTTCGTTCTCTTTCAGGAAAGCCACCAGATCTTTGTGGCACGACGCGTACAGCTGGTCACGGATCATTAAGTCTTTCAGTTTAGCAAAATCCGCGCCCACATGCGCCAAGTCTACCCAGTTCGCGAAATACTCCGTTAGTCTCGCGACGAAGGCAGCAAAGTCCTCCCTGGTATCTGCACGTGCTCGCCTAAACTGCTCCCGGAAATATTCCTCGGTACGCGCAAATCGGCGAAGCAGCAAAGCCTTCAGCTTATCGTAATCTTGCACGTCTTCGCGCTGTAGCTCTTTAAAGTAGGTTAACGCTCGCCCCTGCAATAGAGACGCCAGGTACGTGGCCCATAGTTCCTTATTTTCCCCCCATTGCAACTGTGCGTTCAGTTCGAACCTGTAAAGGAAGGCGTCTATGTCGTCCTTCCGGTCGTCGAACGTAGGGAGCTTAATCCTAACGCCACCTTTATTGTATACCTGCCGCTCAGCCGTTTCCGCTGGCGTATTCTTCTTGAGTTCTAACTCCGCAATCTTTACTTGCGCCTCTATCTCCTTTAACCTTATCTCCTGCTCCCTTTCCTTAGCCTGTCTCTCCTGTTGCTGAGCTTCTAACTCCTTTACCTGAGCCTCTTTTTCTCGCTCTCTATCCTTAGCACGCTCATCGCGCATTTCTGCATGCTGTTCTTTAATCCAGCCGCGTAGCTCTTCTCCCTCCAGGCCAAGTTCCTTACGCAACTTCATTAGTTGTTGGAGTTCCGCCATTTCACAGATTTATGGTTATGGTATCTATTATAAGACGACCAACCTGTCGGTATGATCACTAACGATACGACCAGAGACCTGAGATCACACCAGATATAACAATACCCAGTTGTCTCAAATACAATTCAGAAATTTACCTTTACAGCACAACTAATTCTATATCTATAAAATGTATAGCACTATTAATTATAAAAGAAAATAGAAACGACAAGAATGAAGAAATACAGTAGAAGGACCACAAGTACGTCAAGGACAACGAACCAGACTAGGACAAAGACCTAAAAAAGAAAATATAATGGAAAAAAATGCAACCTAACTACGCCGATTACACAACAAGGTACAAACAAGAACAGAGTCTGAAAAAAAAGAACGTATCTACAGATAGGGAAGAGAAGGACAAGAGAAACGTCTTCCTAAAACAACGAGGAAGATAGAACGCTACAATCTAAACAAAAATACAGGTCCCTACAGAAATGTTCGCTGTGATGAACGAAGTTCCAAATTTAGCCCACCTCCCGAAGAGGACAAACTACGCTCACCACAGCAAACCCGCGCCACCGCCCGTATAATCAATTACAACGAAAACAGCAAAAACAGGGAAACAGACAGATGAAAAGACAGCCCTTAATCCAGGGTACAAAATTTTTGACTTTTACTTAACTTTCAGCCTTATGCGTTTAAGTCCTCGACCTAATCGGAGCTCTGGCTGCTTGTCTCCTCAGGCTGCACGCACACACACTGTCTCTGCAGAAATTTAAGTACACATTAATACATATTCATCAAAATACATGCATTAATACATATTCATAAACATACATAAATCATATCATCATGAAATTTCCATTCATCCCACGAACAAGGACAAGAGCACAAATTCCTAGCACAACAGAAAAACAACTAGATATAACGACTACACAATGTCAAAATGACCACAGGTAAACAGGACGAGCCCCCAGTGTCACAAATCCCAGACTGGGAGATGTAATAAGTTATGACAGGACAACAATCACGAACAAACAAGTTAACACTTAACAGAACAATCCATCAGACTCACACATTTATTAAACATAATTATACAGATAATAGCGCAATTACATACATTATATTATTGAAATCAACTGCCGTACAACGGCCTTATTCTCACACACACTCTCCCTCGGATCCACAATCCGGTAGTTACTCCTAAAGGCACTTCGGCCTCAGCCTCTCCCCTCAGGGTCTTAATAGCACATTAATAATTTACTGGCACCGCAGTCTCTCAATATCACCTTCCTATTGTCATACACTTTAGCACTCCCCTAGCACCTCAGCAGGGCAATAACACATTATCATTTCAATAGACATTATCATTTCAATAGACATTATCATTTCAATAGTACATTCTCCCCTCAACATGGCAATAGTGCATTATCACATTCACGCTCATATCTACGTCCCTGTCCGTGGCCTGACTGCCACGACTTTATGTGCCTCTACTGTCCTGCACTGACAGCCTCACTTCTGGCCTATGTGTGGCCTCCGGCCCTATGCGGCCTATCCCCTGTGCTCATCGAGGTGGCTCTGCGGCCCGTCCTCGACACCTACAAGAATAACATTACATTGGTATAATACCCTACCATTTCTATTCACTCCACCTCTCCTTACAATCCATGAAACGTACACACACTAGTTCACCTTTCACTCACCACACATCTTACGGTAACACACCTCCATCGGAGTACACACTACTCACTCGCGCTACAAATCCATGAACTCACTTTCATCTATCGCTCATGGCGCTCATTGCTATATCCAATATCAAGGACTTCCACATTCCTCACATATACTTATTTACATCATGGTAATAGACGAATATAATATAATACATCAATCATAATAATCAATCAACGTTCTACATACCAGTCATTACTGGAAAGACTCTCTCACTAGTCTTCTCGACTGCTTCCCTTATGTCCGCCCGATGGGATCTTATCCACAGGTCCGTTCCGTAGGACCTTCTAACTTGCAGTGATAGTAATACAGCGCTTTCGCCTCATTCAGACCCCCCCCCCCACTACTCACAACAGCACGCTTAACTTGCTGTCTACTGTGAGCCCTTCTTACTCTACACCCGCTCTGTAGCAATCCCCTTAATTGCACTCACTCCACTCGCGGCATGTCCCAAGAACAACCCCATGCCAGAAATTCACAGGCAATATATAGAGAGGTAATCAGCAAATGCCCTGATCGCTGGCCTTTTTACACAGACCTCTCCAAAGGCCATGACTGGATAGAAGCCGCCTCATTCTCAGGTGCAGATGGCAAAACCGAATGCCTCAGCCTCGACTCCAAAAACCTCTGTCTTTACCTCTGAAATTCAAGCAATCAACTTAGCCTTAAATCTTAATCTGATTCCAAATCATTATGATTCATTATCTTTTCTGATTCGCTGCCCTACCTCAAGGCTTTAAAAAGCTCAAATATGAAGACTCATGAGATCAATAACATATTACAACGTCTTCATACACTGTCCAACATGAAACATGAAACTGTTCTTTGTTGGGTACCTGGTCACATTGGCATCAAGGGAAATGAAACAGCAGACACCCTAGCCAAAGAAACGCTGATACGTCCGCCAGGACACCTGAAAGAACCACGAAGTTACTTAAAACCTGCAATTAATAACTTCATTAACTCGAGGTGGCAGGAGAGATGGGATGAGCAAATATCAAATATACTACACTTTATTCAAAGTCAACTTGGACAGTGGACTCGTGCCTCTCAAGAAAATCGGAGAGATGAAATTGTCCTTAATAGACTCGTCTGGGTCATAAGGACACATTAGATTTTATTTCCATTGTGGGGGGATGTTGTGAAGATCTAGCCGAATGTGTGCATGCAATTGCCAATTATCAATAAGATATATTTGAATGAGTAAACGTTTCCAAATGGTACAGATGACCTGTACCGGCAGCGCATCTTGCCATTTCTGGAAGAGCTCGAACTCTACAAGTTGATTTCACAGACTTTTATCCTATTTACAAAATTCATGTAGATAATATACGTTGCAATACGGGACTTTGCCGTTAAATTTTTAATACGGGCCTTTGCCCGTCAGATTTTTAACCTCACTTTTATTTTACCTATGGACACCTCAAACTCCATATAATAATAATAATAATGGATTGCATTTATATAGCGCATATCCATTACAAAAAATGCTCTATGCACTTTACAGAAGCAACATGTCAAAATACATTACAAACAATCAAACATGGTACACTTAATTAAAATAAAAGGGGCATACAGAAACACCCTTATAAAAGCTCAGACACACAACCCACATTGATACACACATAATAATAATAATAATAATAATAATAATAGATAGCTTTTACATAGTCTAGAATTTCTCATACAAATGACATTTTAACACCCTTTTAAACTGTGACAATACTTGCGAACTGCGGACATGTAAAGGAATCTCATTCCACACCCTGGGTCCATCATGGCCGAAAGCCCTTTCACAAAAACTTTTCAGGTTCACTACGGGTACTTTTAGTCTCAGGTTGTCAGTAGATGATCCTAATGCTCGTGCAGGGCGATGTAGTTCTATAAGTTCTGAAATATACTCTGGCGACATTGTTACGAGGTGGGTCCTCGAGTGTTACAATGGGGATTACTAAATTATGGAATTTAGGTGTTCGACTGCATTTTTAATAAATATCGAGAGGTTTTAGAAATTATTCTGCCATACCATGCCACATACACTAATAACAATTTCGAGTAGGTTATATCAAGGACCTTGTAGGGCCACAAATTTATTACTCAAAATTCCTAACAATTTCGTCTATCTTACATATCAAAAAGACAACATCAGCAGCATCAAATGAAAATACTAAAATACATAACTAGAAGTCTCCTCTAGATTCTTAAGAGATTAGAAACTCCATATCATTCTGACTCATTCACAATTTACTTAGTAATTATTTATCTTCAGAAATATGATCTGCCTACTATCTCACAAATAATATTCTATGTCTCAGACGACAATATTGACTCAGTTAATTACTTATAAAAGATCAAACCGTCAAGACACACTGACGTAGTTAAAATAGATCTAGATCTGCTCTAGGATGGGCTGGCAATCCCCAGCCTCATCCAGACACATTAATTACAATTTACAAATGTGTATATCAGTCACTCTTTCTAGATCTTAATTGCAAGTAAAACTTTATGGTCTTGCATCCCTTTGGTCGCACTTCTACTGGAAAATTAGGGTCAGATTCACATCATCTCGAATCATGGTGACAACACTTACGATTGGTTCCCTGAAACGATTTCAGGGAACTGGAGAAAATAGCTGTGGAATATTTCATTGTCTATCCAGGACATAGACATGTCTTTAACAGTCTCATGATTCTCTCAGGCTGAATCTTGCCGACACCCTCGCAGGAGGAAAGGATCTGCATGGAGTGGATAAACCTAAAGATGGCTTCGGCCAAATCTTCTGCAAGTCCACGTGACTGCTCAAATTCGATTGGTGCATCCACTTCGAGCTCCGCTCGCAGCGCCACTAGATTCTATTAATAGTAACAGACAAAGTTATTAAACTATATCAAAACCCTTCGCAAAGTCTCTACACCCTAAACGTTTTATGTACGAATTTATTCACTCCTTATTCGCCCCGTCTTTCCCTGTTAAGGTACACCCAAACCACGGGGTCGAAAACTGCATCGTCACTGTTAATTTATCCATTCGTTCTATCTTGCCCCACTTTCTTTCCATCTCTAAGAAAAGCGTTACAAAAACAAGCTGTCCACGGGAATAGTTCAAGGACGTTTGGACTGGCTAAAATCAATGATGGCATGAAACAAACAAAACGTGACCTAGCACGGTAATTCAAGTTCTAACCCTGACAGACATGTTGTTGACACATTTATAACAAAATAAAGACAATTTTTATTTTATTCGCTGCTCAATAACAAATTCAAAAGTTCTGAAAGTATTACTGGTTTTTTTTTTATCTGTATGAGCTAAAGGTTTGGCCTATGCGAGTAATAAACTTGCTCTGTTCTCTCACCATGCAACCCCCCCCCCCCCCCGCCCCTTTCTTTTTTACTGGAAAAGTAATCGATCAAGTAATCGATCAAGTAACTGAATAACTTATCTATCACGCTGCTAAGTACGATGATATAAAAATAACAACAAAGAAAGTAACACTCAACACTTTTAACACTGATTTTTCACTATTTAACCTGCAGGCTATCAAGGGATATGGATGAGAGAAGATTACATTATATTATAATCATTTTTTAGGCTTTATTATAAAATTTACTATACTTATCGCTTCTTTTCTCTAGCTCTTTCTTTTTCTCCTCTCCTGCCTTTCTCTCTCTCCCTCTCTCCCTGTCTTCAACCTCTCCTTCCCTTTGTCTCCCTCTCTCTCTCTCTCCCACCCCGTATTTGTCTCTCTCTCTATTCTATCCATTCTTTTCTTTTAACTACTTAATACAACAACAAGAACAACTACTACAAAACTTTCAAGACTCAGATTCTTATCAAGATGTACACAGACTTTGCTCACAGGATGTTTTCACAGCAATATATATGGCCTTTAGCGTCTTTACAGACGGTCTTAGCAGCTAGAATATTCACTTTCACTTTGACTGACAGCTTCTCTCGTGGCTTATTCTACCAATGTTTGACCCGAGAGTGCGATGGCAGTGATTGCAGGTCAGTCTTTTGGGTTCACTTTGGCGAGTGTTTTCATTCCGCCTCTGTCGTTTTGTCAGGTATGTTTCTTTTGCCTTGAAGTCTATTGCGAGCGTGCCACTGCGCAATTTTTGTCTCCATCTGCTTCGATCATTTGCAAGGTTCTCCCATTCATTGGGGTCGATGTTGAATGCTTTCATCGTGACCTTGCAAGTGTCTTTGAATCGCAGATGTGGCCTACCTCTGGGTCGGTTGCCAGTAGCAAGTTCCCCGTAGAGAATTTGTCTGGGGATGCGATCATTTTCCATACGGTGGAGATGTCCAAGCCACCGCAGTCTTTTTTTGCCTAGGAGAGCCTGAGTTGATGGAATGTTGGCTCGGCTCAGAACTTCGATATTTGAGATCCTGTCTTGCCACTTGATCTTGAGAATTTTGCGTAGGCAGCGCAGGTGGAAGGAGTTCAGGGATCTTTCATGTTTGGAGTAGGTGGTCCATGTCTCTGAGCCATACAGCAGGGTGCTTAGGACGCAAGTTTGGTACACGAGTACCTTTGTTTTGATGGTCAGCTTGCTATTGTTCCACACCCTTTTTGAGAGTTTGCCAAAAGCTGTGGCCGCCTTTCCTATTCTGGCATTTATTTCAGTTGTTATGTCTGTGCTACCACTGATGGTTGAGCCTAGGTAGCAGAATTTTCCCACTTGCTCCAGAGGAGAGCCATTCAGCATGATTGGGTTGGGGTTTCTCAAGCCTTGTGTCAAAACTACAGTTTTTGAGACACTGATCTTTAGCATGAATTTGTCACAGGCTTTGGCAAGGCTATTGATGAGAGCCTGGAGCGTGGTTTCATCGTGGGCCACGATTGCAGCATCATCTGCGAAGAGGAGCTCTTGTAACATAATATGCTCTGAACGAGATTTTGCTTTTAGTCTGGCAACATTAAAAATGGAGCCGTCCACTCTGGTGTTAATAAGTACTCCACCTGAACATTGACCAAAGGCATTCTTGAGTAGGGCTGCAAAATATATACCAAATAAGGTAGGAGCAAGAACACATCCCTGCTTCACACCGCTGTTTACAGCAAATGAATTGGATGTGCAGCCCTCAAAGTTGACACATGCCCTCATGTCAGTGTGGAAGGATGCAATAAGTTTTAGCAATGTTGGTGGACAGCCTATGGATTTAAGGACTGCATACAGGCCAGATCGGCTTACGGTGTCGAAAGCCTTTGTTAGGTCCACAAAGCATGTTATAAGCGGCCTGTTTTGTTCTTTACATTTTTCTTGGATTTGCCGAAGTGCAAATATCATGTCAATAGTTGATCGTTTGCTTCGAAAGCCACATTGTGTTTCTGGTAAAACTTTTTCCGCCAGTTGTTGAAGGCGGCAGTGGATGACGCGAGCAAAAGCCTTTCCAGTAATGCTGAGGAGGGATATGCCTCGATAGTTGTTGCAGTCGCCTTTGTCTCCTTTGTTCTTGTAAAGTGTGACAATTTTGGCGTCTCTCATATCATGTGGTATCACGCCTTCTTTCCAACACTGCAGTAACAGATTATACAGGTGTGGTAATAGTGGGCCTTTTAGGTCTTTTAATACCTCTGCAGGAATGTTGTCACTTCCTGTGGCTTTTCCAGCAGACAGGTGGTCGATTGCATTGGAAAGCTCGACTAAGGAAGGTTCAGCGTCAAGTTCGGCCATTATTGGCAGTTTTTGGAGGTGTTCCTCAAAATCTGGTGGAATATTTTTCTCAGTTGAATACAACAGAGAGTAATGCTCTACCCACCTGTTCAGTTGTTCATTTTTATCTGTGATGGGTTCACCATTTACAGACTTAAGTGGGGCGCTTTTGGTGATGATTGGCCCAAGAGCTACTTTCATCTGGCTAAAGGCGGTTTTCATATCTCCCTTTTCATTTGCCTCTTGTATGCTGTTACACAAGTCTGTCCAGTATTTGTTGGCGCAACGTCTTACCTCCAGCTGAAGTTTAGCTTTTGCATTTTTCAAACAAGTTTTTGTACTCTGATTGCAATTTTTGTTATACTCATTGAAAGCAGATTTCTTTTGCTCAATGAGAGGTAGGAGAATTTCGCTGTTCTGGGCTACCCAGTCGTTGTTTGAAACTTTACGCTGTCCAAAAGACTTGATGGCACAGTCATGAATTTTTGAACTGAAAGTGTTCCATGTTTCATCTACCGAGTCACATTGGGTGACATTATCCATGCTTTCAGCAAATAACTTTTCAAATGACTTTCTATTTGATTCATCTCTGATTGCTGTTACATTGATCTTAGGGATTGAAGGGGCTTTTGATCTGTATATTTTCTTGGCCGAAAGTTTGATTTTGCTGACTACCAGTGCATGGTCGGTGTCACAGTCAGCACTGTGGAGGGAACGAGTTATTTTTATACAGCCCAAACTCTTCCTCCTTGAGAGAATAAAATCTAATTGATGCCAATGGCCAGACCTGGGATGGCGCCATGATGTTCTTTGGCATCTCTTAAGGTCAAAGTACGTGTTTGTAACACATAATGAGTTTACGGAGCATAGCTCCAGAAGGCGCTGCCCGTTTTCGTTGATGTTGCCAATGCCGAAGTGCCCAATGCACTTTGGCCATGCGGAGTGATCTGCTCCCAGTCGAGCGTTAAAGTCACCCAGAATTAGTAGGCCTTCGGTGAGAGGGATGTTGTGGAGAGTCCTCTGCAATGCCTCGTAGAAAATGTCTTTGGTTTCGTCAGAGGAGGTAAGTGTTGGGGCATAGACACAGATAATGTTGGTAAAACCAGACCGGGTGTTCAGTCTGAGTGTCATGATGCGTTCTGACACTCCAATTGGAGTTGCGATCGAATTGATAAGGGAGTTTTTTACAGCGAAGCCCACGCCGTGGATTCTCGGCTGTTCGCTGCTAAGGCCCTCCCAGAAGAAGGTGTAGTTTTCTTCTTTGACTGACCCGGAGTCGGGAAGTCGAGTTTCTTGAAGGGCAGCGATGTCGATGTTTAGTAGCTGAAGTTCTCGATCAATAATTTGGGATTTCCTGATGGAGTCAATATCAGTGAGATCTTGCTGTTGCAAGCCTGGGCGCATTGTTCTGACGTTCCAGGTACCAAGTTTTAGTATTTTTCTGTTTTTGCCAGGTGCACACTTTACGTCAGCTTTTTGACTTTTGGTCTAGCTCCAACCACCTTATGAAGCAGGCTGACGTGGCGGAACAACACCCAACTGCCTGGGGGCTGCCCAGGTTACGGCGGGCGGTAGTTGATCAATGCAGCTGAAAAGCCGCTCCCACCGACAGAGGGGACCCCTGGCGCTCATCCGTACGCCAAATGGATTGAGCTTATCACCGGTAACTGCCACCTCCCGTGTTGTGCCCATCCGTAACGGATGGCTGGAGTGTCCTCTCCAAATCGGAAATGGGTGGGCTTATAGAGGAGAGACAGACGCTTGCCAAGCCCGAGCAAACGCCTCCTCGTTTTGCTGCCTTGCCTGGGCTATTTTTAAGAGATGGTGCTTTGCCCAGAGGCACCACCCCTCTCTCTGCCATTCTAGTTAAACCCAAGGGAGAGACCAGGTCAATACATTTGGAACTAGTCCGGCTGCAGGAGATGCTGGAAGCCAGTTTGATGCAGTTCTCCCTGACAACCACCTTCGGGTCTCCACTCCTGATTTTCTGTCTGGGTTTACTCCCACAGCCTTTGCTATCATAGCAACACACAAGGCAGTGTGGTATTTGTATTCAGGGTTACCTTCCCCTAGTCTTCCTCTCTCCCGAGATGACCCACAAGACATTGGGGGTGACAGTAGCAGGCTGTATTGTGTTCTGTCATACAATAGCAGAAAACTCTGGCCTGACATAGCAATAACGTTTTCAATAACGAACCATCTTATGGTACTATCTCTCTTTCTCTTTCTCCCGCCCCAACCCCTCTCTCTCCCAGTATAATCTCACCAGTTTGTTACGACTTCGTCACCATTCGCTCTTTCAGTTTGCAAAGGTAGCTAGTGAGAGCTATGGGGCGGTAATTTTTTTGTGGTCCGAGTGATCTTTGCCGGGTTTTGGGATGGGAACAAAGTTAGCCTTGCTCCGGACGTCCAGGTTTTGTTGAATAGGTTTAGTCGACTCATGTGGTGAAGGGGAAGGGGTGGGGGGGGGGGGAGGTCGGTGTAGATGTTTTAGAATTTCGTTATGTCTCTGGTCTGGGCCAGGTTCTGTGTGAATGGCTTCGCTCAGGCTGGATGTCAGTTCTCCAGTTATAAAAGTTTCGTTGTAGGGAAGTGAATCTAGGTTTCAGAAACGTTTTTTATATGTTTGATTTTGAAATTTTGGAAGGGGGCCGAGTTAGCCGCAAACGATGACGCCAAATCGTTTGTGACATCATTTTCCTCTTCCACGAGAGAGCCGTCTTGTTTTTCCAGTTGTCCAATTCCAGAGATCGTAGCAGAACCTTTTAATTTATTGATTGATTTCCAAATGTTCTCAAGTGGGATGTGGCTATTGATCTGGGATATAACGTTTCTCCAGGAATTTCTCTTGCTTTCCCTGATCATTCTACTGGCTTTTGCTCTTTCCTATCTGAATTTGGTCATGTGCTGGGAGTTTGGCTGGCTCGCTTTTTAATTCGTGGAAGGCTGTTTAGCGGGCCTCAATGACCCTCATGCTGTCTTCCGTGAACCATGGTTTGTCTTTACGTGGAACTGCAGAGGTCCTGGGGATATAGCAGGTCTGAGAAGTCTCCAGGAGAAACTTTTGGAACTGGTCGACTTTGTCCACTGAGTTGGGAGTAATTGACCACCTGCATTTTTGATCAAATTCGGTCCTGTCGGCTCGGGCAAGGTTCCACTGGGTCGGCTGGACTGCTGGATATGCTTGGCTGGGGTGAGACTGATTGGAAAGTAGTCTGATCCATGAAGGTTGTTCAGGAAAGACTACGAGTAATCTAAGAAGAGTGTCGGATGGACTAATGTGAGCCTTCTGTTACCGGTTTAATCTAATTAAGCACTACGTGTCAATATTGTATGATTTTTGGTTGCAAAAGTGTTACTTAGGAATAAGTGAAACTGCTGTTAATATCGATATGGCAGGAAAGATGGGATTCACTTAAAACACACTTTGTCCAAGATCAACATGGACAATGGGTTCATGCCTCTCAGCGAAATCAGGGAGATGAAATTGTGCGTAGTAAACTCCGTCTGCGTCATACCCTCCCCTCACACCTTTTGATTTTTTTAACTCAGGGGGAAGGCCCGAATGTGTTGCATGCAACTGTGAACTATCAATAAACCACATTTTAACTGGATGTGTAGACTACATGCATATCCGGAGAAAGCACTACATTAGTGGATCTCGAAAAAATATTTTCTAATGTAGATCCACGACGCGTCTTGTCCATTTTTGAAAGAAGTTAAGATCTACAAATTGGTTTAAAGACATTTATACACATTTATAAATTCCATCTGGATCTATACAAACCACTTTTTGGGAACTTTACCGATGTAACATATAAATTTGAATTGATGAAGTTTTGAAATCAAACCTAAATAAAGTACTCAGAAAAATTGTAAAAGGTACATAATTATAGGGGCATTTATCTTGCCGGCACACCATGAAAATCAAACTGGAAATCTTTCTCTCTTTCTCTCTCTCTCTCTCTCTCTCTCTCTCTCTCTCTCTCCCTCTCTCCCTCTCTCCCTCTCTCTCTCTCTCTCTCTCCCTCTCTCCCTCTCTCCCTCTCCCTCTCTCCCTCTCTCTCTCTCTCCCTCTCTCCCTCTCTCCCTCTCCCTCTCTCTCTCTCTCTCTCTCTCTCTCTCTCTCTCTCTCTCTCTCTCCCTGTCTCTCTCTCTCTCTCTCTCTCTCTGTCTCTCTCTCTCTCTCTCTCTCTCTCTTTCTCTCTCTCTCTCTCTGCGACCATAGAATCATCAACTTCCCACAAGGAATTCTGTCAGTGCGGGATCCGCTAAACAAAAATATGGAAATGTTTTACGTCAGCGAGGCATAGATATCAAATGTAATTCAAATAAACAAAAAACAAACAATAAAAAGCCACTTCTGAACACTTTATATTTCATTTCTCGATGAGCGTTTTTCAGGAACCATTAATTTATATCTTTACGTATGTTTTAAGAAATTTTGTATGTAACACGACACTGAGTTCTCTTCATAAAAAACTGAATTTTAGTCTATTCTGACTCATTCCCTTGCCTCAGATTGGGCGTTTACCGTCCTGTCTTTCTGATTGAAAGCATAGGAGATTTATAGCATATTAAAGTGTTTATGTTTATTTTGAGTGCCCAGTGGTGCTTTTGATGTATTCAGATGACTTTCCATGTTATATCCATGTGCAATTGAATTTATTATTCATCCTTACAAGGATCAAATAACAAAGACGCTTTGGCTCCAAAACGATTACATTTCTATAGAGAATCAGTACAACATTCTTAAGGTGTGTCTTTTTTAGGATGAGCGGAATCGGCTCATATTTCACAATAAACCGAAAGGAGCTGATTTTTTTCTTTTGGGTTAAGATGTAGCCTGCTTTTAATTTACTGCTGTGCAGGTTTTTGAAAAAAAAATATAATTAGACCGAAAAATTAAAAACAACATTTCTACAGTACTAAATGGTGTGAAACATAAAAAGTGTCCCAAGTGTGTATTTCGGTGCTTAGAATAGTAAGTTACGACCTGGTTTTCCCGCTTAAGATGAACACACACATGCGAGTGTTTCGCAAATTTGCGACTCAAGTCTACCTGTTGCATTACTTGGACCAACCCCTTTTGTATGAAATTTAGTCTTTAACAGTGTATATTTATATATCATATAGTACATGACTTTTTTAGCAGCACAATTAGAGACGTCGGGCAAAATCGCAATTTCGTCCTTCGCCCCTCTTTACACCTTGTTGGTCGGAATTAACTTGATCACTTTCTGTGCATTCCGCAAGGACATTTTGCCCTAACTATAAATTTTATTAGTCTTTGCATCGAATCCAAATGTTATTATCAGTATCACCCGGATCTCGATACACGGTTGGGTTTGGTACAACGAATTTGCAAGCTTTACTTTGCTCGACTCGGCTAGTGACAACAATTTCCACACATGTATATATGCGGGCTCGTCCGATCCATGAATTATTGGCACAACATGCATCGGTCTAAATGACTTTAATTTATCCTATAATATAATAAGCTACTGTGCAATTGGACTGTTCTATATTATTTGCTTTTTGAAGTAACTATTGTTCTTGTTCATGTTCTAGTTTAAGAGATAACGTCAACACTTACTTTCCCAAATAGATCAACACACAGACTTACGAAATGGAATGTGATAAAATCAAAAGGATGGAAAGTGTCTCAGCCTGAACATGACCTGCCTGTACAGAACTATTTGTCACAAATCCCAGACTGGGAGATGTAATAATTATTATAACAAGACAACAATCACGAACGAACAAGTTTAACACTTAACAAAACAACCCATCAGACTCACACATTTATTAAACATAATTATACAGATAATAGCGCAATTACATATATTATATTATTGAACTTCACTGCCGTACAACGGCCTCATTCCCACATGCACTCTTCCTCGGATCCACAACCCGGTAGTTACTTCCTAAAGACACTTCGGCCTCAGCCTCTCCCCTCAGGGTCTTAATAGCACATTAATAATTCACTGGCACCGCAGTCTCTCAATATCACCTTCCTATTGCCATAACACCTTAGCATTCCACTAGCACCTCAGCAGGGCAATAACACATTATCATTTCAATAGCCCATCAACATGGCAATAGTACATTATCATTTCAATAGCCCCTCAACATGGCAATAGTACATTATCATTTCAATAGCCCATCAACATGGCAATAGTACATTATCATTTCAATTAGCACATTCACGCTCATATCTACGTCCCTGTCCGTGGCCTGCCTGCCACGACTTTATGTGCCTCTACTGTCCTGCACCGACAGCCTCACTCTTGGCCTATGTGTGGCCTCCGGCCCTATGCTGGCCTATCCCCTGTGCTCACCGAGGTGGCTCTTTGGCCCGTCCCCGACACCTACAAGAATAACATTACATTGGTATAATACCATACCATTTCTATTCACTCCACCTCTCCTTACAACCCATGAAGCGTACACACAGTAGTTCACATTTCACTCACCAAACATCTTACGGTAACACACCTCCATCGTAGTACACAATACTCACTCGTGCTACAAATCCATGAACTCAACTTTCATCTATCGCTCATGGCGCACATTGCTATATCCAATATCAAGGACTTCCACATTACTCACATATTCTTATTTACATCATGGTAATAGACGAATATAATACATCAATCATAATTATCAATCATCGTTTCACCTACCAGTCATCACTGGAAAAAACACTACTCCCAATCTTCCGACTGCTCTCCTTATGTTCGCCCTCTGGGGCTTTCTCCTACGTCCGCTCTCTTAGACGTCTTAGTGTGCAGTGATAGTAATACAGCGCCCTCGCCTCATTCAGACCCCCCAACTCACATGCACGCTTTCCCTTACCCCGTGGGCCGTGGGTTAATTTTACTCTCCTCCTTTCCCCCCGTAATTATTAACTATCGCTCACTCCACTCGTGACACCATTTTCCCTGGCTATCAAGAACGAGGCAGTATCAACAAGAGCGTTGGACGGTGGACAAAGTCCGGGTAGCTATTAGCTGGAGCTCGTCATTTCTAGGCTCCTCATATAGATGGACTGCTCTACTGCGTCTCTGTTTCGAGCTGACTCGAACAAGCCGACCACTTCGCAGTGGATACTTTTCTGCATGTGATGATGGACAGAGCTATTGAGATCTTTTTGTTTCTCGGGGGCATCGGCATAATGCTGTTGGCCCCCTATTCTTGATTATGTTTCTCTCTTGTAATAATTCTCGTTTGCTCCGTTGTCGTCGTCCGTAGTCTCTTCTGGTCGTGGTTTTTATTTATTTTCTGGTGTACGCCAAGGTAAGGGCAAGACAAGTGACAGGTGAAGGGAGATAAGCAGCTGATGGACAGAGGTTACGGGCTGACTTTTGTAATAATGTCTAGCTACCTGCAACTACCGTCCAAATCCTTGGATTTGATTGGTGCAGCCATGCGAGCTCATCTCGCCTTCACTAAGACAGACAAGGTCGTCTTCTAAATAGGTTAATCAAAATTAAATCCAAAATATTAAATGACTGTGCACAAAAAATTAACTCGTGCTTTCACGAACTACTGAATGTCAACAGTCAATTACAACCACCTCACACCCTCTAACAATGTTATTAAATCACGGGCTCAAGCTGCTCTGTCATCCCTAGTTTACCTACAAAACATGTTGCTCACGAGAACAGCTCAAGGACACCATTATGACTAGATTAAAAAAAACTCTGAATTCAACCCGTGGTCTAGCACGGCCATTTATAGTCAGCTCTTGACAATAATAGTATGGAAATGCATCAGGCGATGTTTTGTGTTTCTCTTATAATATAGTGGTTTTCCATTTCACGTAAGAATATCGTACTAGGATAGTCCAGAGTAACAAGGAAAGAGAAAATAGAGAAAGAAAGAAAAAGAGATTTGAGTTTGGGTTTTCCGACGCGTCTTCAAGATAATAGCCACTTTATACCTTTCACGGTCTATTTGGGTATAATTTTATTTACACGCATGATTAGTTTTCGGAACTTCTAAATCTCACAAATAGAATTGAACAGTTTTGTATAAATTTTATCACATGCGTAAAATCTTCAAAGCTTGTTTTCTATGCATATGACGGAGTGTTGATGGATGAGATGTCACCAAACTGCTGTTTACAGAAACATTTCTTTATTTCTTTCATCGTGTTTTATTGAGGACAAAATCATCTGGGAAAACGGAATATCGAATGTGAGTGGCGTCAAAGAACATGCAGCAAAAACTTGCTGAATATTTGCATAATAATGAAGTGATGCCTGATTCATGAATTATCATAGCAGCTAGTAAAACAGGTTCAACATGCCCACCCCCTTTTGGGATCATAGGGTAAAACACAAACAAAAGGGTATAATATTACCAGCTAGTTGCTTCTCCTGTCAATAGTGTCACGAGTGGAGTGAGCGATAGTTAATAATTACGGGGGGAAAGGAGGAGAGTAAAATTAACGCACGTAGACAAGTAAGTTAAAGCGTGCATGTTGTGAGTTGTGGGGATCTGAATGAGGCGAGAGCGCTGTATTACTATCACTGCACACTAAGACGTCTAAGAGAGCGGACGCAGGAGAAAGCCCCAGAGTGCGAACATAAGGAGAGCAGTCGGAAGATTGGGAGTAGTGTTTTTTCCAGTGATGACTGGTAGGTGAAACGATGATTGATAATTATGATTGATGTATTATATTCGTCTATTACCATGATGTAAATAAGTATATGTGAGGAATGTGGAAGTCCTTGATATTGGATATAGCAATGTGCGCCATGAGCGATAGATCTAAGTTGAGTTCATGGATTTGTAGCACGAGTGAGTATTGTGTACTACGATGGAGGTGTGTTACCGTAAGATGTTTGGTGAGGGAAATGTGAACTATTGTGTGTACGCTTCATGGGTTGTAAGGAGAGGTGGAGTGAATAGAAATGGTAGGGTATTATACCAATGTAATGTTATTCTTGTAGGTGTCGGGGACGGGCCAAAGAGCCGCCTCGGTGAGCACAGGGGATAAGCCAGCATAGGGCCGGAGGCCACACATAGGCCATGTTGATGGGCTATTGAATTGATAATGTACTATTGCCATGTTGATGGGCTATTGAAATGATAATGTACTATTGCCATGTTGATGGGCTATTGAAATGATAATGTGTTATTGCCCTGCTGAGGTGCTAGTGGAATGCTAAGGTGTTATGGCAATAGGAAGGTGATATTGAGAGGCTGCAGTGCCAGTGAATTATTAATGAGCTATTAAGACCCTGAGGGGAGAGGCTGAGGCCGAATTGTCTTTAGGAAGGAACTACCGGGTTGTGGATCCGAGGAAGAGTGCATGTGGGAATAAGGAAGTTGTACGGCAGTTAAGTTCAATAATATAATATATGTAATTGCGCTATTATCTGTATAATTATGTTTAATAAATGTGTGAGTCTGATGGGTTGTTTTATTAAGTGTTAAACTTGTTCATTCGTGATTGTTGTCTTGTTATAATAATTATTACATCTCCCAGTCTGGGATTTGTGACAAATAGTTCTGTACAGGCAGGTCATGTTCAGGCTGAGACACTTTCCATCCTTTTGATTTTATCACATTCCATTTCGTAAGTCTGTGTGTTGGTCTATTTGGGAAAGTAAGTGTTGACGTTATCTCTTAAACTAGAACTTGAACAAGAACAATAGTTACTTCAAAAAGCAAATAATATAGAACTGTCCAATTGCACAGTAGCTTATTATATTATAGGATAAATTAAAGTCATTTAGACCGATGCATGTTGTGTCAATAATTCATGGATCGGGCGAGCCCGCATATATACATGTGTGGAAATTGTTGTCACTAGCCGAGTCGAGCAAAGTAAAGCTTGCAAATTCGTTGTACCAAACCCAACCGTGTATCGAGATCCGGGTGATATTGATAATAACATTTGGATTCGATGCAAAGACTAATAAAATTTATAGTTAGAGCAAAATGTCCTTGCGGAATGCACAGAAAGTGATCAAGTTAATTCCGACCAACAAGGTGTAAAGAGGGGCGAAGGACGAAATTGCGATTTTGCCCGACGTCTCTAATTGTGCTGCTAAAAAAGTCATGTACTATATGATATATAAATATACACTGTTAAAGACTAAATTTCATACAAAAGGGGTTGGTCCAAGTAATGCAACAGGTAGACTTGAGTCGCAAATTTGCGAAACACTCGCATGTGTGTGTTCATCTTAAGCGGGAAAACCAGGTCGTAACTTACTATTCTAAGCACCGAAATACACACTTGGGACACTTTTTATGTTTCACACCATTTAGTACTGTAGAAATGTTGTTTTTAATTTTTCGGTCTAAATATATTTTTTTTTCAAAAACGTGCACAGCAGTAAATTAAAAGCAGGCTACATCTTAACCCAAAAGAAAAAAATCAGCTCCTTTCGGTTTATTGTGAAATATGAGCCGATTCCGCTCATCCTAAAAAAGACACACCTTAAGAATGTTGTACTGATTCTCTATAGAAATGTAATCGTTTTGGAGCCAAAGCGTCTTTGTTATTTGATCCTTGTAAGGATGAATAATAAATTCAATTGCACATGGATATAACATGGAAAGTCATCTGAATACACCAAAAGCACCACTGGGCACTCAAAATAAACATAAACACTTTAATATGCTATAAATCTCCTACGCTTTCAATCAGAAAGACAGGACGGTAAACGCCCAATCTGAGGCAAGGGAATGAGTCAGAATAGACTAAAATTCAGTTTTTTATGAAGAGAACTCAGTGTCGTGTTACATACAAAATTTCTTAAAACATACGTAAAGATATAAATTAATGGTTCCTGAAAAACGCTCATCGAGAAATGAAATATAAAGTGTTCAGAAGTGGCTTTTTATTGTTTGTTTTTTGTTTATTTGAATTACATTTGATATCTATGCCTCGCTGACGTAAAACATTTCCATATTTTTGTTTAGCGGATCCCGCACTGACAGAATTCCTTGTGGGAAGTTGATGATTCTATGGTCGCAGAGAGAGAGAGAGAGAAAGAGAGAGAGAGAGAGAGAGAGAGAGACAGAGAGAGAGAGAGAGAGACAGAGAGAGAGAGAGAGAGAGAGAGAGAGAGAGAGAGGAGAGGGAGAGAGGGAGAGAGGGAGAGAGGGAGAGAGAGAGAGAGAGAGAGAGGGAGAGAAGGAGAGAGGGAGAGAGAGAGAGAGAGAGAGAGAGAGAGAGAGAGAGAGAGAGAGGGAGAGAGGGAGAGAGAGAGAGAGAGAGAGAGAGAGAGAGAGAGAGAGAGAGAGAGAGAGAGAAAGATTTCCAGTTTGATTTTCATGGTGTGCCGGCAAGATAAATGCCCCTATAATTATGTACCTTTTACAATTTTTTTGAGTACTTTATTTAGGTTTGATTTCAAAACTTCATCAATTCAAATTTATGTTACATCGGTAAAGTTCCCAAAAAGTGGTTTGTATAGATCCAGATGGAATTTATAAATGTGTATAAATGTCTTTAAACCAATTTGTAGATCTTAACTTCTTTCAAAAATGGACAAGACGCGTCGTGGATCTACATTAGAAAATAATTTTTCGAGATCCACTAATGTAGTGCTTTCTCCGGATATGCATGGAGTCTACACATCCAGTTAAAATGTGGTTTATTGATAGTTCACAGTTGCATGCAACACATTCGGGCCTTCCCCCTGAGTTAAAAAAGTCAAAAGGTGTGAGGGGAGGGTATGACGCAGACGGAGTTTACTACGCACAATTTCATCTCCCTGATTTCGCTGAGAGGCATGAACCCACTGTCCAAGTTGATCTTGGACAAAGTGTGTTTTAAGTGAATCCCATCTTTCCTGCCATATCGATATTAACAGCAGTTTCACTTATTCCTAAGTAACACTTTTGCAACCAAAAATCATACAATATTGACACGTAGTGCTTAATTAGATTAAACCGGTAACAGAAGGCTCACATTAGTCCATCCGACACTCTTCTTAGATTACTCGTAGTCTTTCCTGAACAACCTTCATGGATCAGAATACTTTCCAATCAGTCTCACCCCAGCCAAGCATATCCAGCAGTCTAGCTGACCCAGTGGAACCTTGCCCGAGCCGACAGGACCGAATTTGATAAAAAATGCAGGTGGTCAATTACTCCCAACTCAGTGGACAAAGTCGACCAGTTCCAGAAGTTTCTCCTGGAGATTTCTCAGACCTGCTATATCCCCAGGACCTCTGCAGTTCCACGTAAAGACAAACCATGGTTCACGGAAGACAGCATGAGGGTCATTGAGGCCCGCTAAACAGCCTTCCACGAATTAAAAAGCGAGCCAGCCAAACTCCCAGCACATGACCAAATTCAGATAGGAAAGAGCAAAAGCCAGTAGAATGATCAGGGAAAGCAAGAGAAATTCCTGGAGAAACGTTATATCCCAGATCAATAGCCACATCCCACTTGAGAACATTTGGAAATCAATCAATAAAGTAAAAGGTTCTGCTACGATCTCTGGAATTGGACAACTGGAAAAACAAGACGGCTCTCTCGTGGAAGAGGAAAATGATGTCACAAACGAATTGGCGTCATCGTTTGCGGCTAACTCGGCCCCCTTCCAAAATTTCAAAATCAAACATATAAAAAACGTTTCTGAAACCTAGATTCTTTTCCCTGCAACGAAACTTTTATAACTGGAGAACTGACATCAGCCTGAGCGAAGCCATTCACACAGAATCTGGCCCAGACCAGAGACATAACGAAATTCTAAAACATCTACACCGACCTCCCCCCCCCCCCCACCCCTTCCCCTTCACCACATGAGTCGACTAAACCTATTCAACAAAACCTGGACGTCCGGAGCAAGGCTAACTTTGTTCCCATCCCAAAACCCGGCAAAGATCACTCGGACCACAAAAAAATTACCGCCCCATAGCTCTCACTAGCTACCTTTGCAAACTGAAAGAGCGAATGGTGACGAAGTCGTAACAAACTGGTGAGATTAGAGTGGGAGAGAGAGGGGTTGGGGCGGGAGAAAGAGAAAGAGAGATAGTACCATAAGATGGTTCGTTATTGAAAACGTTATTGCTGTGAAAACATCCTGTGAGCAAAGGCTGTGTACATCTTGATAAGAATCTGAGTCTTGAAAGTTTTGTAGTAGTTGTTCTTGTTGTTGTATTAAGTAGTTAAAAGAAAAGAATGGATAGAATAGAGAGAGAGACAAATACGGGGTGGGAGAGAGAGAGAGAGGGAGACAAAGGGAAGGAGAGGTTGAAGACAGGGAGAGGGGGAGAGAGAGAAAGGCAGGAGAGGAGAAAAAGAAAGAGCTAGAGAAAAGAAGCGATAAGTATAGTAAATTTTATAATAGAGCCTAAATGATTATAATATAATGTAATCTTCTCTCATCCATATCCCTTGATAGCCTGCAGGTTAAATAGTGAAAAATCAGTGTTAAAAGTGTTGAGTGTTACTTTCTTTGTTGTTATTTTTATATCATTGTACTTAGCAGCGTGATAGATAAGTTATTCAGTTACTTCATCGATTGTTTGATCGATTACTTTTCCTGTAAAAAAGAAAGGGGCGGGGGGGGGGGTTGCATGGTGAGAGAACAGAGCAAGTTTATTACTCGCATAGGCCAAACCTTTAGCTCATACAGATAAAAAAAAAACCAGTAATACTTTCGTAACTTTTGAATTTGTTATTGAGCAGCGAATAAAATAAAAATTGTCTTTATTTTGTTATAAATGTGTCAACAACATGTCGCCAGAGTATATTTCAGAACTTATAGAACTACATCGCCCTGCACGAGCATTAAGATCATCTACTGACAACCTTAGACTAAAAGTACCCGTAGTGAACCTGAAAAGTTTTTGTGAAAGGGCTTTCGGCCATGATGGACCCAGGGTGTGGAATGAGATTCCTTTACATATCCGCAGTTCGCAAGTATTGTCACAGTTTAAAAGGGTGTTAAAATGTCATTTGTATGAGAAATTCTAGACTATGTAAAAGCTATCTATTATTTATGAGAAAGGTTATTATTATTATTATTATTATTATGTGTGTATCAATGTGGGTTGTGTGTCTGAGCTTTTATAAGGGTGTTTCTGTATGCCCCTTTTATTTTAATTAAGTGTACCATGTTTGATTGTTTGTAATGTATTTTGACATGTTGCTTCTGTAAAGTGCATAGAGCATTTTTTGTAATGGATATGCGCTATATAAATGCCATCCATTATTATTATTATTATATGGAGTTTGAGGTGTCCATAGGTAAAATAAAAGTGAGGTTAAAAATCTGACGGGCAAAGGCCCGTATTAAAAATTTAACGGCAAAGTCCCGTATTGCAACGTATATTATCTACATGAATTTTGTAAATAGGATAAAAGTCTGTGAAATCAACTTGTAGAGTTCGAGCCCTTCCAGAAATGGCAAGATGCGCTGCCGGTACAGGTCATCTGTACCATTTGGAAACGTTTACTCATTCAAATATATCTTATTGATAATTGGCAATTGCATGCACACATTCGGCTAGATCTTCACAACATCCCCCCACAATGGAAATAAAATCTAATGTGTCCTTATGACCCAGACGAGTCTATTAAGGACAATTTCATCTCTCCGATTTTCTTGAGAGGCACGAGTCCACTGTCCAAGTTGACTTTGAATAAAGTGTAGTATATTTGATATTTGCTCATCCCATCTCTCCTGCCACCTCGAGTTAATGAAGTTATTAATTGCAGGTTTTAAGTAACTTCGTGGTTCTTTCAGGTGTCCTGGCGGACGTATCAACGTTTCTTTGGCTAGGGTGTCTGCTGTTTCATTTCCCTTGATGCCAATGTGACCAGGTACCCAACAAAGAACAGTTTCATGTTTCATGTTGGACAGTGTATGAAGACGTTGTAATAGGTTATTGATCTCATGAGTCTTCATATTTGAGCTTTTTAAAGCCTTGAGGTAGGGCAGCGAATCAGAAAAGATAATGAATCATAATGATTTGGAATCAGATTAAGATTTAAGGCCAAGTTGATTGCTTGAATTTCAGAGGTAAAGACAGAGGTTTTTGGAGCCGAGGCTGAGGCATTCGGTTTTGCCATCTGCATCTGAGAATGAGGCGGCTTCTATCCAGTCATGGCCTTTGGAGAGGTCTGTGTAAAAAGGCCAGCGATCAGGGCATTTGCTGATTACCTCTCTATATATTGCCTGTGAATTTCTGGCATGGGGTTGTTCTTGGGACATGCCGCGAGATCTAAAATAATACTTGTTTTATGTGTTACCTATGGTGGGATGTCAGGCCAGAGTTTTCTGCTATTGTATGACAGTACACAATACAGCCTGCTACTGTCACCCCCACTGTCTTGTGGGTCATCTCGGGAGAGAGGAAGACTAGGGGAAGGTAACCCTGAATACAAATACCACACTGCCTTGTGTGTTGCTATGATAGCAAAGGCTATGGGAGTAAACCCAGACAGAAAATCAGGAGTGGAGACCCGAAGGTGGTTGTCAGGGAGAACTGCATCAAACTGGCTTCCAGCATCTCCTGCAGCCGGACTAGTTCCAAATGTATTGACCTGGTCTCTCCCTTGGGTTTAACTAGAATGGCAGAGAGAGGGGTGGTGCCTCTGGGCAAAGCACCATCTCTTAAAAATAGCCCAGGCAAGGCAGCAAAACGAGGAGGCGTTTGCTCGGGCTTGGCAAGCGTCTGTCTCTCCTCTATAAGCCCACCCATTTCCGATTTGGAGAGGACACTCCAGCCATCCGTTACGGATGGGCACAACACGGGAGGTGGCAGTTACCGGTGATAAGCTCAATGCATTTGGCGTACGGATGAGCGCCAGGGGTCCCCTCTGTCGGTGGGAGCGGCTTTTCAGCTGCATTGATCAACTACCGCCCGCCGTAACCTGGGCAGCCCCCAGGCAGTTGGGTGTTGTTCCGCCACGTCAGCCTGCTTCATAAGGTGGTTGGAGCTAGACCAAAAGTCAAAAAGCTGACGTAAAGTGTGCACCTGGCAAAAACAGAAAAATACTAAAACTTGGTACCTGGAACGTCAGAACAATGCGCCCAGGCTTGCAACAGCAAGATCTCACTAATATTGACTCCATCAGGAAATCCCAAATTATTGATCGAGAACTTCAGCTACTAAACATCGACATCGCTGCCCTTCAAGAAACTCGACTTCCCGACTCCGGGTCAGTCAAAGAAGAAAACTACACCTTCTTCTGGCAGGGCCTTAGCAGCGAACAGCCGAGAATCCACGGCGTGGGCTTCGCCGTAAAAAACTCCCTTATCAATTCGATCGCAACTCCAATTGGAGTGTCAGAACGCATCATGACACTCAGACTGAACACCCGGTCTGGTTTTACCAACATTATCTGTGTCTTTGCCCCAACACTTACCTCCTCTGACGAAACCAAAGACATTTTCTACGAGGCATTGCAGAGGACTCTTCACAACATCCCTCTCACCGAAGGCCTGCTAATTCTGGGTGACTTTAACGCTCGAGTGGGAGCAGATCACTCCGCATGGCCAAAGTGCATTGGGCACTTCGGCATTGGCAACATCAACGAAAACGGGCAGCGCCTTCTGGATCTATGCTCCGTAAACTTATTATGTGTTACAAACACGTACTTTGACCTTAAGAGATGCCAAAGAACATCATGGCGCCATCCCAGGTCTGGCCATTGGCATCAATTAGATTTTATTCTCTCAAGGAGGAAGAGTTTGGGCTGTATAAAAATAACTCGTTCCCTCCACAGTGCTGACTGTGACACCGACCATGCACTGGTAGTCAGCAAAATCAAACTTTCGGCCAAGAAAATATACAGATCAAAAGCCCCTTCAATCCCTAAGATCAATGTAACAGCAATCAGAGATGAATCAAATAGAAAGTCATTTGAAAAGTTATTTGCTGAAAGCATGGATAATGTCACCCAATGTGACTCGGTAGATGAAACATGGAACACTTTCAGTTCAAAAATTCATGACTGTGCCATCAAGTCTTTTGGACAGCGTAAAGTTTCAAACAACGACTGGGTAGCCCAGAACAGCGAAATTCTCCTACCTCTCATTGAGCAAAAGAAATCTGCTTTCAATGAGTATAACAAAAATTGCAATCAGAGTACAAAAACTTGTTTGAAAAAGGCAAAAGCTAAACTTCAGCTGGAGGTAAGACGTTGCGCCAACAAATACTGGACAGACTTGTGTAACAGCATACAAGAGGCAAATGAAAAGGGAGATATGAAAACCGCCTTTAGCCAGATGAAAGTAGCTCTTGGGCCAATCATCACCAAAAGCGCCCCACTTAAGTCTGTAAATGGTGAACCCATCACAGATAAAAATGAACAACTGAACAGGTGGGTAGAGCATTACTCTCTGTTGTATTCAACTGAGAAAAATATTCCACCAGATTTTGAGGAACACCTCCAAAAACTGCCAATAATGGCCGAACTTGACGCTGAACCTTCCTTAGTCGAGCTTTCCAATGCAATCGACCACCTGTCTGCTGGAAAAGCCACAGGAAGTGACAACATTCCTGCAGAGGTATTAAAAGACCTAAAAGGCCCACTATTACCACACCTGTATAATCTGTTACTGCAGTGTTGGAAAGAAGGCGTGATACCACATGATATGAGAGACGCCAAAATTGTCACACTTTACAAGAACAAAGGAGACAAAGGCGACTGCAACAACTATCGAGGCATATCCCTCCTCAGCATTACTGGAAAGGCTTTTGCTCGCGTCATCCACTGCCGCCTTCAACAACTGGCGGAAAAAGTCTTACCAGAAACACAATGTGGCTTTCGAAGCAAACGATCAACTATTGACATGATATTTGCACTTCGGCAAATCCAAGAAAAATGTAAAGAACAAAACAGGCCGCTTATAACATGCTTTGTGGACCTAACAAAGGCTTTCGACACCGTAAGCCGATCTGGCCTGTATGCAGTCCTTAAATCCATAGGCTGTCCACCAACATTGCTAAAACTTATTGCATCCTTCCACACTGACATGAGGGCATGTGTCAACTTTGAGGGCTGCACATCCAATTCATTTGCTGTAAACAGCGGTGTGAAGCAGGGATGTGTTCTTGCTCCTACCTTATTTGGTATATATTTTGCAGCCCTACTCAAGAATGCCTTTGGTCAATGTTCAGGTGGAGTACTTATTAACACCAGAGTGGACGGCTCCATTTTTAATGTTGCCAGACTAAAAGCAAAATCTCGTTCAGAGCATATTATGTTACAAGAGCTCCTCTTCGCAGATGATGCTGCAATCGTGGCCCACGATGAAACCACGCTCCAGGCTCTCATCAATAGCCTTGCCAAAGCCTGTGACAAATTCATGCTAAAGATCAGTGTCTCAAAAACTGTAGTTTTGACACAAGGCTTGAGAAACCCCAACCCAATCATGCTGAATGGCTCTCCTCTGGAGCAAGTGGGAAAATTCTGCTACCTAGGCTCAACCATCAGTGGTAGCACAGACATAACAACTGAAATAAATGCCAGAATAGGAAAGGCGGCCACAGCTTTTGGCAAACTCTCAAAAAGGGTGTGGAACAATAGCAAGCTGACCATCAAAACAAAGGTACTCGTGTACCAAACTTGCGTCCTAAGCACCCTGCTGTATGGCTCAGAGACATGGACCACCTACTCCAAACATGAAAGATCCCTGAACTCCTTCCACCTGCGCTGCCTACGCAAAATTCTCAAGATCAAGTGGCAAGACAGGATCTCAAATATCGAAGTTCTGAGCCGAGCCAACATTCCATCAACTCAGGCTCTCCTAGGCAAAAAAAGACTGCGGTGGCTTGGACATCTCCACCGTATGGAAAATGATCGCATCCCCAGACAAATTCTCTACGGGGAACTTGCTACTGGCAACCGACCCAGAGGTAGGCCACATCTGCGATTCAAAGACACTTGCAAGGTCACGATGAAAGCATTCAACATCGACCCCAATGAATGGGAGAACCTTGCAAATGATCGAAGCAGATGGAGACAAAAATTGCGCAGTGGCACGCTCGCAATAGACTTCAAGGCAAAAGAAACATACCTGACAAAACGACAGAGGCGGAATGAAAACACTCGCCAAAGTGAACCCAAAAGACTGACCTGCAATCACTGCCATCGCACTCTCGGGTCAAACATTGGTAGAATAAGCCACGAGAGAAGCTGTCAGTCAAAGTGAAAGTGAATATTCTAGCTGCTAAGACCGTCTGTAAAGACGCTAAAGGCCATATATATTGCTGTGAAAACATCCTGTGAGCAAAGTCTGTGTACATCTTGATAAGAATCTGAGTCTTGAAAGTTTTGTAGTAGTTGTTCTTGTTGTTGTATTAAGTAGTTAAAAGAAAAGAATGGATAGAATAGAGAGAGAGACAAATACGGGGTGGGAGAGAGAGAGAGAGGGAGACAAAGGGAAGGAGAGGTTGAAGACAGGGAGAGAGGGAGAGAGAGAAAGGCAGGAGAGGAGAAAAAGAAAGAGCTAGAGAAAAGAAGCGATAAGTATAGTAAATTTTATAATAAAGCCTAAAAAATGATTATAATATAATGTAATCTTCTCTCATCCATATCCCTTGATAGCCTGCAGGTTAAATAGTGAAAAATCAGTGTTAAAAGTGTTGAGTGTTACTTTCTTTGTTGTTATTTTTATATCATCGTACTTAGCAGCGTGATAGATAAGTTATTCAGTTACTTGATCGATTACTTGATCGATTACTTTTCCAGTAAAAAAGAAAGGGGCGGGGGGGGGGGGTTGCATGGTGAGAGAACAGAGCAAGTTTATTACTCGCATAGGCCAAACCTTTAGCTCATACAGATAAAAAAAAAACCAGTAATACTTTCAGAACTTTTGAATTTGTTATTGAGCAGCGAATAAAATAAAAATTGTCTTTATTTTGTTATAAATGTGTCAACAACATGTCTGTCAGGGTTAGAACTTGAATTACCGTGCTAGGTCACGTTTTGTTTGTTTCATGCCATCATTGATTTTAGCCAGTCCAAACGTCCTTGAACTATTCCCGTGGACAGCTTGTTTTTGTAACGCTTTTCTTAGAGATGGAAAGAAAGTGGGGCAAGATAGAACGAATGGATAAATTAACAGTGACGATGCAGTTTTCGACCCCGTGGTTTGGGTGTACCTTAACAGGGAAAGACGGGGCGAATAAGGAGTGAATAAATTCGTACATAAAACGTTTAGGGTGTAGAGACTTTGCGAAGGGTTTTGATATAGTTTAATAACTTTGTCTGTTACTATTAATAGAATCTAGTGGCGCTGCGAGCGGAGCTCGAAGTGGATGCACCAATCGAATTTGAGCAGTCACGTGGACTTGCAGAAGATTTGGCCGAAGCCATCTTTAGGTTTATCCACTCCATGCAGATCCTTTCCTCCTGCGAGGGTGTCGGCAAGATTCAGCCTGAGAGAATCATGAGACTGTTAAAGACATGTCTATGTCCTGGATAGACAATGAAATATTCCACAGCTATTTTCTCCAGTTCCCTGAAATCGTTTCAGGGAACCAATCGTAAGTGTTGTCACCATGATTCGAGATGATGTGAATCTGACCCTAATTTTCCAGTAGAAGTGCGACCAAAGGGATGCAAGACCATAAAGTTTTACTTGCAATTAAGATCTAGAAAGAGTGACTGATATACACATTTGTAAATTGTAATTAATGTGTCTGGATGAGGCTGGGGATTGCCAGCCCATCCTAGAGCAGATCTAGATCTATTTTAACTACGTCAGTGTGTCTTGACGGTTTGATCTTTTATAAGTAATTAACTGAGTCAATATTGTCGTCTGAGACATAGAATATTATTTGTGAGATAGTAGGCAGATCATATTTCTGAAGATAAATAATTACTAAGTAAATTGTGAATGAGTCAGAATGATATGGAGTTTCTAATCTCTTAAGAATCTAGAGGAGACTTCTAGTTATGTATTTTAGTATTTTCATTTGATGCTGCTGATGTTGTCTTTTTGATATGTAAGATAGACGAAATTGTTAGGAATTTTGAGTAATAAATTTGTGGCCCTACAAGGTCCTTGATATAACCTACTCGAAATTGTTATTAGTGTATGTGGCATGGTATGGCAGAATAATTTCTAAAACCTCTCGATATTTATTAAAAATGCAGTCGAACACCTAAATTCCATAATTTAGTAATCCCCATTGTAACACTCGAGGACCCACCTCGTAACAATGTCGCCAGAGTATATTTCAGAACTTATAGAACTACATCGCCCTGCACGAGCATTAGGATCATCTACTGACAACCTGAGACTAAAAGTACCCGTAGTGAACCTGAAAAGTTTTTGTGAAAGGGCTTTCGGCCATGATGGACCCAGGGTGTGGAATGAGATTCCTTTACATGTCCGCAGTTCGCAAGTATTGTCACAGTTTAAAAGGGTGTTAAAATGTCATTTGTATGAGAAATTCTAGACTATGTAAAAGCTATCTATTATTATTATTATTATTATTATTATTATGTGTGTATCAATGTGGGTTGTGTGTCTGAGCTTTTATAAGGGTGTTTCTGTATGCCCCTTTTATTTTAATTAAGTGTACCATGTTTGATTGTTTGTAATGTATTTTGACATGTTGCTTCTGTAAAGTGCATAGAGCATTTTTTGTAATGGATATGCGCTATATAAATGCAATCCATTATTATTATTATTATATGGAGTTTGAGGTGTCCATAGGTAAAATAAAAGTGAGGTTAAAAATCTGACGGGCAAAGGCCCGTATTAAAAATTTAACGGCAAAGTCCCGTATTGCAACGTATATTATCTACATGAATTTTGTAAATAGGATAAAAGTCTGTGAAATCAACTTGTAGAGTTCGAGCCCTTCCAGAAATGGCAAGATGCGCTGCCGGTACAGGTCATCTGTACCATTTGGAAACGTTTACTCATTCAAATATATCTTATTGATAATTGGCAATTGCATGCACACATTCGGCTAGATCTTCACAACATCCCCCCACAATGGAAATAAAATCTAATGTGTCCTTATGACCCAGACGAGTCTATTAAGGACAATTTCATCTCTCCGATTTTCTTGAGAGGCACGAGTCCACTGTCCAAGTTGACTTTGAATAAAGTGTAGTATATTTGATATTTGCTCATCCCATCTCTCCTGCCACCTCGAGTTAATGAAGTTATTAATTGCAGGTTTTAAGTAACTTCGTGGTTCTTTCAGGTGTCCTGGCGGACGTATCAGCGTTTCTTTGGCTAGGGTGTCTGCTGTTTCATTTCCCTTGATGCCAATGTGACCAGGTACCCAACAAAGAACAGTTTCATGTTTCATGTTGGACAGTGTATGAAGACGTTGTAATATGTTATTGATCTCATGAGTCTTCATATTTGAGCTTTTTAAAGCCTTGAGGTAGGGCAGCGAATCAGAAAAGATAATGAATCATAATGATTTGGAATCAGATTAAGATTTAAGGCTAAGTTGATTGCTTGAATTTCAGAGGTAAAGACAGAGGTTTTTGGAGTCGAGGCTGAGGCATTCGGTTTTGCCATCTGCACCTGAGAATGAGGCGGCTTCTATCCAGTCATGGCCTTTGGAGAGGTCTGTGTAAAAAGGCCAGCGATCAGGGCATTTGCTGATTACCTCTCTATATATTGCCTGTGAATTTCTGGCATGGGGTTGTTCTTGGGACATGCCGCGAGTGGAGTGAGTGCAATTAAGGGGATTGCTACAGAGCGGGTGTAGAGTAAGAAGGGCTCACAGTAGACAGCAAGTTAAGCGTGCTGTTGTGAGTAGTGGGGGGGGGGTCTGAATGAGGCGAAAGCGCTGTATTACTATCACTGCAAGTTAGAAGGTCCTACGGAACGGACCTGTGGATAAGATCCCATCGGGCGGACATAAGGGAAGCAGTCGAGAAGACTAGTGAGAGAGTCTTTCCAGTAATGACTGGTATGTAGAACGTTGATTGATTATTATGATTGATGTATTATATTATATTCGTCTATTACCATGATGTAAATAAGTATATGTGAGGAATGTGGAAGTCCTTGATATTGGATATAGCAATGAGCGCCATGAGCGATAGATGAAAGTGAGTTCATGGATTTGTAGCGCGAGTGAGTAGTGTGTACTCCGATGGAGGTGTGTTACCGTAAGATGTGTGGTGAGTGAAAGGTGAACTAGTGTGTGTACGTTTCATGGATTGTAAGGAGAGGTGGAGTGAATAGAAATGGTAGGGTATTATACCAATGTAATGTTATTCTTGTAGGTGTCGAGGACGGGCCGCAGAGCCACCTCGATGAGCACAGGGGATAGGCCGCATAGGGCCGGAGGCCACACATAGGCCAGAAGTGAGGCTGTCAGTGCAGGACAGTAGAGGCACATAAAGTCGTGGCAGTCAGGCCACGGACAGGGACGTAGATATGAGCGTGAATGTGATAATGCACTATTGCCATGTTGAGGGGAGAATGTACTATTGAAATGATAATGTCTATTGAAATGATAATGTCTATTGAAATGATAATGTGTTATTGCCCTGCTGAGGTGCTAGGGGAGTGCTAAAGTGTATGACAATAGGAAGGTGATATTGAGAGACTGCGGTGCCAGTAAATTATTAATGTGCTATTAAGACCCTGAGGGGAGAGGCTGAGGCCGAAGTGCCTTTAGGAGTAACTACCGGATTGTGGATCCGAGGGAGAGTGTGTGTGAGAATAAGGCCGTTGTACGGCAGTTGATTTCAATAATATAATGTATGTAATTGCGCTATTATCTGTATAATTATGTTTAATAAATGTGTGAGTCTGATGGATTGTTCTGTTAAGTGTTAACTTGTTTGTTCGTGATTGTTGTCCTGTCATAACTTATTACATCTCCCAGTCTGGGATTTGTGACACTGGGGGCTCGTCCTGTTTACCTGTGGTCATTTTGACATTGTGTAGTCGTTATATCTAGTTGTTTTTCTGTTGTGCTAGGAATTTGTGCTCTTGTCCTTGTTCGTGGGATGAATGGAAATTTCATGATGATATGATTTATGTATGTTTATGAATATGTATTAATGCATGTATTTTGATGAATATGTATTAATGTGTACTTAAATTTCTGCAGAGACAGTGTGTGTGCGTGCAGCCTGAGGAGACAAGCAGCCAGAGCTCCGATTAGGTCGAGGACTTAAACGCATAAGGCTGAAAGTTAAGTAAAAGTCAAAAATTTTGTACCCTGGATTAAGGGCTGTCTTTTCATCTGTCTGTTTCCCTGTTTTTGCTGTTTTCGTTGTAATTGATTATACGGGCGGTGGCGCGGGTTTGCTGTGGTGAGCGTAGTTTGTCCTCTTCGGGAGGTGGGCTAAATTTGGAACTTCGTTCATCACAGCGAACATTTCTGTAGGGACCTGTATTTTTGTTTAGATTGTAGCGTTCTATCTTCCTCGTTGTTTTAGGAAGACGTTTCTCTTGTCCTTCTCTTCCCTATCTGTAGATACGTTCTTTTTTTTCAGACTCTGTTCTTGTTTGTACCTTGTTGTGTAATCGGCGTAGTTAGGTTGCATTTTTTTCCATTATATTTTCTTTTTTAGGTCTTTGTCCTAGTCTGGTTCGTTGTCCTTGACGTACTTGTGGTCCTTCTACTGTATTTCTTCATTCTTGTCGTTTCTATTTTCTTTTATAATTAATAGTGCTATACATTTTATAGATATAGAATTAGTTGTGCTGTAAAGGTAAATTTCTGAATTGTATTTGAGACAACTGGGTATTGTTATATCTGGTGTGATCTCAGGTCTCTGGTCGTATCGTTAGTGATCATACCGACAGGTTGGTCGTCTTATAATAGATACCATAACCATAAATCTGTGAAATGGCGGAACTCCAACAACTAATGAAGTTGCGTAAGGAACTTGGCCTGGAGGGAGAAGAGCTACGCGGCTGGATTAAAGAACAGCATGCAGAAATGCGCGATGAGCGTGCTAAGGATAGAGAGCGAGAAAAAGAGGCTCAGGTAAAGGAGTTAGAAGCTCAGCAACAGGAGAGACAGGCTAAGGAAAGGGAGCAGGAGATAAGGTTAAAGGAGATAGAGGCGCAAGTAAAGATTGCGGAGTTAGAACTCAAGAAGAATACGCCAGCGGAAACGGCTGAGCGGCAGGTATACAATAAAGGTGGCGTTAGGATTAAGCTCCCTACGTTCGACGACCGGAAGGACGACATAGACGCCTTCCTTTACAGGTTCGAACTGAACGCACAGTTGCAATGGGGGGAAAATAAGGAACTATGGGCCACGTACCTGGCGTCTCTATTGCAGGGGCGAGCGTTAACCTACTTTAAAGAGCTACAGCGCGAAGACGTGCAAGATTACGATAAGCTGAAGGCTTTGCTGCTTCGCCGATTTGCGCGTACCGAGGAATATTTCCGGGAGCAGTTTAGGCGAGCACGTGCAGATACCAGGGAGGACTTTGCTGCCTTCGTCGCGAGACTAACGGAGTATTTCGCGAACTGGGTAGACTTGGCGCATGTGGGCGCGGATTTTGCTAAACTGAAAGACTTAATGATCCGTGACCAGCTGTACGCGTCGTGCCACAAAGATCTGGTGGCTTTCCTGAAAGAGAACGAACCCGCGACGGTGCAGGAGGCGTCTAAGTTGGCGGAAGCATACCGTACGGCACATCCGTCCAAACCAGTCGCCAGGGCGTACGTCCAAGATGCTGGGTACGTCGCCGTTGTCGAAGGGTCGCCGGCAGGACTTAGGGACAGGTCGCGTCAGCGTGGTGCCTATAGCGGGCAAGCCCAGGGGCAGCGTAGGGGCTATCACCAATCATCGGCATATGGATCAGATAAGTTTGACCGAGCAGGAGGGCTAGGTCGCGGTAATGGCCGGGGGCGATTTGTGACCTTTTCCGATGACCGACGGCATAGGGACTCTAGTTCCGGTCGCGATGGGTCACTGGGACCCAGGCCTACTGCAGCACAGGGAGCGGAGTGTTGGACTTGCGGACGCGTGGGTCACTTTTCACGCGAGTGTAGGGCCGCGAAGTGTTGGAACTGCGGTAGAGCAGATCACATCAGTGTGAATTGCCCTGCAGGTAGGATAGCGGCGAACGCGGACAGTAGCTCCAGTCCATGTTCCCCAAATAAATTTCATCATGCGGCTGCGTGCGTTACATCGGACAACGGAGGCGGACAGTATTCTAAGTGGCCCAGTTGTGAGAAGTTATTATCTTCCGGTGTTTTACCTTGTGGGAGAAAGATCCCCGTTATAAATTCATGTCATACAGGAGGTGGTCTTAGGGTTTATCTGGGGTTTGTTGGGGACGAACCGTTCTCGGTTTTACGAGATACAGGATCTACCGTTGTGGGAGTGCATAGAGACTGCATTCGGGATTCACAGCTTACAGGTGAGACTGTCCCGTGCATCCAATTTTCGGGGGCCATTGAGAAATTGCCCATGGCAAGAATAGTGATAGATACACCTTTCCTTAGCGGGGAAGTCGAAGCAGTCGTTGGTTGTTTTCCAGGCGCCCAGCTCATCATTGGGAATGTATCACGGGTAGTTTCCCCTTCCGATGAGAACGTGCAAGCATGGTCGCAATCAAAAGGTACTGACTTTTGCGCCGCGGTCGAAACACGTCGACGGGTAGCTGATAAAGATAAGATTAGACCTTTGGCTACGCCGGCGGTCGGCCTAGATATCGCGCCGGGGCGCTTGGCGAGATTGCAGGGGGAGGATCCATCATTGGACCCATGTTTTGGGGAAGCGCGAACCGAGAAAACAAGGAAATATAAAAACGGGTCATCTTCTTTTTTTGTCCAGGGGGGCATTCTGTTCCGTATGTACGTCACAGTGGCTTCCGTTCAAAAGCAGGTCGTCGTGCCACGGTCGTTAATTGCTACAGTATTGCGTCTGGCCCATGATGTTCCATTAGCTGGTCATATGGGAAGTGTTAGAACCAAGCAGAGAGTTCTGAAAGATTTTTATTGGCCGTCAGTATACAGAGATGTACGTTTATATTGTAAGACGTGCAGTGCGTGCCAAAAGACGACGCATAAGGGTCGTATACCCCAGGCTCCTCTTCAAAAGATCCCCACGGTTTCGGAACCGTTTAAAAAGGTTTCGATAGACCTTGTTGATTTAAGAGAAAGATTATCTTCAGCGCGCACTATAGCAGAAGAAGCGTCTAGTATCGCTTCAGCAAGAGCAAAGAACTATAAAGATAGAGGGTCCAAACTGAGAATTTTTAAGCCAGGAGACAAGGTCCTATTGTTGTTACCTACGGACCATAATAAGTTATTGATGACATGGAGCGAGTTGTTTCAAAGGTAGACTACGCTATCCACATTGATGGAGCGAGTAAGGTTTTCCATGTTAATATGTTACAGAGATTTTATGAGAGATCACAGTATCTGTGTGCACAGACAAGACCAGAGGAGAATGTCTTCTCTATTGCTTGTACGGGGGTCGTAGACCAGTTGGACTGTGACGTAAGCGACACCGAGGCGCAGGAAGAGTTACAAATTCAATTGCCGGAGTTAACTGCGACACAAGGTTACAGGGACGTAAAAATTAACCCTGACCTTACGAGTTCAAGGAGTAGGGAACTTGAGACCCTGTTAGCGTCATTTCCGGATGTTGTTACGGATTTGCCGGGTCGCACTACGGTGATCCAGCACCAAATAAAGTTGACTTCGGATAAGCCAGTATTTCTTAGACCGTATCCGCTGCCTTTTTCTTCGAGAGATAGAGTCATAAAGGAAGTTGAGTCAATGCTGAAGTTAGATGTGATAGAACCATCAACATCGCCGTATTCATCACCCATCGTCCTCGTGAAAAAACTTGATGGATCGGTGCGGTTCTGTGTTGATTTTCGAAGATTGAACACTATTACGGTAGGCGATAGGGAGCCTATTCCGTTTCAGGAGGAATTAATAGCTTCATTGGCCGGGTCCACGTGGTTTTCCAAGATAGATTTAACGAAAGGTTATTGGGAAATCCCGCTTACTGAGGAGTCTAAACAATGCACGGCGTTCCAAACGCCCATTGGATTATTCCAATTTAAGGTCATGCCATTTGGGTTGGTAAACGCGCCAGCGACGTTTGCACGATTAATGAGATTAGTGTTGAAGGACATACCTAATGTCGTGTCATTCTTTGACGATATAGCATGCCATACGTCGACATGGTCTGATCATATTCAGACACTAACAGTAATTTTTCAACGATTACGTCATTTTGGGTTAACTGCTAAACCCGCAAAGATGGATTTGGCATGTCCAGAGATAGTATTCTTAGGACATATTGTGGGTAGAGGTGTCCAGAGACCTGAAGAAACAAAAATTGACAAGTTAGTAGGGTTGCAAATCCCTAAAACAAAGAAACAAGTCAGAAGCTTAGTGGGAATTTTAAACTATTACAGAAAGTTCATTCCAAATTTTTCCTCCTTGTCATCTTCTCTTACTGACCTTACTAAGAAGGGAAAACCCGATAAGGTCCAGTGGACGTCTGAATGTCAGACATCATTTGATAATTTGGTGACAGCATTATCATCGTCACCCATTCTGATATTACCCGATTTTCGATCTAATTTTATCCTCAGAACGGATGCGTCAGACTCTGGTGTCGGCGCTTGTCTTCTACAGGAGAAGAACGAATGTCTCCATCCTGTATGTTATGTCAGTAGGAAGTTATTGCAGAGAGAAAGAAAGTATTCTGTGATAGAGCGTGAGTGTCTTGCCATTGTGTGGTCCGTCCAGAAATTAGGACGTTATCTCATGGGACGAGAATTTTGTATCCAGACAGACCACAAGCCACTGACATTTTTGTCGAAGAATCGTTCGTCCAGCCCACGCTTGTCTAGATGGGCATTGGCTTTGCAGTCGTATACCTTCGTTATTCAACCAATTCCAGGAGCCAGCAATCATATCGCCGACTACCTTAGTCGAGCCTAGGGGAAGATTTCAGGAGCTTATACATCGGAGGACAGGAACATTGACAGGATCTGTGTGAATGAGTCGACTTTAAAATATTGACATTATAAATATGATATGAAGAATGGTTGATAGGTTGATTGGCTTTTGATTCTGTATTAGATATTGTGTTTAGTTAGCTATTCATGATGTGACACATATATGCATATTGCAGGCCATATTGATCCCCATATTTTCCCCTGATTTCGGTAATTTATATACTAGGGGAACTGCTAGGTCATTTCTTTAGTGTAGGTATTGCTCACGCTCAATCGTTGACAGTCATCCTGATGCGATTTGAAATTAATTGCATTAATTTTTTTGGGGTGGGGGATGATGTCACGAGTGGAGTGAGTGCAATTAAGAGGATTGCTACAGAGCGGGTGTAGAGTAAGAAGGGCTCACAGTAGACAGCAAGTTAAGCGTGCTGTTGTGAGTAGTGGGGGGGGGGTCTGAATGAGGCGAAAGCGCTGTATTACTATCACTGCAAGTTAGAAGGTCCTACGGAACGGACCTGTGGATAAGAGCCCATCGGGCGGACATAAGGGAAGCAGTCGAGAAGAATAGTGAGAGAGTCTTTCCAGTAATGACTGGTATGTAGAACGTTGATTGATTATTATGATTGATGTATTATATTATATTCGTCTATTACCATGATGTAAATAAGTATATGTGAGGAATGTGGAAGTCCTTGATATTGGATATAGCAATGTGCGCCATGAGCGATAGATGAAAGTGAGTTCATGGATTTGTAGCGCGAGTGAGTAGTGTGTACTCCGATGGAGGTGTGTTACCGTAAGATGTGTGGTGAGTGAAAGGTGAACTAGTGTGTGTACGCTTCATGGATTGTAAGGAGAGGTGGAGTGAATAGAAATGGTAGGGTATTATACCAATGTAATGTTATTCTTGTAAGTGTCGAGGACGGGCCGCAGAGCCACCTCGATGAGCACAGGGGATAGGCCGCATAGGGCCGGAGGCCACACATAGGCCAGAAGTGAGGCTGTCAGTGCAGGACAGTAGAGGCACATAAAGTCGTGGCAGTCAGGCCACGGACAGGTACGTAGATATGAGCGTGAATGTGATAATGCACTATTGCCATGTTGAGGGGAGAATGTACTATTGAAATGATAATGTCTATTGAAATGATAATGTCTATTGAAATGAAAATGTGTTATTGCCCTGCTGAGGTGCTAGGGGAGTGCTAAGGTGTATGACAATAGGAAGGTGATATTGAGAGACTGCGGTGCCAGTAAATTATTAATGTGCTATTAAGACCCTGAGGGGAGAGGCTGAGGCCGAAGTGCCTTTAGGAGTAACTACCGGATTGTGGATCCGAGGGAGAGTGTGTGTGAGAATAAGGCCGTTGTACGGCAGTTGATTTCAATAATATAATGTATGTAATTGCGCTATTATCTGTATAATTATGTTTAATAAATGTGTGAGTCTGATGGATTGTTCTGTTAAGTGTTAACTTGTTTGTTCGTGATTGTTGTCCTGTCATAACTTATTACATCTCCCAGTCTGGGATTTGTGACAATGATTACCTCTCTATATATTGCCTGTGAATTTCTGGCATGGGGTTGTTCTTGGGACATGCCGCGAGATCTAAAATAATACTGGTTTTATGTGTTAGCTATGGTGGGATGGCAGGAAATGAGTCATTTTCTACCTCACATGGTCGGATTTCGGCCTTTGCCACCAAAACGAAACGAAAGGCAAAAATGAGAGGTGACACCTTGAAAATATTCAAAATTTTGAATGTATGTTTAATTGAAAACTACATTGTAAGCTGAATTGTCTGGATGAAAAGACAATTTTAATCCCTACTGAAGAGAGAGATTGTCTCTTCTATCGGACAGGGACGTTTCATTTTGCTCCACATACAGACTTTCGACTGGAGAGGTGCGGAAAGCACTCAGAGCAAGATGTAGCCCTCGGCATTGCACAGGGTCTAGCGTTTTCAGGTATAACGGTTTAGCTGATCCATAGACCGTAGTCTAGTTTGGATCTGATCAAGGAGCTATAGAGATGTAGAATGGAGACTCGATCCGCACTCCAATGAGTTCCTCGGGAAGTCTTTACGATATTAAGAGCTTTTGACAAGAGAGTTTATGCTATTTCGTATGAGGGATAAAAGTTAAATTTTTGTCGAATATATGTCTTAGAAATTTGGCCTCGCCCTTCACAGGGATTTGGTTAATTCTTGTGAAGGAAGTGGTCCGAATCTCTGTGAAATTTCCTTTTATTATTCAAGTGAACGGCGACGGTTTTCTGTGAGGAAAACTCAAAGCCTTTTGAATCTGCCCACCTCTGGACGGTGTTGAGATGCAGTTTCCGCTCTTCTTCCACCTAACCAAGGGCCCCTGTAGCAGATGAGAAAGGAGCAGTCAAAAAAGCATTTTAGTAATTGAATTAATTTTAATATTAAATAGGGTGGGAGATAAAATAGAGCCCTGGGGTACTCCCTGTTCTTGATCAAATGGATCAGAGAGGGTGGAGTTCACCTTCACCTAGAAGGAACTAATATTAAGGAAATTAAGGAGAAAGACATGCAGGTTGCCTCATAGTCCAATTCCGCTTCATCAGCTTGCAAATACAGCTATTGAGAGCTATGGGGCGGTACTTTTTTGTGCTCCGAATGTTATTCTTTGCCTGGTTTTGGGATGGGAACAATGTTAGCCTTCCTCCGGACGTCCAGGTTTTTTTGAATATGTTTAGTAGACTGATGTGGTGGAGGGGGGGAGGGGGGGTAAATGTTTTAGAATGTTGTTATGTATCTGATCGGGGCCAGGTGCTGTGTGACTGACTTCGCTCAGACTGGATATCAGTTCTCCAGTTGTATAAGTTTCACTGTAGGAAAGAGAATCTAAGGTTGAGAAATTAAGAGGCATTTTGTCATCTTTGATTTTGAAATTTTGGAAGGGGGCCGGTTTAGCCGCAAACGATGAAGCTAATATGTTTGCGGCATCATTTTCCCCTTCCGTGAGAGAGCTGTCTTGCTTTTTCAGCTGTCCGATATCAGAGTTGGTAGCACAGCCTTTAATTTTTTTTATCGTTTTCCAAATGTTCTTAAGTGAGGTGCGTCTATTGATCTGGGATATAAAATTTCTCCACCAGTTCCTCTTGCTTTCCTTGATCATCCTACGGGCTTTGGTCATGCTCTGGGAATTTGGCTTGCCTTTTAATTCTCGGAAGGTTTTTTCACGGGCCTCAGTGACCAGCTTGCAGTCTTCCGTGAACCACGGTTTGTCTCGATATTGAACCGCAGAGGTCCTGGAGAAACTCCTGGAACTGCGCTAATGCGTCCATTTTGTTGGGAGTACTTGGCCGCCTGCATTTTACGTCAAACTCTGTCCAATCGGCTCCGTCAAAGTTCCACCGGGTCGGCTGGACTGCTGGCTAAAGTTGGTTGGGGGTGAGACGGATCGGGATGTGGATCCATGAAGGTTGTTCGGGACAAACTACGAGCAATCTAAGGAGAGTGTCGGATGGATGAATGTGAGGTCTATTTTGGTTAGGCTGCTTGTAGATTGATGACTATAAGTTGGGGGTTTGTCATTTAGAAGTAAAATGTTTGTCTCCGAAAGGAGCTTCTCCGCAACCTTACCTCGGGAGTTGGCCATGGTGCTGCCCCAGACGGGGCTGTGTGTGTTCAAGTCTCCCATAATAATATATGGGGAAGGAGGTCGTTGGATGAGATTTGTAAGGTCAGTTTTAGAGAAAGGAATAGACGGTGGGAGGTATATAGAGTATAGAGTGAAGGGTTTACTAACTGTGAGCCTTACAACTACAGCTTGGAGGTTGGTAGTTGTCAACAAGTGGATTTACCACTTTACTAAAGTATATGGTTCGACTGCAGTGAGAGGGACTAAATCACACTCGCAAACACACACAAGCAAGATACTAATTTCAACGAGAGTAGTAACACTATGGGTCAGGCCTGCAGGGCCGCAACAATTTATTCTAGGATTAAAAAGAAATATAAAAACAAGTTATAGGTTTGTGAAATCTAGAGCAATTGCAAATCATGAATATGATAGAATTATAGATTTAAATCCAACTGCTTACACGGATAAATCCCTGCTGCTGTTAATAATTCCCATCCACGTAGTTTAAGTGGATAACTGTTACAAGATCAATTCATCAGTAAGTTACAGATCTCACTGTCTAAGGACCTAAACTCTATGGTAATTATGGCAATACAATCTCAATATGAAGTAGATATCTAGATCTAAAGGGCCTGGCACTTAACTAGTTCCAAAAAGACACAATGCAATTCTAACAATTACTAAACTCTCCAAATAGATACACGTAAATTCCATTCACACAAACTTCACTCCAAACGTTCTATTATGGAAAATAATTCGTCCCAGGTGGCAGCTCTTGAAAGCACACGTCCTGTAACCCAGGTAGAACTCCTGGTGGACACATCTAGATCTAGTTGGTAATCACAATCAACTAAGGAACGTATCATTGCTCCCAGTCAGTGCAATGACCCAAATAAATCCAATACAGGCATGAACAAGTTGTACTGGGACATGAGCTATCTTTCTCTTGCTTAGCTCCTTCGTCAAGTACAGTTTGAAGCATTGTTTGTCTACGAACGTTTCTGCTCTAGTGGAAAAGATCTAAAAGCACTGAAACACCTCACGATTAGGTTGCAACCATCGTATGTGTCTAAATAGTACTGATTTGAGGTCTTTATTTTAGGAGGTTCGCTGCCCTTGGCATTTACACCTCACTTTACTTGTTTTATTATTTCTTGTTCTGGCGGGGGGGGGGGGGGGGGAGATGATATGGATAAATGTTTAATCTATTAATTTCAATTTTGCCCGGGCAGCGGCCTTTCGGCCTGCTCTTTACGATTTCCAACTGCCAAGGTGTCTAAATAGTACTCCATCCGACGAGCTCTTTTATTTGGGGTCATTGCTTCAGCTAAATTCTTACGCTGCCTCATTACTCATTGACCTGATTGGTCAGTTTATCTCCACTCTGCAACACGGCAACCAAGGCCAAGTAGGTTTCCAGAAATAGCCTTTAAATAAAATTAAATCTGCCAATTTCATTGGTCAGATACTGCAGACGGCAGCTCTAACCCCCAATGCTCCAGACTAGGTCAACTGGCTAGACGTGACGCGTCTATCAACAACAACACCCGTGGAGGTTCCCTTTCCAAAACTTTGGTTCACGAGGTCAGCTGAGTACGCGACGTCTCAACGAAACAAACAACTTTCTTGACCCACAACTATATTTTGGGGACTAACTTAGATTATGACAGTAGTTAATTGGACAGGTGTGTGGATAATTTTCTTTTTTATTGAGATGGAAGTTCTTCTGTTTGTGCCCGTTGGTACCTCTGGCATAGCATTGGTAGGCTGCGTTGTTTCTGCTGGGTATTGGTCGTAATTTTGTTTTATTTCGGGCAGACTGCAGCTGGCTGGTGTATAGACATCAGCTGCTGCAGTTCTGCTACATTTGCCTTAAGGCCTCTTCAGTTCCATTGCATTAGTGTAATATTTTTGCTAGTCAGTTAGATTTTCTTGGTGTTATTTGTGGGTTTCACCCCGACCCTTAGGTCGTTAAATATTTCCGTGGGGAGTTCTGGGGTGGGGGGGGAGATGGGGCAGTCTTTGGAGACGGAAAGGTGTGGGTCGGAGGGGGAGGGATCTTTGAAGGGAGAGAGGAATCGGGGAGGACTGGGGAGTCTGGAATGGTTGTGGGTGGGAATGGGGGTCTTTGGAGGGGGAGGTGTACGTTTGGACGAAGGGGTCGAAAGCAAGGATGCATCCTCGTCCTCCAGATTTGCTAGGGTCCAAACTTCTACGAACTTCCTGTTACTGAGAAACAATTAGTAAGTTTTGTCTTATTGTTTCTGTTGGATTCATTCTTTATTTCGTTCGTTTTCGTCTTCGTCACTGCAGCTTTTGACAGTGGAATTTGCTGTTGTGTCGCGTCTACTGCTGAACGATTGTGTTCTGGTGGACTTTTTTGTTGCCGAGATTTTCTAAGGTGAAGATCTCAAGGCAGTAGAAAATATCACTGATAGTGCTGTTTTCGGTTGCATGGCAATGACTGTGTTTCTCGCCTGCGTAAAAGTACCTCTGTTTTAACGCTTGTACGCTTGAATGGCTGTCTCCTCCAGGAATTTCGGGAAGCTCTTGTCAAAGGCCGTATGGTTGTCTGGACAATTTGGACATTTCGGCTTGGCTGTGCAAGCCGTGTCCTCTGTATGTTCTTTGCTGCCGATATGGGTACAAAATGCCACCTAGACGTTGGTGCGAGGCTTTATTGTATCAAACATCAGGATGATAGAGTTGGTTTCAATCAGCTGTTCTCCTAGATGGATTTTAATACGCCGGGCTTTCGAGACTCCTTCGACGTTGTCTGCAATGTCTGCATCACTTTCTCCGTCCACTTTACGGGTGAGAATGACGCCACCTGAACTGTTCAGTATTCTGTTTGGCTGAACATTGGCTGGCACACTGATGAACGATGTCAAATCAAGCAGGTTGAATGGGTGTTGTTTCTTGTTGCATTCCACCAGCATTTAGCCAGGTTTCATTTGATTAACCGATTTCGATTCTTTGCCGATGTTTTGCAGAGTTTTATGAATAACCAAGACGCTCAACTTTCTAAGCTTTATGTCATGGTCTTTGCTAGTGATCAAAGGTGACCAGGCCAATGGGACTGGTCTATTGCGCGCGCCGGAGGATCCATCTGCCCCTCTTGCCTTCGTCTTTTCAAGTCGGGACTTCGGGAAAGGTCGGAAGATGAGACAATTTCATCAATGGGGCTCCCCACCCTCCACCGGGTCCAACAAGAAGACAGACTATGCCCAGATATCCATAGTTCTTTTGGCAGGTCTAATCCAGACACACTTCTCACAGGTGTTCATCCTGCAAGGATTGGACCGGCTGTCGAATTGCAAAAGAATTCGGGCCTAACCTATTGAGTGGTATGAGCTATACCACCCTTCTGTCTTAGGTGAAGGCCCGTCAAAATGGCGCCTTGGTGGAGGTCCGCAGACGTGTCCACTTTAGCCACCGAAGTCCCATTCTTCCCCATTACTGGTGCCAACTCACGGTCAACAAGATGCCCACATTGTGGGGAGAGCTAGGGTTGTCCTATCGCTGCTAGGCCGGGAACCACTCGGCGGTGAAAGGAAAGACGAAATGGAAGTGCGATAGAAGACAAAAGAGAGGAAAGGACGGACAAAGGGTGTCACCCAGGGGCTGTTCAGAGGTACCAGCCCCTAGTCATACCCCACCTTTTGTGGGGATGTGCCACCTGCAGGTACGTTAATATCACCCGTGGACGAGGGGTTGGATTTATGGGAGACTTTCGATATGGAAAACGTATCACAAAAGAAACAATAATTTCACAAAGTAAGGGCCAGAACTGAAAAATATGAGGCAGCAGAGGGCAGGTGAGGAATCATAAAATGATCTCACCACCATAATAGTATGGTCCCTGGCCCTTTTGTAATATCTCAGTAAACTCACCCACCGCACCTCCCACCCCGAAACCACCGATTTTTTCTGAAATATAACAGAAAGATCACCCCTGTCACAATCTCAGAGAAATTGAGAACCCCGATACATTTAAGAAACATCTTAAGAGCTATTTTTTCACTCCATAGAATCCAGATTGCTTGCAAAATATATTATGTGTATGTGTGTGTGTGTATGTGTCTTTAAATATCATTTGTAGTAAATAAGTTCTGTAAAGCGCTTAGAGCCTGTGAAACAGGGTTAGGCGCTATATAAATGTCATTTATTATTATTATTATTATTATTATTATCTCAACTCCCTCCCCAAATGACTTCTTAAAAATGTTAACACTTCTGATTTTGATTTGTGTTCAACTTTTTCCGTCGACATAATTATGTTTCCAAGAAAAAGGGTAAATGGTAAATTAAATTGTAAATGGGTAAATTACAAATGATTTCAACAAGTTGTGAAGTTAAGGAGGGGGTGGCACGTGTGTTTTATGTTTATTATTATTATTATTATTTCCTTTTTACAGCTCTGTTAATTAAGTAATGTTCAATCAGCGCCAATGTAGGCCAGTTAATTTGCTTGGCAGGCAGTAGGTTGCCAATGTCTGGTTCAGATTATGTGTGCATTTATGTGATAGAACTAAAATAGCATTATTCACAAGACTCGTAGTGGTGTAATGGTACAGTGAATGCGTCTAGTGGTGGCTCAGAAATCTGAAGGAATTAAAACTTCAGAACGTAGTTCTCGCATGAAAAAAAAAAAATGCTGATTTTAATCCAAGAGACCTCGTGACCATTTTATATCTACAAAAAATGTGTAATGGTACAGTGAAAGCGTCTAGTAGTGAGAGATTTAAACTTCAGAACGTCGTCCAGGCATAAAAAAGATATGCTTATTTTAAATCCAATAGGGCTAATGACCATCCACAAAACATGATTATATATAAAGGACATAATAATATATATGTCAAAATGAACAGAAACAAGATACATTGTGATACATTTGGCTTATTTGGATCCGTTGCGTTGAGATGGAAAATTATAATCATGTCTAGAGGCCACAAGACCACCATTTAGTGATAACTATTCAGATATCCAGTTAACATCCAAGATTTAAGATATCTGAAGTTTCGTTGCCTTTTCTTTTCTACTTTAAATCAAAATTATAACAACTACAGCAAAAAAAGAGAACAGGAAATCTTGAACAATAAGATCTTCAACAACGACAACAACAAATCTGTCAAAAACAACAAAATCATCAACAACATAACAAAAGCAGCAACAACATCAAGAACATCGACAACAAAAACAGCCACAACTTCAACTGCAGCAAAAATAACAACGACATGAACAACACATTAAGGCAACAATGAGAACTACAGAAACCGACACAAGAGCTACAACAAGTACAATAACTACAACTGCTACAACAACAACAACAACAACTACAACAACAACAATATCAACTGGTAACGAGCGAGGCGGACATTTAATGTTACGATTTTAACATAACATTTGTATTTAGTTTCTAGTCTACACCCACACACACTCACACAACACACACACACACACACATTCACTAGGAAAGAGAAAGAGAAAGAGAAAGGAAAAAAACATTAAACAAAATATTTTCACTGATATTTCGTTCAGGACATTTATTAAATTATTGATGAACTGGCCAAACGTCTGTTATCGGATACATTCTCGTTATAACATTCTTTAAAAGATTTTACCCCAAAATGCCAGATATAATCGCCGAAACTATTTTCTTCCCAATTTTATTCTTCTTTTTACCATGGCGCCGTTTGGCATACAGCGCTTCTCTCTCAGTCAGACCATTGCCAATATTTGCTGCATCACGAGTTTCGTAAGGATCATCAAATCGGCGCTCTTGGTCGTGAACCCGGCCGCCTGAGACCTGCACCATCACACATGCTACAACTATAGCCAACAGGATCAGATTTTTCATTTTGTTTTTCTCACTCTGTGGATGACAAACAACGATATGACCAGGGAGGGTTTGTGTTGTCATGGAGGTTCAAATTTCTGCAGGACAAAATTAGAACTTTGTCTAGTTCCCTCGGTTTGACGTGTTTTACTTTCCTTTACATTGCAATGAAGCTTTAGTAGAGACGAGTTTGTCGTGAAATAAGCTTTCATCATTCAAATAGTTCACAACAATTAACAGGTCAATTAACTGTTAAAATTTGACTGAACAAAAAAATAAAGTTTTGTCTTGTCCGTTTTGTTTCCGATTTCATTGTTCTTTTTAAAATGTAATTCAAGACTAAAATCAAATCATTTATTATGTTTCACACATTCTCCACCTTTGAACTCAAAAGGCTTTTTTAGTAGACCGGCTAAAGTAACCATATTTTGCATGCAGGTTTCAAATACTGTGGAGAGTGCCCCGAAGTTTGGATTTTTAAAATGTAATTCAAGACTAAAATCAAATCATTTATTATGTTTCACACATTCTCCACCTTTGAACTCAAAAGGCTTTTTTAGTAGACCGGCTAAAGTAACCATATTTTGCATGCAGGTTTCAAATACTGTGGAGAGTGCCCCGAAGTTTGGATTTTTAAAATGTAATTCAAGACTAAAATCAAATCATTTATTATGTTTCACACATTCTCCACCTTTGAACTCAAAAGGCTTTTTTAGTAGACCGGCTAAAGTAACCATATTTTGCATGCAGGTTTCAAATACTGTGGAGAGTGCCCCGAAGTTTGGATTTTTTAAAATGTAATTCAAGACTAAAATCAAATCATATGTTTCACACATTCTCCACCTTTGAACTCAAAAGGCTTTTTTAGTAGACCGCCTAAAGTAACCATATTTTGCATGCAGGTTTCAAATACTGTGGAGAGTGCCCCGAAGTTTGAATTTTTAAAATGTAATTCAAGACTAAAATCAAATCATATGTTTCACACATTCTCCACCTTTGAACTCAAAAGGCTTTTTTAGTAGACCGGCTAAAGTAACCATATTTTGCATGCAGGTTTCAAATACTGTGGAGAGTGCCCCGAAGTTTGGATTTTTTAAAATGTTTTTTTTTTTTTTTTTAATTTTTTTAGTTTGCTTTGTTTCGCTGACTGCTCGCCCCCGATCCCGTTTTTTTTCGCGAGCACGTGACGCGTGGTGTGAACACTTGCTATCCTATGTAGGTCACTACACTACTGCATTCACCCTGCTCGGGGCGAATATGAGAACACAGGAATACCGTGTAGGGGGGGGGGGTAGAAAGTGATTGGCGAGGCATTGGTTGGGGTGCCTGCTGGGTGCGTGGCTTTTAAGCTAGTATTAATATAAAAAAAGCTTTCTATTGCACTTGCCTTTCAATGGGTTAAAAAAGAAAAATAAATGGGACATCTGGAACAAAATATTATTTTTTTCTTTACGCAGAATTTTTTTTTAAAAAAGGAAAATAAAATCATTTCAGCTGCTTAACGCCTTAGATGAATCTGTTCTTCCATTTTCTTTAACTAATGATTCTGTGTGTATTACGCAAATAAATATTTTGTGCTTTACAGTAGAGGCTGGGGAAAAACAGATATCGCTAGATGGACAGAATGTATTGCTTCAGTGATAACTTCGAAGAAAGAAGGACAGAAAGAAAGAAAGAAGGAAAGAAATGGGAAATCTATAAAACAATACTTTTCAAAACAATTTTGAAAAGACAATTACCAGTTCGGCTCGTTCACGCCTTCGTTAGTTCCATTAATTTATTCTAACATTTTATTTAAGAATTGGATCTGTTGCAAGTATTGATTACTTACATATCAATATTTGTGCTTTATAATAGAAGCTGGAAGAAAACAAATATCCCAATCTGAAGAGAACGGCGTCCTCCAATGATAACTATAAAGTCATAGATATCATTGGAGTATGACTGTACTTGCATGTCTATCACTACAAGATGTTAGTAAAGTCTAACCTCTCTCTTATCTGTGAATCCATATGGACCAGAACTTACCAGAGTTGTAGTATCACCAAGAAAGACTTGAATTGGAACTTAGAACACGCCAGTCTAAGCCAGAAAGGGATTAAGCAGGTCTTAACCCTAGTCCTGCGGGAGGCCACTATATGTATATTGGCCTCCCCGCGCAACACGCGAGACACGGGAGGCCATTATTTTGTCCGACACGCTTAACCGCGGGTCCTGCGGGAGGCCATATTTTTGTATAGCAACGGTGCGCCTCGCGCTCTGTGTATTCGGTTGCCAAGGCTGTCGTTGTTTTTTGTTCTTTTTTCCACACTATTTTCGCCTGTTTATCTATCCTGTCACCTCTACTGTCTAACAAAATGGTATCGTCCGATTACGTTTATTACGATGCAACTATTCGCAACTATTCGTCATACTCGTGTAATAGTACCGACGGTCTGAAGTTCGAACTGGAGAAAATCTTGGGGAAACTTTTACTTTGACGCTGGTTGTCGTCTACATGTGAAATGAGAAGAAAGGGGCCATGTGCGTATTTGAGACGCCGTTCTACGTCTGTAATTATGAATTCCGATGTAATATTAGGGCATGCTGCATAAGTGCGACTGTCAGTAGCTTTTTCATCATGGAAAACTGGGAGAAAATGACCGACTTTGTGGTTGGTCGTTGTCTTTATTTGATGTGGTAATTAGAGAGATATTGTGTTCCTTTGGTTAAACCGCTCTTCAGTACATGTATGACTGTGCTCTACGACCTGGAACTGGAAATCAAATCTCTCGCTAAAACTAACATTATAGTAAGTGGACGCTTTACATAGTAGAGGAAGGAGAAGGCAATGTCCCGATACATGTGGTTGGTAAATTGAGCGAATGGCTTAAAAAATCATTTGTTCACCTGAACTTAGGGACAGAAAAATCCCAGAGGTCTTGGGAAAATGATAAAACGTGTGTTAAACGGCCTGTAAATGCAGAAAATTCTTGATTTGGGCCTTCCATTTCAAAATAAAACCTACTGCATATCATCACAAGTACTGTATCCAAACATCACAGGGGTCCTTTACGATTTATCCACCATTATTGTTGTTATTGCGTCCTGAAGTATAAGCGATACAAGTGTTCACAAGGACCCGATTGACCCGACCGCCGAGGTTATCGGCAACACGCGAACGATCGGCTGACTGGCCGCTGGCTACCCCCGCACGGGACGTTACGTGGACGAGTTCACTCAACGCGGGACGAGGGTTAAGTACTGGTTCTTTGTGCTGAGGCGTCAACTGATAACATTATATCATTACCAACTACAACTGGAAGACAAATCTTGCACGTTCACATTTCCTTTGGATCATTTCGCCTTTTCATATCATTTTTCTAATTTCATGCGGATCTGTTCAGAACTGTTGACCCAAAAGAGACGTGATATCAATACTATATCAAAGGCACAACTCTTATTAATTTCAAACAATATTTTAAATTACTGTCAAATCAAGAGACTCGTCTTACAAAGAACCCCATGTTTAATCAGCTTACCATCCATTCAATAATACATCATGGAGAAAACTGGGTTAAAGTCAACATGACAAAAGACTGCTGACGTGTAATACGCTGATGCAAGAATAAATTTGTTTTCTTGCTCGGTTTGATGTGAAGGATTTTCTGTAACGAAATAATATTGTTTTCTTCTAAGGTTGTAAATGATGCATTATATTTATCATTATCTGTATCTTTGCTGGCAACTCCCAGCCTCACCCAGAATGTTCAATCACAGTTATATTTCATACATTAACTCTAGTTGTAGCTCTAGATGACAGTTTAACTTTGAATCTTGCATTCTTCGCCCTTTCACTCCTGGTAGATTCATCAATACTCTCCTAACGGATAAATGCCACGCTCTTCGACTTCTTATCCATTGTCAATGTCATCAAGGGATAGTTCTTCGATCACTCACCTTTGTCCTGCCTCATTAAGCCAGGGAACAGTCAACAATAGCATTATTTAATTTCAAAACAGCCATATGGATATCTAAATGACTAGATTCACATCTAGACATATTGTAGGTAAAGATTCGCTCAAGTGGAATCCCCCTGAATCCCTCACAGTTGGATAGTCTGTATGGAATGAAAAAATAGTTTCTCCCGCAGCGTATATTAACCGCTTGTTTCTGCTTTACTGATTAATACGCCAACTGACGTCACGTTTATATAGTCCCCACTACAATTACAACACAGGGCGTCAATTTTCATTAATGCCCTATTATCGTTTTATCTAAATATTCACTATCTATCCCATAGTATATATTCCCGCTGACTTGCTCCCTTCTATCAATAAAAACACCAGTGATATTCTATTTACTACTGTTTATCTCCGCCTTCCTGTTGTTTAACGGCTCCCCCCTTGCTTAAAATGTCGTCATCAAAAACCACAGTCATCGTCTGCATCCTCGATCTTATCTAAGAAGGCACAAATGACGTAATACCCATGTTCTAATTCTTCACCCCCTCTCTATAATTAATTCGGTTATTTCTCTTTGACCACTGAGCGCACACCAACTACATTTGATTATGACAGCGTCTTATTTTAAATTCACAATACGCTTCGACAAAGTGACGTAAAGGTCAAATTTGATAGTTTTCACACTTTTCGCTCATGATAATTAAAACTCTCACATCCATGACCCAACAAACTCATTTAAATGAAAATTTAATAGTTTTGAAATTACAGATTACACAGACTAACTGGCGTAAACGTCTCCTCCTAGAGATAAAATTTTTCCACAAAACGACGTTAAGCCTTTACGCCAGACAGTCCTCGACGTTGTGGAGCATTGAATTTTTTCGCCATTGTAACGCCTCTTTGTCACAAGAATAAAATGTTACACAGACAGACTGGAGAGTGGCCATCAGTTTGTCTAGCCCAGCCTATCTGCCAATTAATAGGCGGATTAAATTCAACTTGCTTCTCACATCTTCAAAGGTTCTGACGGGCAGTTCTGTTATGCCAACAGCCACACAGATTAGTTAATCAGAAATGCCGACGGACACAATCAATAAATTGACGATGTTTATCCCGTCATTGCGACTCTGTTTTCCTTTTCTTGTTATTGTTAATGTAAAGGTATGTCGGCAACGTCCTACCCAGCAATGCTGGGGACCCAGTTCGTTTCGGCAGCAGCCTATTATGTTCCCTGGATTGATGATGAAAATTATGTCTATCCTGTTGGCAGCAATGCCCCCTCCCCACAACTAAGCTGAAGACACTGTTCATTTCGGTACCAGCAATCTTCCCTAGAGTGATGCTGAACACCATCTTTATCATGCAGCCACCATTGAGCCATAGAATGCTTTTGAAGACGTTTTCCAAAACGGAAACATACCCATAGCGGAAAATCAGAGGACTGCCATATAGAAGGAACCTTTTATCTAGATTCCCTAAACAGCCTGCACAATCTTCAAAATAGAGGAATAAATTTAAGGCGCAGATCAGGCAAACATTTTCCCTTTCCTATCTGTCTCGGAGTATGGTTCATGCATCTGATCAAAGATGTAAGAGATGTGAAACAATCTAATGAAACCTTATTTGAAGAGATTCGAGGTCTTCTACATGTATAACAAAAAGTACACTTTTTGAATCAGTAAAAAGTCAGGGACACTGTCATTTTTAGCATAAAGGAACAAAGGATCGATGGGTCAGAGGTCTAGTGAAATAGCAAACCTTCTACACAAATTCATGCAACTTAAAACGTTAGAGACGGACAAGAAGAAGTATTACTATTCTCTGACCTTACCGTTTATAATAAAGCACTTTCTGAAGTCTGTAACGATTACTGAAAACTGTTAGTGTAACAGTTGACGTAAATTTCAGCACGTTATGATAGGGAGTTAGATGATCTGAGCTGCTACCCTTTAAAAATGAAACTGTCTCGAACTGTCGTAGAAATAAATGAAAACAGGATCCGATGAATGATTAACATTAACTTTTAATACCTGTAAATGAACGTTGAATATCTCACAGCTTACTTACGAGGAAGGCATGCAGTTACAAAACCCAGATTAGATTTTGCACACACAAAATGACGGGATCTTGCCCACATGCGGAATAACTGGCTCTTGCACACACACGCACTCGCCTGCCATCATTTATATAGCCATCTAGATAGATCGTTCACGAACGGCAAATCCAGAAATTACAGGATGCCTAAAGGCCACGTCACAGAATTGCGTCACTACAAGGCCAGCCTAGCGTAATTACTCCGACATGAATGATATCGTACATTCTCGATGGAACTACAATAACCAATTACGTCACACACGAGACATCACAGAGAAGTAAAGCTAGCACACGAGGGGTCGCCGAGGGCTGCGGACAACATTGTTAGCCCGTATGACTAGGACGCTACAGTGAGAATCCAATTTTTCGAGACCAAACTTCTACAAAGTTCAAACAACAATATGCATAGTCTCATTGAAAGATGTTTGGCCAGAGTTAACGCAGTTCCTGTGGAACTTATTGGCATCATGATACAGTTTGTGTTGAATGAAGTCCAGACTGTTGACATCGCCGCCGAGATGGCAATGGCCATCATGTTAAAAAATTATCATCTCTCCAAATTCCAGAAATACTTCCAAAACTAGCTTACACATCAACTCCCAAACTATGCAAAGTAAAATTCACTGATCCGATGTCATTGTGCAGCGAGTTCACCCCTGGGATCAGCCATCCTGATCACCATTAGTTGTGCATGTCCCATGAAGTTTGACTGCCATTTCGCTATATAAAATGAAGAACTGACATGTTTTGCATTTCCTCCCCACTACATTTTAAAATGGCCCTTTCCATTAACTCAAGGGTACTCACACAGTATTTCGAGCATTCTTTTGTTATTCCGACACATGTGATAAATTACAATAAGGCTATTTCTTTTCCACGAATACTGTTCTTTCAATATTTGAGAACATCTGTATTATTCCACAATATTATTTTATTCACCTGGATACATAAAAATGATTGAGAAGCCCTTGACAATTCTCGTCTAAATTTTGAAAAGGCAACTGTTTCTTTTCACATCCAATATAATATTGATAATAATAATAGCCATAATAATTGTATATTCCGGATCTTTTAGATAAGGTAAAACTTTACATTGTGATTATATTTATTTTCGCCTGCAACGAAATCATACTAACTTGATATTTTTCAACTATTTTGAAACTGTCTCTTTTTTTTTTTTAAATATGGCACTGCTATAAAATAGAATTTGCCGCAATGTGTTTATGACACCTGATAGTCCGCAACAGCGACTTAAACCACTCAGACTTCGTGGCCGTTTCTATACAAAGTGACATAAAGCTCAGCTGCCGCTTCTGTGGTTTCCTTTTTCTAAAAAGTGACGTAAAGCTCTCCAAGCGACGTAAACCTACCGAATCGGTAGTTTCCTTTTAAGACAAAGTAACGTAAAGCTCCCCAAGCGACGTAAACCTACCGAATCGGTAGTTTCCTTTTCCGACAAAGTAACGTAAAGCTCTCCAAGCGACGTAAACCTACCGAATCGGTAGTTTCCTTTTCCGACAAAGTAACGTAAAGCTCTACAAGCAACGTAAACCTACCGAATCGGTAGTTTCCTTTTCCGACAAAGTAACGTAAAGCTCTACAAGCGACGTAAACCTACCGCCCTGGTCGTTTCCTTTTTCTACAAACTATGTGACATAGAGATGGACTGTCTTTGTAAAAAACGTTATTTTTTCTCTTACTTTGTTACAAACCAACTATTTTATAATGTACATCGATAGTCAAATGCCTAGCCATTCAGTTTTTACAATTTGTGTTCAGTTTGTGCCTCGTGCGGTCGATTTTATGGAAGAGAAACAAGCAAAAAAAACTTCAACCACCATTTTCTCAAAACTAGAATTTTACCTTTACGCCATAATATAAAGTAAAAACATAAAAAAAAGAACATCGTCAGGGTCTTGGCAGATAGGGGGAAAATTTAAGTTTGAGTTTCGGCAATGTCAGTAAGTACTGCGGAACTTGTTTACTAGGTAGTGCTAATGTGTACCACAATCATTTGATCATAAAATTTTCAATTTAATCATCAACCTTTTGAAATCTCATCAAATTGACAATCAAAGTTGGAACTTGTTTACTCGAACTAGGTCTTGGCCTACTCTTTGAGCATTAGCTCTAGTTCGAGGCGTGAGAGGCCTAGACTTTTGCCAAAGTTTTCTTGGCATGACTGACGGCACTTCGAGATCTAGATCTATAATATAATCAAAATCTTTCCTTTCGAGCTTGAAGCACTCTCTTGGTTTTCTTGGTGTAAATGAATGGCACTGACCTCATCTGTATAACACTAGCGATCTAAATTTTCCTTGGCGCGGCTGGAAGTGAACCCTAGTTCGAGAGTACTTTTCCGGTAAGAGGCGGAAATGACGAAATTGACGGAAGTACATTATCACGTCGTATTCGCAATCACGAATTGATAACTGATAATTATAACTGAATTTCTGGAAAAAGTAAAGAGTTTCGGGAAAAAAATTAGCACGACACGTACAGGCTTGATACATTTTACATACATGTGCCAAGTTTCATTTCTCTACGTTGCGTAGTAAAAAAGCCTTTGCGGGAACAAAGTTGGGCCCAAGCATAGATAAATAATATACATAGATAGGACATAGACGCTTCGGGCTGTGTCGGTTTCTCCGGAAATTTCCGAGAAGGCGCCATCTTGGTATTACTGTAGATCCTGATTTCAGTGTTCCCAGATTGGGCGGGAAACCGCGGAATTGGACTGGTTTTGTTCGTGATTTGCGGGTATTTTTTTCCGTGTGCGGGTTTGCTAGTTTTGGGCTGGTTTTGGAAGAGCAGCTAAGCTGGAGTGGAAATTACAGTTTTGATTGAAAAAATCACGAAACCATTTTTTGGGGACAGTCTCTGTGCACAGAGTGATAAAATTCTGGCCTTTGCAAGACTGCCAGTGCCAGATAGTATAACTGTGGGTGATGATGCAAGACTAGTCGCACGTGGTCAGTCCTTTGTTTGAAAGTATAGCCAATCAGGTAAACATGGTCCACGAGGTTGGCATGTGTGTGAACCTAAAAGTAAGGCAGTGGTCATTCTGCAACCTTTGGCATGAGTAACTGACCAAACTATACACTTTTCAGGCCTTAAATTTGGCAGGAAGGTGGCAATTGAACTCTGCTTGTGACCATGATGAGTTTCCTAGGTCACATTGTTGCTGCTCCTGTTGAGGACCTGTACTTTGGGATTTTTTTGAGGGTCCTGGGTTTGTGCTGGGAACACTCTTGTCTATGAGTTCACCATCTTCCACTGGAGGGGTCATCTGCGGTTGAGGTGTTCCAACATCAGGATTGATGTGTATTCTGTTTCTTGTGTAGGTTGTTCCATTACTTAGGATTTTAGCAGATTTTCCTTCTTCCTCTATTGCCACGATTATTCCTCTTCTCCAGGTGTTCTCTTTGTTGTTGAAGAAAGGTAGAAAGTACACTGATTGGCCTTTGGTTAGTGTTGGTAGCTTTCTATCAGTCTTGTTATAGTAGTTTTTGATGGTATACCTTCTCTTCTTTCTTCTTGTCTCAGTATTTTCAGTGCTGTGAGTGTTCAGGTTTTGCTTTGGTACCAGTGCTCTTGTAGATCTCTGGAACAACATTTCTGCTGGACTGATTCCTGTATCTTGTCTTGGGGTATTTCTAAGTTCCAGCAAAGCTTTGTAAATGTCACCTTTTGCATGTTTTGTCTTTTTCATCAGCCTTTTGATTGCTTTCACAGCTGATTCAGCCTTTCCATTAGGTTGGTGATGATGTGGAGATGAACGCTTGTGTTCTATTTCCCATTCAATCGCAAAGTTCTGAAACTGTTCTGCTGTAAATTGAGGTCCACAGTCAGTGATCATCATTCTTGGTATGCCATGCCTGGCAAATTGACTCTTCAGCCTTATGATTGTCTGAGATGCTGTTGTCTTCTGCATGTGTTCCACTTCAATAAAGTTTGAGTAGTAGTCCACTATCACCATGTACTGTCTTCCTTCCAATTCACAAAAATCAATTCCGATTTTCTCCCACGGAGTATTTCCTTCACCGTGTTGTCTCAATGGCTCCTTAGTATTGGCTGGTTTGAATATTTGACAAGTTTCACAGTTGTCTGCCATTTGCTTCAGTTCCGCATTGATTCCTGGCCAAAAAAACTGTTGCTCTTGCTCTTCTGACCATTGAATCATAATCTTGATGTGCATCATGCAATCTTTCTTTGATCTGTTGTCTCATGGTTTTGGGAATTATGACTCTTTCACCCTTTGATAGGAGTCCATCTTGATATCCAATGCTTTCATTCACACTGTGATATGGCTCCAATTCATTCAGGGTGGCGTTTCTATCTGGCCATCCTTCAAGGACATATTGCTTCATTTCTTGAAGAACTAAGTCTTTCTTTGTTTCTCTTCTGATTTGCTCCAGAAGTGCATCTCTAATGTCTATGTGATTGACACCACCTTCCTCCATAGAATCTTTCTCATGGTCCTTAACCTTGTAGGCTCGGCTAAGAGTGTCTGCTAGTTTCAGTTGAGTTCCACTGACATACTGAAACTCAGTGTTGTATCTGTTCAGTCTGATGACCATGTTTTGTAGCCGCCTTGGTGCTTGCCTCAGAGGTTTGTTCAATATGTTCTTCAATGGTTTGTGATCATTCACCACAGTGACATGACGTCCATATGTATATTGGTCGAATTTCTCTAGTCCGACCACCACAGCAAGTAGCTCTTTCTCGATCTGCGCATATTTCTTCTGGCTTTCAGTCATGCTCTTGGATGCATACTCTAGTGGTCTTCCGTCTTGGAGCAGTGCCATTCCTATGCCACCTTTGCTGCTGTCTACTTGAAGTGTTAGTTCTTTTGTAGGATCATAGAACGCCAGCAAGGTATTCTTTGAGATCAATTCCTTTGCCTCGACAAATGCTTGTTGACATTCTGTAGTCCAGGTGAACGTTGCATCCTTTTTTGTCAATGCTCTAATAGGATCCAATGTTCCAGATAGATTTGGGATGAATTTGGTGAGATAATGTATCATTCCACAAAATCTTCTCACTCCTTTTATATCAGTGGGTGCTGGAATTTCACGTACGGCTTGCACTTTCTCTGCATCAGGTTTAATGCCATTCACCGTGATTAAATGTCCTAGAAATTTGATTTCTTCTTTCTTGAACACACTTTTCTTCTCATTCAACTTGATTCCCTTTTCTTTGCATCTTTGTTGGACCTTTCGTAGGTTAGTATCATGTTCCATTTCAGCTTCTTCCTTGGTTCTTCCACGACCATACACAAGGATATCATCTGATACATTTTGGCAGCATGGGAGCCCATCCAGAGCTTGCGTGATTCTTTGCTGGAAGATTTCACTGCTTACCTTCAGTCCAAAAGGTAAACGGGTCCACCTCGTTCGTCCATAAGGTGTTATCATTGTTGTTAGCTCTGAGGATCTGTCATCGAGTCCCACATGCCAATAAGCTTCCTCTACATCAAGTTTGCTGAAACACTTTGCCTCATGTAAATCAGAGAGAATATCATCCAGAGTAGTTAACTTGTAGTGTTCCCTCTTCAGGGCTACATTCAGAGGTTGGGGGTCTATGCAGATTCTGACATCCCCATTCTGCTTCTCCACAATAGTCATCTGACTTACCCATTCAGTTGGTTGGGTAACTGGAACGAGAATTCCTCTTTGTGTGAGTTCATCAATCTTTGACTTGACTTTTTCCTGCAGTGCTATTGGAATTCTTCTGCATGGCAGAATTCTAGGCTTAATGTTTGGGTCAACTGTCAGAGTTGCTGTACCTACTGACTGAGGTTTGGATGCTGAGCTTTGCACTTGTGATATGAAGTGGTCTGTTTTGACTTCAACTAGATAGAATTCTTGAATGGTGTTGATTCCCAACAGGCATGATAAATCATTGTCAACAACAATGAATGTCACCATCTTTGATTCCTTGGATTTTGGATTTGTTGTCTCTAATGTGACTTCTCCAATGGGTTTGGTTGTTGATTTGTTCCACATCGTCAGTCTTGAATTTTTGCATGGCTTCATTTGTTCTTTTCTGACATACCGCTTGTTGATAGTGTTTATGTTGGCCCCTGTGTCAATGATAAATCGCACGTCTTGATTGTTCACTTGGAGTAAGGCAGTGCATCCCTTGCTGTCCACTCCATTGATTTCAACGTGTAAGAGGAATCCATCATCTGATTCTGACTCGCTGGTCTCCTGAACATTGCGAATTGATTTTGCTCTTGAACGACATTGTGCTGCAACGTGATTTTTCTTCTTGCATTTGGAACATTCCTTTCCAAACCCTGGACATTTCAATTTCGATGCATCATGACTTCGACCGCAAAATTTACAGTTTGTGATCTGTGATGGGAGTGTAACTTTCTGCTTTCCACTGTATTTGCTTGTACCAGGTTTAGAATGCCTCTTCTTGGCATCTGATTGCACCCTATGTACTTCAGACGTTGCTGATGAATTCATTTCAGTCATCTGTTTCTGTGCCGCTTCCCCAGTTCTACAAATATCAATCGCTTTCTGTAGATTCAGATCTTGTGTCTGCAGCAGTTTTCTTCTGGTTGAGTCGTCTTTGATTCCTGTGACAATCCTGTCACGCAATACACTTTCTTCTACCTGCCCATAGTTGCAAGTTTTCATCAGCTTTCTGAGTGCAGATAAGAAGTGTTCGAATGTCTCCTCTTTTTTGGCTACGCATGTTGAACATGTACCTTTCGTAGGTTTCATTTGTCTTGCCCTTGCAATATTGTTCAAATGCATCTAAGATGTCTGTGATGGTTGGCTCCTCTACCATTTGGAACCCATCGTATACGTCCATTGCCTCCGACCCTATGACTGTAAACAACACAGCTCTCTGCCTGGCTAACGGTTCTGTGTCTAGATGTGCAGCTATCAAATAGTTCGACCAATCACGTCGAAAACGTTGCCAGTTGGCGTGCATGTTACCTGACAGTTCTAGTCTGGCTGGAATAGGTATCTGTTGCTTCGTTGCTGCCATGATTCTTGATAGATCTAGGTTAGTTGACTTGAAGTCAATTGTTTCTTGTGTGAGTGTGAGAGTTTATCCCACCGCTGCCACCATGTTGATTCGTGATTTCAGAATGTTTATTTCCCTTAGTTGCATGCCAGATATGATGTTACCACAGTATGCCAAATACATATATAATAGTATGCCAAATAGTAACATGATTATTGTAATCTCAACAATGATAACTACAAAAACATGGATATTATTGGAGTATGACTGTACTTGTATGTCACTTTCACTTTAAGAGGTTGGTAAGCTCTAGCTCCTGACACACCAATACAACATTAAAATTATGCCATATAGTTTTTCATTTTTAAAACTACTAGCTTTTAAATCTGACCAGTCTGACAGCAAATTCTGACAGGCCTCTCAAAAAGGCAAATGACAATGGCCTTAGATAAGATAAGATAATATAAGATAAGATAAGGTAAGATAAGATACATTTTTTTCGCCCTTGTACAAGGAAATTTGTTTTTATCATTGAATACATAACAATACAGTTACAGAAACAAAAATTATGATATATATGGCGCACACACACATATATACACACCCACTAATAAATAAACAAAATTAACAGTGCACACAATATGCTTCCGTTACTAAAAGACACTGACCTGACACGGAAGACAGGATTCAACTGTACACAGATTACGATCACGATGACGGCATTATTGTAACATCCTAGTTGATGATGGAATAAACGATTTAAAGTAGCGCTCAGTTTTAGTTTTCTTTGACAACAGCCTTAAAGTTCTTACAGTGACTATTCCACTCGGGACCACCATCTGTAGAAATTTTAAAAGAGGACCCCTAAATTCAGAAATTTCAGACCCATCAGTCTGAATCTTTCCAGCCCTGTTGACGGTACCTAGAACTGCATGTAAAAAAACAAAATTCGGATACCCGGACACCTGCCAGCCCTGCGGCCGTCAAATAAAACAGACGGTCGACTATAGGAAACGAATAAAGTGGGAGAGAACTGCTTTAATAGTCTTTGTCATGAGTCAAGTGTTATTAGATCTCACGCAGAGCCGTGAGTTGTTTTTTTTTTTACCATGGCCATGAGAAATTGGCTGGTGGCCTTGAGCGGTCCTCGCGAATTATTGTTGGTGAGTAAGAAATTGCAAAGTTAAACTGTTAGATTCACGCTTTTGGGTTTTGGGTGTTCGTGATTAGAAGTAAGGCAGTGAGGGTGAGATACGGTGGGGATGTTTGACATTGTTAAGTATGACTGGACAAGTTTGGCACGTTAACTGGCTGGTAGAATAGTGCAGACGTATTCCTACATTCAAAATGGTGGGATTTTTCGGCCAATGCGATTGCTGAACTAATTTTGCCAGCGGACTAACCCTGCTGGGTATTTGGCCATATGAAAGATCGTGTAACGCTGAAATTCAGGGAATACAGACGAGCAGAAGCATCGTGCCGTGATGTATCTCCGGTTGGCCAGTACCTGAACTGAGTGGCACGAAGCCTAGTCCTTTGTCATCGGACTGAAGGAGCCTAGAGAGAGAAAGCTCATAGAAAGAAAGGTTTTGGTTGGACTGACCTTAAGAGTCCACGCTGCGCTCTTCTGATGTTCGCGCCTAATAGCTAGGCGTGACCAACGGTAACTCATCTTTTCACTAGAAATTGATAGAAGTTCAGAGATAGGGAGGAAACCCACAGCCTCGTAGGAAGTCTGAGAAGTCCACAGCTTGGACTCGACGAACGAGTGTATTGTTAGCTTGTGTCTCATTACGGGACGAGCTCACTGATAATTGATATGAATGTTAGAGTCATTAGCTGGATAGAATTATATGTACAAGCTTCTTAATACCTGCAAGCCGAAATCGTGCTTCTGTAGACTTTGAATGTACTGGGCTTTCCTAGCATTCAGTGTACCTTCAGAACCCATATTATTTCTGGAGAGTTTGTCTGGCGACTGGCCAGTGGCGACTCAACTACTATATAGATTGATATTTTATTTTTCTTATAATATAATAATAATAATAATAGTTCGTCCATCAGGTATGATGATGACCTTAACAACACTAGAGGAATAAAGAACAGAAATTGTTGAGAATTTCAACACATGGACAATAAAGAGAACTAAAGGACACAGAGGACAGAATGGAAAGACTGTTCTTTTATGACTTATGGCTTCTCATGTGACTGATAAGTCCTATTTTTGCCCTGCAGACCCTTCCGCATAAATGACAAGAGTGCTCCGTTGGTTCAGTACCACTGGGCATTTTCTTGCGCCGTTCTCTTTTTTTGATAGCCTGCTGGACTCTGTCAGCTTCCCATGCTTTGCAGCCTCTGGTAAGGGCCGCCCTCCAATTTGCACGATCAAGCGAGAGCTTTTCCCACTCACTCACATCAATGGCAAAGGCCTTCAGTGATTGCTTGAGAGTGTCTTTGTAACGTCTCTTTGGGGCCCCAACATTCCTCGTTCCATTGGAGAGCTCAGAGAAGAAGATTTGCTTAGGGAGTCTGGAGTCGGGCATTCTGACAACATGTCCTGCCCAACGTAGCTGAATTTTTTTCAGGTGGCAGAAGATGCTCAATTCCTTGGCACGATTGAGGACCTCAGTGTCTGGAATTTTATCCTGCCATTTGATCCTTAGGATCTTTCTAAGGCAGGCCAGATGAAAGTGATTTAGCTTTCTGGCATGCGATTGGTACACTGTCCAGGTTTCAGCCCCATAGAGTAGGGTGGGAAGGACCACCACAGCAATGTACACTTTCAGCTTAGTGTCTGTGCGAATGCCGGCGACATCCCATACTCTCTTTCGAAGCCTGCCAAATGCAGAGCTGGCTTTGCTGATTCTTGAGAGAATTTCAGTATCAACACGAGCCGCGGAAGACAGTGTACTGCCAAGATAGGTGAAGTTCTCCGACACCTTCAGAAGACTGTCATGGACTTTGATATTTGGGGTCACAGGATACTTGTCGTCTGGAGTAGGCTGATGGAGCACTTCCGTCTTCTTTGTGCTTATTGTGAGGCCAAAGTTGTCACAGGCACTAGAGAACTTATCAACACAGTTTTGCATGCTATCCTCATCGTGTGCCAGAAGTGCACAATCATCAGCAAATAGTAGGTCACAGACTTGATTACTTTTGGTTTTGGTTTTTGCCTGAAGTCTCCTGAGGTTGAATAGACTGCCATCAGTTCGGTACTTGATGCTTACCCCTTGAGGAGGAGAGCTAAAGGCTTCTTGTAGCATTGCAGAGAACATGATGCTGAACAGAGTTGGGGCTAAGACACAAGCATGTTTTACCCCATTTGTGATAGCAAAGGGCTCTGAAACACTGCCGTTGCTTTTGACTGCAGCTTGCATGCCATCATGAAACTGGCGCACTATTGTGATGAATTCGGGTGGACACCCAAACTTCGCCAAGATTTTCCAGAGGCCTTCACGACACACTGTGTCAAATGCTTTTGTGAGGTCAACAAATGTGATATACAGCGCTTTATTTTGTTCCATGCATTTTTCCTGAATCTGTCTGGCAGCAAAAATCATATCCGCCGTTCCCCTCTCTTTACGAAAGCCACATTGGCTCTCGGGAAGCAAGTCATTTGACGAGAGGTGATCAAGAAGGCGATTCAGAAGCATTCTTGCCAATATTTTGCCAGCAATTGAAAGTAGAGAGATTCCCCGATGGTTGTCACAGACTTGGCTGTCCCCTTTGTTTTTGTACAGATGGATGATTGAAGCATCTTTGAAGTCCTGTGGCAGCTTCCCTGCTTTCAACATATGATTGAACAACTCGGTCAACCTTTCAATAAGATTTTCTCCACCGAAGGCATACACCTCAGCAGGAATTGAATCCACGCCTGGTGATTTGTTAAAGGACATCTGATTTGTGGCAGTTCGGGTCTCATTTGCTGTGAATGGCTTGGCAAGAGCTGCATTAATAGGAGTCTGAGGGAGGCGGTCAATGGACTCAGTATTTATATTTGATGGCCGATTTAGCACACCTCCGAAATGTTCTGCCCAACGCTGAATAATGGCATTCAATTCAACAATGCGTGTTGAACCATCTGACGCAAGAAGTGGCGTAGTGCCAGAGCGGGATGGTCCAAACACAGCTCGGAGGCTCTCAAAGAACTTTCTAGTGTTGTTTGTGTCGGCATATTTCTGAGTTTCTCTTACTCGCTCTTCAAGCCAGTCATTTTTCATTTTCCTCAGCTTCTTCTGGAGTACACCCTTACATGCACGCAGTGCATCAGCTTTTGCTGTGGAAGAGGGGTCACTGCAGTGAGCTTGGATGAGACTATTTTTTTCTTTGATGAGCACTTTGATTTCATTATCATTATCATTGAACCAGTCCTGGTGCTTGCGGACAGGAAAACCAACTGTGCTGCTGGCGCAAGAGTGTACAGTCGTATTTAGGTCAGTCCAGCTCTGTTCAATGTTCTCAGGGTCAAAAGTCACGCAATCGAATTTTGAGGAGAGTTCTGATAAGAGCTCGCTCTGTTTCTCAGCTGAGCAGAGTTTTGAAACATTTAGGCGTCTAGGTGGCGCTTTCCCTTGAGGGCGTCTATTGCGCCTCAATGTTAGTCTGAGCTTGCAAACAATGAGTCTGTGGTCAGTTCCACACTCGGCACCACACATCGCCTTTGTTACAAGGACATCCTTTCTGTCAGTCTTCCTCACAATGACATAGTCTATGGGATGCCAATGCTTTGAGCGGGGATGCATCCATGACGTTCTGTTTCTCACGGGGAGACTAAAATTTGTGTTGGTAATGAACAGGCCAAATTCAGCGCACAAAGTAAGTAAGCGCAACCCATTGTTATTGCATGAACCAACTCCATGAGGGCCCAAAACATGTGGCCACGCTGAGATTTCGGAGCCAACCCTAGCATTGAAGTCCCCCAAGACAATCAGCTTATCAGCTGCCGGGACAGAGCATATGACAGATTCTAGATCAGAATAGAACTTGTCTTTGGCTTCATCTGGGTTTGTCATGGTGGGCGCATATGCGCTAATGAGGGTGCCTGACTGGCTTTTCCCAAGTGGGATCCTGAGTGTCATTAGCCTGTCATATATTCCAATTGGCATGGACTGCAAGTTTCTGACAAGGTCATTTTTAATTGCAAACCCAACACCATGCTGTCTCGGTTCGACTGCACCCTTGCCTTTCCAGAAGAAGGTGTATCCACCACTGAGCTCTTTGAGTTGGCCACTATCAGGGAGTCTGGTCTCACTGAGTGCCACTATGTCCAGGTTGTACCTGCTGAGCTCAATCTCAATAAGTGCAGTGCGTCTTTCCGGGTTGTTTGAGTTGTCCTGTAGTGTGCGTATATTCCAGGCTCCTAGCCTGAGTAAGCTGAATTTCTTTTTGTTTCGACCGCAAAAAGGGATCCCCACTGGTCGCGGTATACCAGTCAGGGTGATGTGAAGTGGGCTTTCTTTAGGGCACCTTTTCTAGCCCTTTCCTCAGCTGAGGTGAGCAGTGCTATCCTTAAATAAGGCTGCTCAGCTACTGTGGGTGCTGCCTCCCCACGCCTCCACTTCAATCGACGATGAAGCGACCATAGCCCACAGCCACCAACGTGTAGGTCTGTGCTAACAGCTTCCAGTCTATCCAAACCTGATGCCACCGCACTCGCCCATCGCCGTTGGAATTTTGAGAGGAAAGAAGACGAGACAAAGATGAAAGAAGACGAGGTGAGTGTTAAGACTGGCGCAAAGAATTTGTTTTTAGTGAGAAAGAGCTGCGCAAACATCAGACTCACTGTCTCGCCTGGACACAACTTATCCAAGTGGCAAGACAGGGTCAAGACGGCTGGAAATGTATCCAGGTGCAGGAGGATGCCAGAGGGACAGTCATATTGCCTGACCGGCTGCCTGTAGGCTACTCCACAGCCTCGCAGTCCACACTGACTAGGGTGAAAGACCCAAACCAAAGAACACCAATACTGGTGGATGCTCTGTGTCACGATATCCAGGCCAGAGTGACGGTATATTGCCATCTGCCCTATCAATCAACCACTGGCCTGCTGCCGCCAGCTTCGAAGCTGCGTCCGGGAAGTTTGCTCAATTCTTCGTCTGTGATTTAGGCAAACAAGCCTATGACCACACCGCTACCGGGGGCCAATATGAAGGACTCAAGTACTGAGGGTCACATTGTGCCCTAGCATGTGGCCGTTGGGTTAGATGAAACCTCCTCCGCCCTGGCCGTTTGCACCGACAGGTGCACGCCCACTGATACCATTCTTATAATATACCATGTGGATATTGAGTGCAGTACAATTGATAGAAATATAATCACATAACTATGCTACATTAAGTTAATAAGTGGAAGCTTTGTTTTTTTTGGCTATACTCTTGTTATTTAATAATTTCTTGTGTGTTTGTCTCCGAGTGTGAGTTAGCTGCCTCTCGTTCAGTCACTACATCTCCAAAAACATTAAATCTGCTCGTGAGAGTCTTACTTTTAAAACAGGCTCCAAAGGAATACAGTCAGCTGGTGAATTTATATTAGGTGTATGGATGGATCCAACCCCTGCAAAAGACAATGGTTACTACACATGATTCTCTCCCTCCTCTCTAAATTCCAGCCGCTCCGTTTTTCCACGTTCTGCAATTCTTTTCGCGCCTACCAACACAGAAGACAATACAGATGACGAGACAAAGACAACGAGAAAGAGGAAACATTGAACATCAAGAGTAGGAGGTCAAGAGCAACAGGCAAATGAGCACGACAAGCCAAAGAGCTGATCCTCCTATTACATCTGTAAACTCATTTGGATAAAAACTTACTCGAGTTGTTGCATCACCAAGAAAGACTTGAGTTGGAACCTCAAACACGCCAGTCTAAGCCAGAATCATTATAGGCAGAGCTTAAGTACTAGTTGTCTGTGCTGGGGTGTCAACTGATATCCTTAAAAACAAGAACTGAAAGTGACAGCTTGCAAATTGGATATCGATCACAATCTGTCTTCTTAGAAGACTTACTCAATCATGTTTCACACTGAATGACATTAGTGTAAGCCACTGAATAAACTAAGTGCATTTATTAGTTTAATATTTATTTAACAAAGAAAGAAAAATCTAAAGAGAATAGATCTCGTACAAACATTCACGGACATTTTTTGATAAGCTTTTTTGTTGCTCACATTGTGACTTTCTTCGGATAATTTCGCCCTTGCAAAAGTATATACTTTCTAATGTTTGTTGGACTTCTTGAAAAGGAATGACTTATCAAAGGAATGACATTCAATACCACATCAAAGGAGGAACTCCCAATTAATGCACAAAATATCTGAAATGAGTGTCAAATCGAAAGATTGATAGAACATAGTAAAGCCAAAAAATGCATTTGATATGGGCCCAATGACAGTTTGGTATTTCATCAAGCAGGAAAGTGGGTTAAAGTCAACAAGACCAAAGACTGCTGACGTGTAAAACGGTGGTGCAACATTTTGTTTTATTGTTCGGTTTGGATTGTGGGAATTTATTATATATTAAAATACATTTGCTTCAAATGTTGAAGAGGCAATAATTGTATATATTATGGAGTTCCCACCTCTGTGTTCGATCAAGTTGATCAGACATTTTTATCAGTATTAGACCTCCTATGGCCATGATTATTAAGTTTTATTTTTTTTTTTTGGTTCCTCTCAGAATATGCCCGCATGCTGCACTGCAAACAAAAACACCAGCGTGTCCTTCAAAGTTGTACAGTAGACTTGTAGTTAAGTTTTCGACGTTCTTTTGATTACAACAAGCAGTGGCGGATCTACTATGAACATAACGAAGCTTCCACTTATGCTTCAAGAACCCTAATCCCAGAGGGGTCCTGGCAGACCACTTTTTTTAACGACTGAATCTTGTACTTTGCCCCATTGTTGGCAGTTTGCGAAGGGGCCCCCATAACAGTTAAAGCCACCAGTGATTACCATGAAACTGTTCATAAACAAAGGGGACAGTATTCAGTGTCACGAGTGGAGTGAGTGCAATTAAGGGGATTGCTACAGAGCGGGTGTAGAGTAAGAAGGGCTCACAGTAGACAGCAAGTTAAGCGTGCTGTTGTGAGTAGTGGGGGAGGTCTGAATGAGGCGAAAGCGCGGTATTACTATCACTGCAAGTTAGAAGGTCCTACGGAGCGGACCTGTGATAAGAGCCCATCGGGCGGACATAAAGGGAGCAGTCGAGAAGACTAGTGAGAAAGTCTTTCCAGTAATGACTGGTATGTAGAACGTTGATTGATTATTATGATTGATGTATTATATTATATTCGTCTATTACCATGATGTGAATAAGTATATGTGAGGAATGTGGAAGCCCTTGATATTGGATATAGCAATGTGCGCCACGAGCGATAGATGAAAGTGAGTTCATGGATTTGTAGCGCGAGTGAGTAGTGTGTACTCCGATGGAGGTGTGTTACCGTAAGATGTGTGGTGAGTGAAAGGTGAACTAGTGTGTGTACGCTTCATGGATTGTAAGGAGAGGTGGAGTGAATAGAAATGGTAGGGTATTATACCAATGTAATGTTATTCTTGTAGGTGTCGGGGACGGGCCGAAGAGCCACCTCGATGAGCACAAGTGATAGGCCAGCATAGGGCCGGAGGCCATACATAGGCCAGAAGTGAGACTGTCGGGGCAGGACAGTAGAGGCACATAAAGTCGTGGCAGTCGGGCCACGGACAGGGACGTAGATATGAGAGTGAATGAGATACTATATTATTGCCATGATGATGGGCGAGTGAACTGATAAGTTGTATGGCAATAGGAAGGTGATGTTGAGAGACTGCGGTGCCAGTGAATCATTAATGTACTATTAAGACCCTGAGGGGAGAGGCTGAGGCCGAAGTGCCTTTAGGAGTAACTACCGGATTGTGGATCCGAGGGAGAGTGTGTGTGAGAATAAGGCCGTTGTACGGCAGTTCATTTCAATAATATAATGTATGTAATTGCGCTATTATATGTATAATCAGGTTTAATAAATGTGTGAGTCTGATGGGTTGTTTTGTTAAGTGTTAAACTTGGTTGTTCGTGATTGTCGTCCTGTCATAAACTATTACATCTCCCAGTCTGGGATTTGTGACATTCAGTATTGTGTAACTACGGAGAAATTAAGATGATTCACGTAACAACAAAACGATTAAATTCACATTATGCCCTCTGCAACAGTTCAACTATTCATTCAATGTTTCAAGTGATTTTTCTTTTTCATTCTCTTTACAATTCATAATGGGCAATATTTTTTTTTTATTATTATCATTGTTATTAATTTTGCCTCGGGATTAAATCGAGGGCAGCATCGTAAACTATCGTAATTCGACATTAAAAAAAAAAAAATTAAATTTGATATTTTGGTACTCTTTAGCCCCTGGCTTCCGTTATGTTATATTATAAGCTGGGGCTTAGCTTCTGAAAACTTAGGATTTAACTAACGTTTTCAATATATTCAGTCTGATACGAAAGTTATGCAGTTTTTATTCTCCAGATTTTTTTTAATAAACCCAATAACGAAACTTCCACCCGAGCACAGAAGAATGGAGAAGATTGGCGGAATTCTACATCCCGCAGGGAACAAATCCTAAAAGGAACGAGAAAAAGATTGGTCTGTCTCATTAAATACATAGCCAAAATCCTTTTCTATATTATAATCCTACAACTTAGTTTGTTAAAATAACAAATAAATAAAACTGAACTTTTTAATGTATTACCATTAAAATGGCGTGTGGTTGGTGAACACCATAGAATAGAAAGAATGCCACTTTCCGTGACTACAGTAAGTACGAACACCGCCATTTTGGATGAAATGCAACTTTTCTTGACTTGATCGATGGTAAACAATACCCTTTTGTGCATTTCCATGGGGAGTAAGAGCTTACAAAAGGCTCTAAATAGTTTTAATCAACCCAAAAAAATTTGAACAAACCACAGTAAACACATACGCACACTGTCGTTGGTGGAGACAATCTCTTTCAATTCTTGTTATCGCCATGGCCTAATTTCGCGATTCGGCGGAATCAAAGATAATAGAAATTACATGAAGACATCGTTGCTCGCATGCTTAGTTATGAACAATTAATCGCATACAAAATGGCGCAAGGTAGGTAATATTGATGAAATATTCATGCCTTGTGTCGCTTCTGGTAGTATCTCTACTCTGTGGCGAGCATAATTATATGGCAGAGAGTCTCCTCGTGTCCGATCGATCTGTTTTATATTCCGTCTTGATTGTCTTGCTGTTTGTTAGTACAATGTGGTCATTGCCTTGTCGACTCGCTTTCTCCAAACCTCCAAACTGTAAACTTTCTAACCATTAGGTTTACAATCAATATCAGGTGCCTGTGTAGGTTCGGGGAGGGGGGGGGCAAGGAGAGGAGGAGATGGGTAAGGCTGGTGATGGTTGATTGTAACTGAAAAAAGAAAGCAAGCTATAAAACATGATCGGCCTGCTCTTTACGATTTCCAACTGTCAAGGTATCTTTAACTTACGCAACGTGCACACAAGCGATCCGAATTTTTTCGTCCTTATCTGAGAAGACTAGGTACTCGATCCTACCCCCCAATTGGACTAGGGGCACGAAAATATGAGAAAAATCCCAAACCTCCAACGTGCAACATGCCTGCACCGGTCGGGTTCTGAACCCAGTACCCTTGGCATGAGAGGCGAGCACCTTGCCTCTAGAGCACCTTGTCCCCTTGTTACAGTACTCTGCAGTAATGGTAGTTATTTAGGTCAAAAATTGTGGATTTTCGTGGTAAAGGCAAAACATTTTTGCATCATATTTGCTGATGGGCATACTAATAAGTATGGATAATTCCGATATCTGAGATCCCAAATGCGGTTTAAGTGTTGTAGCTACTGTAAACAGTCAGCCAGGTTTGTTATTGTTGTTTGGGCCAAGCTTCCGTTTCCGGAAGCTATTAGCTAACCTATCCCGGTCTTGATTTGACTCGCTTGACCAAAAGTCATGTGATCACGCCTGCTGGCGTCTGCTGTGACCTACTCACGGCTCACGCGCGTGCTCTGCAAATCCAACACCTCTCTCTTCATCTTAACTGGTCTACTCATTATCATAAAGTCCATAATGAATACGGTATCAATGAAATGTAAGGAAAAGGCACACAAGACAAATCTACACATAGATCATAGTCACAGTGCTGAATTAAAGGAACCTAGAAATAATAATCATCCAACAATAACCTTACAAACCCACGGAAGAACAAGTTAAAGTAAAGAAATAACTTGGTTATAATTCTTGCCCATTACTCTCTCTCTCTCTCTCTCTCCCTTAAGAAGGATACTTTGAGCCTGAATGGCACCAACTGCAGATTAAGAATAACGATCTAGATCTGGCTATCTCTGATCCAAGTAGCGGGACTTAGACCACACCCTCCAGTAGTACTAATCTAGATCTAGATCTATTTGTTAGTACTTCACATAAAATCAGTCTGTCATAAATTACAGTTAAATGTTTCCATTTAATTACATGAACTAATCATGCGCGCTAGCGTTGATAGCATTCTAGAACCTTACACCCTTTCTCTGCAGGATACTGATAGATACCAAGATAGAAACTTAGTAAGATAAACTTTACCATAGATTGTTAGATGCTAGCCTGGTTGCCTAACCAAGCTGGACAAAGTTCGTCAAACTTCCAAGTATCATCCAATCATTATTATTTCACATCATCTAAATATTATTAAATACCAGAACTAAACCCATTAATGCCATCGGCACCCTCATAGGGTGCAAACATATTGCAGTCGATATTTTGCCCCGGAAGGCAATTTATTGGTTTGTTTAGCTTCAAGTCTACTGAGGACATGTTTGTAGACTAATTTATATCAGAAGGTGTTACCTCCCTTGTGGTCCATGCGCTTTGGGGCAGCCATTTTTTGTGTGGATGAGAGAAAACATGTCAGCACCGACTACAAGTACACGAAGGTAAGTGAGGATTACTTATTCAGTACATTTTTTGAGAAGAACGCAGTGTTATAAGAAGTTTATATATCATGGATATCAACTATCTTACTAGATGAGAAAATCCAGTAACTTTCCCATTGAACTTTTGGGTCAAAAAAGTGTGCACCCTGTGAGGGTGCGGGTGGCATGGGAGGGTACGTGTCAGTTTCAAGGTTGGATTATTGTAAACAGATAAAAGTAATTCCATTGCAGAACTATGTGAATGTACTTTGATGAATGGAGATCAGATCTAGCATTGTGCTTCAATGCTGATTAGCTACACAGAGGTGGGCGGTATCGATACCACCTAATTTGACAATCTTGTCCTATAAAAGGCAGGTTTAGTGTAAAATGAATGTGTAGAGTACAGTGTAGGCACATATTCCTATATAATTATGTGATAATTATTATTTTTAAATGTGTACTCTAATAATTGTTTGTGCCGTTGTTTCTTCTCTATGTTTACCTAACTTGATTGGCCCACCCTCCTCCCGCATACACTTTCTCCATCTCTGCATGCATTTAGTGCACATTGTAAGTGTGAGTGCATGTGCTTCATTTTTATCTGCATGAACTTCATTTTTTCATGTTTTATGTCTTCCTCAGATTCAATGCTCATGAGGTCATGTCCATGTTAGAGGATGAAAACTTTGCTCATGCAGAGTTGTATCTGACCCCTCCTGGTGCTCACTCCGATGGGGACAGTGGGGAAGAGGACGGTGGTAATTTTGACAATCTTGGTCCCGGTCAGTTGAATGCGGAGGCTGGGTATGTGGCTCATTTAGATGACAGAACTGAGCATCGGGTTGGTGATGGTGATGATGATAATGATGATGATGATGATAATGATGATAATGATGATGATGAAACTGTTCCTGATACCAATAACGCAGCCAGAGAATGTCCTCGGACAAGAAAGGAAGATAGGCGTTGGAGGGTCGCGGACATCCACCCTCATCACCACAGGGATGAAGAAAGGCCTTCACAGAGAAAGCCAGAGTTTCTGGGCCAGGGCCTGAGCCCGGTGGATCTTTTCCGCTTGTTCTTTGATGATGACATGGTGGAGTTTCTCAATCATGACAGTGCAATATGCAACAGAGGGACAGGGGTGAACATGGCTGGAGTGTGGACATCGATGAATGGGGATGCGGTCCAAGAAGTGGTGGTGGCCATTCTTTGCCTATGAACTGGACATGGCCGTACAGAATGCTTGGATTCTGTATAAAAAGTCAGCTTTGTACGCCACAGAGCCACTGGATTTGTTGGGATTCCGACGCCTCATTGTGAGAGTCCTTCTCATGCGCCACAAGAAGGGCATTCACCGGTCCATGTCGCGTCGGCCTCAACCACAAAAGAGGAGGATTCTAAATCAGAATAGGTATGATGGCAGAGACAATTTCATGGTGGACCATCCAACGCAACGACGATGTGCACTGTGCAAAAAGAACACCAGGAAAGCATGCAGAAAATGCGATACTGGGCTCCACGCACATTGCTTCAACGCATTTCATGGAATTCAATAGATATCAAGTTGTTTGATAACATTACTGCATCTTAAGTGGAAGCAAAAATTTCAAGTCAATTCACTGTTTTCATTAAAAATTGGTTAAAATTATCAGATGAAATCCTACTGTTAATTTTGTTCTTTCTGTTGTTGTTGTTGATAATGTTATTGTTGTTGTTGTTGTTGTTGTTGTTTTTGTTGTTGATGATGATGATGATGATGATGATGATGATGGTGGTGGTGGTGGTGGTTGTGGTGGTGGTGGTGATGTTTGAGGTGGTATAAGTGAATGAAATAGGTAAACGAAGACCACTACCTGAAAAGTATGAATAAAATAGTTTTGACTGTCAAGCACCCTCTCGTGCCATCGGCACCCCTCTAGGGTGCAGTCTAAAACAACCCTACTGTAGGCAGATGGCGTAAAAAAACCAACTGAAACGTCATAACAGGACTCAATTTGTCACAAAAATGCACAAATCACAAACATTAGGTAACTCTTTTTATATGTGGGCATTAATGGGTTAATGGGTACAACTTACGTGAATTAACCAAATGAATTTGCACTTGATCTACATCATCAGAGCTGGCACTTCACCAATCTTGAAATATAAATTATACAACTTCTTTTAGCTTAGTCTGGACAGAATAACACGCCCTGCTGTCTTGAAGACTTGGGTGGAACTGACTGACCCACGCTATCATCTATGCGTTACCCAAACTCGCGCAACCCATTTACTCCTTGACAGTCACTAAGTGCAAATTCTAATAAAACATTAAAACAAATAAAAACAATTTTAAAGAACTACCCTCTTGCTCGTGTATGTTCCAAATACACTATCTCAATGAAGTATTACTTAACAAGATAAATACTAAACAAACTTATAATGTAGTGATACATAACAAGTTTCTACTTCTGGCACCAGGGATGGTCACTTAAATTGACCCATCCCGGACAATACAGACAACGCTAAGACTATGGTTTAAAATTGGCGCAGTGAGTACATCAGTTGGCAATGTTACTCAACACTGCCTGACTCATGTCAAGTGCACGATCAAACAATAAGGGGAGATTATCCAGATAGTTTCTGTGTGGTTACTTCCCCTTGACCATGTCTAGTGATCTAGCTAGTCAAAATAACGGGTTTATCTCCCTTTCACTGCAGTGAGCTATAAGTAAATCAGCCCTGTAATGGTTCACCCCATTACATAAATTACAGAAATGACAAATCATTTTTGGGCTACAGTTACAAACTATCAACTCCTTTCTCACTTTTGGTGTCAGAGAGTCAGTACGAGGTGTGAGATGCGTAATTACAAACATCCCCTCATTTGTATAAATATTTCCTTTGTGAGACTTGTGAGTACCAGTGGGCAAAGACTTCACTTGCCTCAAAATATCATAAAAACCACAGAAAAACAACCTTTTCTTTTTGCCCAATTTTGACTTCACTTGCCTCAGTATACTTTCTGACAGCTCACAAGTTGTTCCAGTATACATATCAGGTACGTCATGGGATGTCATTGTAATTCATTTTCATTTTCTAATGACCTTGTATTCATAGCTTTCTCTTATGACCAGCGACCACCTATAATGACAGTGCACTAAAAATCAGTCAACAAGCCAGAGTTTTTCCGGCTCGGAACCGATCAGTCGATATGCCACAGTTCTGCCATTTCACTAGAGATCAGTCAACAGATCACAGTTCTGTCAATGCACTTGAGATCAGTCAACACACCAACGTTCTGGCATTGCCCTAGAGATAAGACAAACTGCCACAATTCTGTCAGTTGGCGAGAGATCAGTCAACATGTCACATTTCTATCATTGCTCTAGAGATCAGACAACACGCCACAGCGTTCAGTCACTGTACTAGAGATCAGTCAAAATGTCACAGATCTGTCAGTGCACTAGAGATCAGTCAACGTACTACAGTTTTGTCATTGCACTGGATATCAGTCAACATGCCAAAGTTCTGTTATTGCACCAGGGATCAGTCAACATCCCACAGCTCTGTCATTGCAATAGAAATTAGTCAAGATCCCAAAGTTCTCTCAGTGCACTATAAAGATCAGTAGACAACAAGCCACAGTTTTTCCCGATCGGATCAGTAAAGAGATAAGGAAAAAATACCACAGTTCTGTTAGCCCCTAAGAAATAAGTCAACATGCCATAGTTCTGTCATCGCCCTAGAGATCAGTTAAAACACTGACAGTTCTGTCATTGCGCTGTTGATTAGTAAAAAAAAAAGTAGCAATTCTGTCTGCGCTAGAGATTTGACACACTATCATTGTTCTGTCATTCAGAAAGGTAATGATTGGTCAAAATTAAAAACTTGGTTATTGGAGATATATGTTTATCGTTAATTTTTGGTTTAGTCTCACCACCTGATGAGAGGAATCACCCCGGGCAAGGACCTTGACTACTTGATTAGAGGAATCACCCCATGAAAAAACGTTGACCGCTTGGTGAAAGGAATCGCCCCATAGAAGGAAGTAGACCATCTGATCAGAGGAATGACACTATGAAAAGGACGTTGACGGCTTCTTTAGAGGAATTATCCTATGTAAAGAACGCTGACCGCTTGGTTAGAGGAATCAATCCGTGGAAGGGCGTTCACCATCTGGTCAGAGAAATCACTCTGTGGAGAGACGTTGATCACTTTTTAGAGAAATCACATCGAATTTATTATGACAATCAGTTGTTTGGCACTGGTTCAATCGGACAAGATTACTATTATACATAGAGCTATGCCGATAAACTAGAGCGGGAAGTAATTCAAGTCATTGTTCATCCTATGGTGCCTCTAACGCGAGACAAAAGGAGGGCAAGCTTTAAACAAAAAATATTTTAAAATGGTGCGCACTTTTGTGTGCTCTTGTGTGGGCTGCAGCTGATAGTCCCCGTGCCCTTCTTTTGTCTAGAATGGGGTATGCTAGATGGCAACCCGAATTGCCGCCATCTTTTAGTGTGAGGAAGAGAGGCGGTGCCCCTGATCTGGGTGATCTCTCTTAAATAATGTATAGCTCTGTCCAGTTACGTTACACTAGCTGAGGTCCCTGGCCCTGTCCAGGATAAATTGGTTTGAATATTCGTTTCAGGTGAACCATGAATCGAAATAGATCTAATTTCTAAATGATGGCGAAACAATAAATTCCCAATTAAAAAAACTACAGAGATTTGAGACTTCTATTAAAAACTGTGCACTCTTACATCCATTCTGTTGCACCATATAAAATTTGAAGTCTGAATATTGAGTGGTTCAGAATCCTCTTGCAACGAAAAATCTCAAGTCCACAAATATCTATATTAATAAAACTGAAACCTTACGACAATCGCAGCGCGCCTTTTGCTACTCCTCTGTTAATGCTGATTCGGTGGCCCTCAGATTTTATACAACGCTTAGTATAGACTGTCATCGTGCCCCCAGCACAGAAAATAAAAAAATAATTAATAACTCGCATAACGTTTGTATTAGTTTCTAAGTTGAGACACATTGACGTTCGGTCTATTTTTTCGGCAAATTAATGTAGATAGGATTGGTTCCGGTATAGACTGTATCACAGTCACAAAACAACTTCCGGTTAGGACTGGTTAGAATGATGAGATTGAGTTCTAAGGCTCTCAAGTATAAAATTTTGTGTGTTCTCAATGTGCCTATACTGGGAAAAAGAAAGGGTCTGGAATTGGGAGATTGACGCAGCAGGGCCAAAAGTAAAGGTTTGTGTTTTCAATATGCCTAAGAAAATATATTTCTTTTCCATTCACACATGACGTTATCCCTTCCTGCGATGTGCAAATAAACTAACCCTTGGTGCGCAAATCGTAGCCATTTGACGGATGCTGGCGGGACGCGCAGGACGTCAACGCACAAAAGGAGAGCAGTAAAACGTATCTAAAAACAAACAAACAAAAATATAATAAAGCTAAAGGAACAGGCAAAATGAAGCAGGTCCGAAATAATCACCCAGAACTGAAACTAATAAATCGATTTATCCCGGGCAGGGCCGGGAACTCAGCTAGTCTATCATATAATAATGGATATTAATAAGAGTGAAATCTTACGACAATTTCAGCGCGCCTTTCGCTAATCCTCTGTTAATGCTGATTCGGTGGCCCTCAGATTTTATACAACGCCTAGTTTAAACTGGCGTTGTGTCCCCGGCACAGAAAATAGAAAAATAATTAATAACTTGCAAAACGTTTGTATTAGTTTCTACGTTGCGACACATTGGCGTTCGGTCTAATTTTTTTTGGCAAATTAATGTAACTAAGAAAGGGTCTGGAATTGGGAGATTGACGCTGCAGGGCCAAAAGTAATGGTTTGTGTTTTCAATATGCCTAGGAAAATATTGTAATATTTCTTTTCCATTAACACATGACGTTATCACTTCCTGCGATGTGCAAACAAACTAATCTGTGCGCAAATCATAGCCATTTGACGGATGCTGGAGGGACGCGCAGGACGTCAACGTGCAAAGGGAGAGCAGTAAAACGTATCTAAAAACTAACAAACAAAAATAAAATAAGCTAAAGGAACAGGCAAAATGAAGCAGGTCCATAATAATCACCCAGAACTGAAACTAATAAATCGATTTATCCCGGGCAGGGCCGGGAACTCAGCTAGTATAGTATAAATTAAGACAATGTATTATGATGTGTTACAGTAGACTCATAATGAAAGCGCGGGGACTTCTGCTGGTGCTATTGCAGTGGCCACGACAGAATTGGCCAAATCTCAGCAGGAAAAGTCCGATCTACAGGACAGGGACCCCGAAGAGACTGACAATGGCGTTGGACCAACTGATGATGATGATGATGACGCTGAAGCGTCAATATCCACATGGTATATTATAAGAATGGTATCAGTGGGCGTGCACCTGTCGGTGCAAACGGCCAGGGCGGAGGAGGTTTCATCTAACCCAACGGCCACATGCTAGGGCACAATGTGACCCTCAGTACTTGAGTCCTTCATATTGGCCCCCGGTAGCGGTGTGGTCATAGGCTTGTTTGCCTAAATCACAGACGAAGAATTGAGCAAACTTCCCGGACGCAGCTTCGAAGCTGGCGGCAGCAGGCCAGTGGTTGATTGATAGGGCAGATGGCAATATACCGTCACTCTCGCCTGGATATCGTGACACAGAGCATCCACCAGTATTGGTGTTCTTTGGTTTGGGTCTTTCACCCTAGTCAGTTGGGACTGCGAGGCTGTGGAGTAGCCTACAGGCAGCCGGTCAGGCAATATGACTGTCCCTCTGGCATCCTCCTGCACCTGGATACATTTCCAGCCGTCTTGACCCTGTCTTGCCACTTGGATAAGTTGTGTCCAGGCGAGACAGTGAGTCTGATGTTTGCGCAGCTCTTTCTCACTAAAAACAAATTCTTTGCGCCAGTCTTAACACTCACCTCGTCTTCTTTCATCTTTGTCTCGTCTTCTTTCCTCTCAAAATTCCAACGGCGATGGGCGAGTGCGGTGGCAGCAGGTTTGGATAGACTGGAAGCTGTTAGCACAGACCTACACGTTGGTGGCTGTGGGCTATGGTCGCTTCATCGTCGATTGAAGTGGAGGCGTGGGGAGGCAGCACCCACAGTAGCTGAGCAGCCTTATTTAAGGATAGCACTGCTCACCTCACTGAGGAAGGGGCTAGAAAAGGTGCCCTAAAGAAAGCCCACTTCACATCACCCTGACTGGTATACCGCGACCAGTGGGGATCCCTTTTTGCGGTCGAAACAAAAAGAAATTCAGCTTACTCAGGCTAGGAGCCTGGAATATACGCACACTACAGGACAACTCAAACAACCCGGAAAGACGCACTGCACTTATTGAGATTGAGCTCAGCAGGTACAACCTGGACATAGTGGCACTCAGTGAGACCAGACTCCCTGATAGTGGCCAACTCAAAGAGCTCAGTGGTGGATACACCTTCTTCTGGAAAGGCAAAGGTGCAGTCGAACCGAGACTGTCGCGATGTGGGTTACATGGGGATATTTCGACTGACACTCTTTCGATGTCCGCTCCCCACAATCGACGAACACACAAAAATAAATACTTGCCTTCTAAAAACTAAATAAATCAATTGCTTTCAATTTTAGCAGAACTGTAGGGCAGTTTAATTACAGGAATTAATGTAACAAATATAATTATAAATATAAATATCAATTCAAAGGCAACTGAATCTAACTAATGGAACTACAGCTTTTATAAAGACTAACGTATTCAATCTAACTACTTGTAGGTCATATGAGTTATATGGCAAAAAGAATCCGCGCACGTGGCGACGGATCTAACAGTTTAAATTCTATTAATTCAATGAGACATTTTAGGATATGGACATTTCCTCTAGACACGCCACGGAGAATGCTTGTACAACCATGCGTTGTCTGGCGGTAGCTCTGAAACTGTCTTCAAAAGTAAGTAGAACGGTTCACTTTCATCATTACAAATTAGTATAGACTCTCACCATGCGGCCCTCACTAGGAGTGAGAGCGCTGGATGTAAACGCTGTGGGTTTATATCAAACCAAGTAGCTTAGGCTCTGGAGCTTTATATCAGGCTCCTCACAATGGACTGCTCAACTGCGTCTCTATGTCTCTCATCTGGCTGAGGACTATCGCCGACCACCTCGTAAATGGATTGTCTACATGTGGCCCAGAACTAAGTTCTGTATGGCCTTAAATACTGGACTGCATCTGCAGCTTACCGTCTAATTCCTGGATTGTGATTGGTGCAACCACTTCTAGCTCAGCTGCCGAACTGAGTTATTTTAAGTAACAGCCCTACGCAACGACCTTGGGTCGACATCAAAGGTCGAATTACTTCAATACAATATAATGTAAATTTTATAGCAATAAATTCTTAACATGTTCAAAACCCCGAGCTTTTACTCTGGATCACGGATTTTCTGTACGTCAACAGACGTCTCAATAACATTTAATTCCTACTCACCCCTTCCCTCTTTACTAACCCTAGTTCAAAACACGAGATACAACAAGTGCTCAGTCATGCACACCTACGCTGTCCGTCTATCCTTACCCACATCTTGTGTCTATCTATTATAAAAAAAACTGTTCAAAACAACTTGTTTACGAGACCAAGTTATGCTGGCTCTCACAATAATTACGTTTGTAAAAATTACTCACTGCTCTCTCACAAAAATTTAGTCAGTGGAAACATTTATGAATTAAATCTGTTCTTGACAAAGACAGCATGGTGTTGGGTTTGCAATTAAAAATGACCTTGTCAGAAACTTGCAGTCCATGCCAATTGAAATAAATGACAGGCTAATGACACTCACGATCCCAGTTGAGAAAAGCCAGTCAGCCACCCTCATTAGCGCATATGCGCCCACCATGACAAACCCAGATGAAAACAAAGACAAGTTCTATTCTGATCTAGAATCTGTCATATGCTCTGTCCCGGCAGCTGATAAGCTGATTCTCTTGGGGGACTTCAATGCTAGGGTTGGCTCCGAAATCTCAGCGTGACCAAATGTTTTGGGCCCTCATGGAGTTGGTTCATGCAATAACAATGTCTTACTTACTTTGTGCGCTGAATTTGGCCTGTTCATTACCAACACAAATTTTAGTCTCCCCGTGAGAAACAGAACGTCATGGATGCATCCCCGCTCAAAGCATTGGCATCTCATAGACTATGTCATTGTGAGGAAGACTGACAGAAAGGATGTCCTTGTAACAGAGGCGATGTGTGGTGCCGAGTGTGGAACTGACCACAGACTCATTGTTTGCAAGCTCAGACTAACATTGAGGCGCAATAGACGCCCTCAAGGGAAAGCGCCACCTAAACGCCTAAATGTTTTAAAACTCTGCTCAGCCGAGAAACAGAGCGAGCTCTCATCAGAACTCTCCTCAAAATTGGATTGCGTGACTTTTGACCCTGAGAACATTGAACAGAGCTGGACTGACCTAAATACGACTGTACACTCTTGCGCCAGCAGCACAGTTGGTTTTCCTGTCCGCAAGCACCAGGACTGGTTCAATGATAATGATAATGAAATCAAAGTGCTCATCAAAGAAAAAAATAGTCTCATCCAAGCTCACTGCAGTGACCCCTCTTCCACAGCAAAAGCTGATGCACTGCGTGCATGTAAGGGTGTACTCCAGAAGAAGCTGAGGAAAATGAAAAATGACTGGCTTGAAGAGCGAGTAAGAGAAACTCAGAAATATGCCGACACAAACAACACTAGAAAGTTCTTTGAGAGCCTCCGAGCTGTGTTTGGACCATCCCGCTCTGGCACTACGCCACTTCTTGTGTCAGATGGTTCAACACGCTTTGTTGAATTGAATGCCATAATTCAGCGTTGGGCAGAACATTTCGGAGGTGTGCTAAATCGGCCATCAAATATAAATACTGAGTCCATTGACCGCCTCCCTCAGACTCCTATTAATGCAGCTCTTGCCAAGCCATTCACAGCAAATGAGACCCGAACTGCCACAAATCAGATGTCCTTTAACAAATCACCAGGCGTGGATTCAATTCCTGCTGAGGTGTATGCCTTCGGTGGAGAAAAGCTTATTGAAAGGTTGACCGAGTTGTTCAATCATATGTTGAAAGCAGGGAAGCTGCCACAGGACTTCAAAGATGCTTCAATCATCCATCTGTACGAAAACAAAGGGGACAGCCAAGTCTGTGACAACCATCGGGGAATCTCTCTACTTTCAATTGCTGGCAAAATATTGGCAAGAATGCTTCTGAATCGCCTTCTTGATCACCTCTCGTCAAATGACTTGCTTCCCGAGAGCCAATGTGGCTTTCGTAAAGAGAGGGGAACAGCGGATATGATTTTTGCTGCCAGACAGATTCAGGAAAAATGCATGGAACAAAATAAAGCGCTGTGTATCACATTTGTTGACCTCACAAAAGCATTTGACACAGTGTGTCGTGAAGGCCTCTGGAAAATCTTGGCGAAGTTTGGGTGTCCACCCGAATTCATCACAATAGTGCGCCAGTTTCATGATGGCATGCAAGCTGCAGTCAAAAGCAACGGCAGTGTTTCAGAGCCCTTTGCTATCACAAATGGGGTAAAACAGGGTTGTGTCTTAGCCCCAACTCTGTTCAGCATCATGTTCTCTGCAATGCTACAAGAAGCCTTTAGCTTTCCTCCTCAAGGGGTAAGCATCAAGTACCGAACTGATGGCAGTCTATTCAACCTCAGGAGACTTCAGGCAAAAACCAAAACCAAAAGTAATCAAGTCTGTGACCTACTATTTGCTGATGATTGTGCACTTCTGGCACACGATGAGGATAGCATGCAAAACTGTGTTGATAAGTTCTCTAGTGCCTGTGACAACTTTGGCCTCACAATAAGCACAAAGAAGACGGAAGTGCTCCATCAGCCTACTCCAGACGACAAGTATCCTTTGACCCCATATATCAAAGTCCATGACAGTCTTCTGAAGGTGTCGGAGAACTTCACCTATCTTGGCAGTACACTGTCTTCCGCGGCTCGTGTTGATACTGAAATTCTCTCAAGAATCAGCAAAGCCAGCTCTGCATTTGGCAGGCTTCAAAAGAGAGTATGGGATGTTGCCGGCATTCGCACAGACACTAAGCTGAAAGTGTACAATGCTGTGGTCCTTCCCACCCTACAATATGGGGCTGAAACCTGGACAGTGTACCAATCGCATGCCAGAAAGCTATATCACTTTCATCTGGCCTGCCTTAGAAAGATCCTAAGGATCAAATGGCAGGATAAAATTCCAGACACTGAGGTCCTCAATCGTGCCAAGGAATTGAGCATCTTCTGCCAGCTGAAAAAAATTCAGGTACGTTGGGCAGGACATGTTGTCAGAATGCCCGACTCCAGACTCCCTAAGCAAATCTTCTTCTCTGAGCTCTCCAATGGAACGAGGAATGTTGGGGCCCCAAAGAGACGTTACAAAGACACTCTCAAGCAATCACTGAAGGCCTTTGCCATTGATGTGAGTGAGTGGGTAAAGCTCTCGCTTGATCGTGCAAATTGGAGGGCGGCCCTTACCAGAGGCTGCAAAGCATGGGAAGCTGACAGAGTCCAGCAGGCTATCAAAAAAAGAGAACGGCGCAAGAAAAGGCCCAGTGGTACTGAACCAACGGAGCACTCTTGTCATTTATGCGGAAGGGTCTGCAGGGCAAAAATAGGACTTATCAGTCACATGAGAAGCCATAAATCATGAAAGAACAGTCTTTCCATTCTGTCCTCTGTGTCCTTTAGTTATCTTTATTGTCCATGTGTTGAAATTCTCAACAATTTCTGTTCTTTATTCCTCTGGTGTTGTTAAGGTCATCATCATACCTGATGGACGAACTATTATTATTATTATTATTATCTTTCCAGATTGAAGGTATTCCTGTAAGGGAAGCTACATTTTCAAAGCCAAAGAAACATTGAAGGAACCGTTCAGTTTCAAGTTGTCAACCTCCCACAAAGAGAGCTGCAAAGGATGCTACAAATTCATTATTGACTAAGCTGAAACAGATTGTTCCAAATGCAGCTGTTTTCACTGTAAAAAGTCCAAAAAAGTATGAAATAAAACGGTGCAAATTACCGAAATCTCTTGGTGAGCTCTATAGTGAGAAAAATGCTCTTTTAAATGAAACAGAATTAAACTCCCTCACTGATCAGAAAATATCCACTCTTACTGTTTCAGAGGAGGAGAGTGTCACAAATCCCACACTGGGAGATGTAATAATTATAACAAGACAACAATCAAGAACGAACAAGTATAACACTTAACAGAACAACCCATCAGACTAGGGTCATGGAGACTCAGGAGGTAATGATGGCAAGGTGCTTGGGTAGTGAGGCACACTAGCTGCTTCCCCTTAAGTACCCCCAAACCTAGCTGTACTTGTACAGTGAAAAGGGCGTGCGGCGGCTACATAAACGTATGAGCAAGCGGGACACATCCACAGTAAGCAGGCAGATTAAGGCGGACAACGGGGTCATTCTGGATACAGCTGAAAATAAAGGACCAGCCTTTTTGGAGCGGTACATACAACAGACTGATCAGGGAAATTATGACGAAAGAGTCAGAATGAAAATGGAATTACAAGAACTCACTAATAGCACAGCATCCGTAATTACCTTTACAGTTGAAGGCATTAAGTCTATGTTGTCAGCCTCAAAAAACACTGCACCAGGACCCGATCAAATAGACTATAATCAGCTGAGGAGCTTGTCTGACGATGAACTGCAGGAACTAGCCGACTTGTATAATGAGAGTCTGATGCTGGGGGAGGTTCCCGAAGACTGGTTGCACAGCTACTTGGCAGTGATACCTAAGCCAGGCAGAGATCACACCAAACTAAATGGTTACCGAGTGATAAAAATGCAAAACACAGTTGGCAAATTAATGGAGAAAATGGTTGCACAGATCCTTGCAGCTGACCTTGAGTATGGGGAGGCACTACCAGCGACCCTTGGAAGCTATAGAAAAGGAAAGCACACATGGGCAAATGCAGCAATTTTTGCTTATGACACATATGAGGCATTTCAGCGAAAGGAAGAGACACTGGCTGTTGCAATAGACCTGGAAGATGCATATAACAGAGTATCATATGAGCGACTCCTGAGCCTGCTGGTTGAATGTGAGTTAGATCCATACCTGGTCAATTGGGTCGCAAGCGCCCTGATGAAACGCACAGTGGCATTACGTTTGGAGCAGTGGGTGTCAGAGCCAGTCACTATCACGCCAGGACTTCCACAGGGATCACCGCTATCTCCAGTTCTCTACAATATCTACACTAGTCGGCTAGCCAACATGGCCATTCCCAGGGGCAGAGTTCTTACATTTGCGGATGATGCACTGTTATATACATCAGTCACAGAACGAAACGCCATGGTTGATGTTATGGGAGAAGCGTTGAATGAGGTTGACTCATGGTGTGAAGAGCACAATGCTGTGGTCAACCCTGCTAAAGCAGCAGCACTTTGGTGCTCACTAGACAATCACATAGTGCGGAAAAGCCTTGAACCAGTGAGAATGGTAGGCGAAGTTGTCGAGTGTGTGACTGAACTTAAATACCTTGGAATAAAGTTTGACAGAACCCTCTGTTTTAAAGAGCACGTGAACCACATAGTGAAGCGCTGTGCAAGTGGACTGGCTGCAGTAAAGACAACGGCCGCCCTCGGATTAGAACAGCGCCAATTGCTCATTCTTTTCAAAGCCACAGTGCTATCAGTCATTGACTATGGTCTGGGCATCGTCACAATTTCCAAGACACAGTTGATGAAATTGGAAAAGATTCAAAACACTGGAATGAGAATCATCCTTGGATGCACCCGTGACACCCCGATAGCAGCAATGAGATACATCCTCGGGCTCCCCAGTATTGAACAAAGGCACACACTAGCCCAGGTTAAGGCAATGTGTCGAGTGGCGAAAGACCAAAAACATCTGCTGCATGACCAGCTGAATGTCAAGAAAGGTAGTAGAATAAAGCGAGGAGTTTGATCTCTCTCTTACCTAGGAATATTTCTATTTCTGTAAATGTAATTCCTATTTAATCTTATCTACTTTTTCAATTACTAGACTTGCAGAAAAAGTAACTTCATAATAATCTGAGCAAACTTAATAGCAATATCTAATTTCTGAGTCATGCACAAAATGAATGCATTAAAATTTGCATTTCAATCTGAGCCCCCCCCAAAAAAAAAAAAAGAATAAAGCGAGGCAGATCATGGTTGGCTGAAGCTGAGGCCACTGTACAAAAAGTGTGTGAACTTGACAATGTGCGAAGGGGTGAGGAGTATGTGAAAGTGGACGATAAGATGGCCGACAGGTACACTAGAGTGGTCATCACCATGGGCCGAGAATGCCGTGAGAGGGCTGCATGTGCCGTTAATGCCGACGTGCTGGAACTGGTGCACGAGAACAGCAGGACAGGAGATGCGGTAGTGTATACAGATGGATCAGTCACTAGAGGAGAAAGATCTGGATGGGGTTACACGGTCAGCGTTGATGGCAGGACAGTGGCAGAAGATGGAGCTGCATATCAAGTCACAACATCTAGTATGAAAATGGAGGAGGTAGCCGCTGAATACGCACTTGCATGGTTACAGAGGAGCACCCACACATGTGCGGTCATTGTGACAGATTCCCAGAGCATGCTCAGGAAAATAGAGACAGGATACCTCAAACCTGAATGGGTACAGTATCTGCACGACAGTAAACTGAAAAGGCTGACTTGGATTTTCTCCCCTGGACACGCTGGAGTATCTGGCAATGAGAGAGCGGATAAGCTTGCTGGTGAGGCCCCAATGCAAGGCTCTCTTAGTCTCGGGGAAAATGAAATTCTCGCAGCTTTGAGAGAAACAGCACCACAAGAAGACAGTGACAGCATCGAACGTATAAAACTGTTTGGGCATCAGAGAGGCTGTGGAGTCAAGAGCCGGTTGTGTGGTACTGCAAGACGACTGTTCAATCACCATCTTACTGGAGTTGTTAGTGAGAAGACCTTGTCCGACATGATGGCGCGGAGAGCTGAGCACGTATGGGTGTGTCCCGACTGCGAGGAGGCTGGTACTACACCAAAGTAAAGTAAAGTAACCCATCAGACTCACACATTTATTAAACATAAAGATAAAGATAGAAATGCAATGACATACAGTATATTACTCAATTCAACTGCCGGCCAACGGCCTTCTTCCCTCAAGCACTCTTCCTCGGGTCCACAACCCGGTAGTTACTTTTAAAGACACTTCGGCTTCAGCCTCTCCACTCAATGTCTTACTAGTACATTAGGATTTCCCTCGCCCCGCAGTCTCTCAATAGCCCCTTCCTATGGCAATAACAACTTAGCATTCCAATAGCTCCTCAACATGGAAATAGCACGTTAATAGTTCAATTCACATTAGTATCTCAATAGCACAGTAGTATATCAATATCACATGTAGTACATCTTAATAGCACATTAACAGTTCTATACACATCCCTGTCTGTGGCCAGACTGCCACGACTCATGCGCTCCTCCTGTCCTACTCGACAGCTTCACTCCACTGGCCTATGGGTAGCCTTCGGCCCTATGCTGGCCTATCCCCTGTGCTAGTTCGCTAACCGCGGGTGGCGTCTCTGCCCGACCCCGGCACCTATAAGAAGAACATTACATTGGTATAATACCGTACCATTTCTAACCACTTCACCCCTCATTACAAACCATCAAGCGTACACACAATAGTCCACCTTTCACTCACTACACATCTTACGGTAACACACCTCTACCGTATTACACAGTACTCATTCTCGCTACGAATCCATGAAGCTAACTTACATCTATCGCTCATGGCGCATATCTCTATACACAGTAATCAATGCCTTCCACATTCCTCACATATACTTATTTACATCATGGTCATAGGCGAATATAATACATCAATCATCATAATTATCAATCATCGTTCAACCTACCAGTCATCACTGGAAAACACATCACAATGTCCCGACTGCTTTCATTCACGTCTGTCTCTTGGGACCTTCTAACTTGCATTGATTGCAAGCACAGCGCTCTCGCCTCATGCAAACACCCACCCCCCCCCCACTCACAACATTTCACGCTTTTCATTAATTGTGGGCCGTGAGTTAAAATTATTCTATCCCCTTCTCCCCGTAACTATTGATCCTCGCTCACCCGCTCGTGACATCATCCCCCACCCCCAAAAAATTAATGCAATTAATTTCAAATCACATCAAGATAAATGTCAACGAGTGAGCGTGAGCAATACTTACATAAAAATGACCTACCAATGCCCATAGCACATATGATACCGAAATCAGGGAAAAATATGGCGATCAATTTGCCCTCCAGTATGCATATATGTATCACATCATCAATAGCTAACTAAACACAATACCTAATACAGAATCAAAACCAATCAACCTATCAACCATTCTTCATATTATATTTATAATGTCAATATTTTAAGGTCGACGAATCGTTCACCCAGATCCTGTCACTGTTCCTGTCCTCCGATGTATAAGCTCCTGAACTCTTCCCCTAGGCTCGACTAAGGTAGTCGGCGATATGATTGCTGGTTCCTGGAATTGGTTGAATAACGAACGTATACGGCTGTAAAGCCAATGCCCATCTAGACAAGCGTGGGCTGGACGAACGATTCCTTGACAAAAACGTTAGTGGCTTGTGGTCTGTCTGGATACAGAATTCTCGTCCTAATTTCTGGACGGACCACACAATGGCAAGACACTCCCGCTCCATCACAGAATACTTTTTTTCTCTCTGCAATAACTTCCTACTGACATAACAAACAGGATGGAAACATTCGTTCTTCTCCTGTAGAAGACAAGCGCCGACACCAGAGTCCGACGCATCTGTTCTGAGGATAAATTTAGATCGAAAATCGGGTAATATCAGAATGGGTGACGATGATAATGCTGTCATCAATTTATCAAATGCTGTCTGACATTCAGACGTCCACTGGACCTTATCGGGTTGTCCCTTCTTAGTAAGGTCAGTAAGAGAAGATGACAAGGAGGAAAAATTCGGAATGAACTTCCTGTAATAATTTAAAATTCCCACTAAGCTTCTGACTTCTTTCTTTGTCTTAGTGATTCCAACCCTACCAATTTCTCAATTTTTGTTACTTCAGGTCTCTGAATACCTCTACCCACAATATGTCCTAAGAATACTATCTCTGGACATGCCAAATACATCTTTGCGGGTTTAGCAGTTAAACCTAAATGACGCAATCGTTTAAAAACTACTGTTAGTGTCTGAATATGTTCAGATCATGACGACGTATGACATGCTATATCGTCAAAGAATGACACGACATTAGGTATGTCCTTCAATACTAGTCTCATTAATCTTGCAAACGTAGCTGGCGCGTTTACCAGCCCAAATGGCTTGACCTTAAATTGAAATAATCCTATGGGCGTTTGGAAAGCCGTGTATTGTTTAGATTCCTCAGCAAGAGGAATCTCCCAATAACCTTTCGTTAAATCTATCTTGGAAAACCACATGGACCCGGCCAATGAAGCTATTAGTTCCTCTTGAAATGGAATAGGCTCCCTATCGCCTACCGTAATAGTGTTCAATTTTCGAAAATCAATACAGAACCGCACCGATCCATCAAGTTTTTTCACGAGGACGATGGGTGATGAATACGGCGATGTTGATGGTTCTATCACATCTAACTTCAACATTGACTCAACTTCTTTTATAACCCTATCTCTGGAAGAAAAAGGCAGCGGATATGGTCTAAGAGATATTGGCTTATCCGAAGTCAACTTTATTTGGTGCTGGATCACCGTAGTGCGACCCGGTAAATCTGTAATAACATCTGGGAATGACGCCAACAGGGCCTCAAGTTCCCTACTCATTGAACTCGTAAGGTCAGGGTTAAATTTTACGTCCCTGTAACCTTGTGTTGGAGTTAACTGCGGCAATTGAATTTGTACCTCTTCCTGTGTCTCAGTGTCGGTCACGTCACTGTCCAACTGGTCTACGACCCCCGTACAAGCAATAGAGAAGACACTCTCTTCTGGTTTCGTCTGTGCACACAGATACTCTGGTCTCTCATAAAATCTCTGTAGCATATTAACATGGAAAACCTTAATTGATCCATCAATGTGGATAGCGTAATCTACTTTCGAAACAACTCGCTCAATAACATAAGGACCTTTCCATGCCATCAATAACTTATTATGATCCGTAGGCAATAACAATAGAACCTTGTCTCCTGGCTTAAAAATTCTCAGTTTGGATCCTTTATCTTTACAGTTTTTTGCTCTTTTTGAAGCGATACTAGAAGCTTCTTCTGCGATAGTGCGCGCTGAAGATAATCTTTCTCTTAAATCAACAAGGTACTGAAACACTGAAATTTGCTCATCGTCTCCTGATGATGGCGACGTCATCATGTCCCGAATAACATCAGTTGGGCCCCTAGGACTACGACCATACAACATCTCAAACGGAGAGAATCCAGTTGACTCCTGCCGTACCTCCCTATACGCGAATAATACTGCAGGGATATATCTATCCCAATCTTTAGGGCGATCAGCAGCTACCTTACGCAGCATCGACTTTAGCGTCGAATTCAATCTCTCGCACATGGCATTAGCCTGCGGATGATATGGGGTGGTAGTGATGGCCTCTATGCTAAATAAGCGAAACAATTCCTTCATCATCTCCGAAGTAAATTGCGCGCCCCTATCAGACAAAATTTGTTCTGGTATTCCTACCCTAGCGAAAATTCCAAACAACGCTTCCGCGACTGCCTCTGACGTTATGGTCCGAAGAGGAACCGCCTCTGGCCACCTCGTAGCATTACATATGACCGTTAAGAAAAATCGATTCCCCCTATCGGTAGCTGGGTGAATGGGCCCAACAAGGTCTATCGAAAACTTTTTAAACGGCTCCGAAACCGTGGGGATCTTTTGAAGAGGAGCCTGGGGTGTACGACCCTTATGCGTCGTCTTTTAGCACGCACTGCACGTCTTACAATACAATCGTACATCTCTGTGGACGAATGGCCAATAAAAATTCTTAAGAACCCTTTCTTTGGTTCTAGCTATCCCCATATGACCCGCTAATGGGACATCATGTGCCAAATGCAATACTGTTGCGATTAGCAACGCCGGCACAACGACCTGCTTTAAAAGGGAAGCCACCGTGACATACTTTCGGAACAGAATGCCCGCCTGGATAACAAAGGAAGATGAACCGTTCTTATATTTCCTCGTTTTCTCTGTTCGCGCCTCCCCAAAACATGGACTCAATGATGGGTCCTCCTTTTGTAATCTCCCCAAGCGCTCTGGTGTGATATCCAGGTTAACCGCTGGCGTTGCCAAAGGTCTAATTTCACCCTTATCACCTACCTATCGGCGTGTCTCGACTGCGGCACAAAAGTCAATACCTTTTGATTGTGACCATGCCTGCACATTCTCTTCGGAAGGGGAAAATACCCGAGATACATTACCAATGATGAGCTGGGCGCCTGGAAAAAAACCAACGACTGCTTCGACTTCCCCGCTAAGGAAGGGCGTATCAATCACTATCTTTGCCATGGGTAATTTCTCAATGGCCCCTGAAAATTGTATGCATGGGACAGTCTCACCCGTAAGCTGCGAATCCTGAATGCAGTCTCTATGCACCCCCACAACGGTAGATCCTGTATCCCGTAAAACCGAGACCGGTTCGTCCCCAACAAACCCCGGATAAACCCTAAGACCACCTCCTGTATGACATGAATTTATAACGGGAATCTTTCTCCCACAAGGTAAAACACCGGAAGATAACAATTTCTCACAACTGGGACACTTAGAATACTGTCCGCCTCCGTTGTCCGATGTAACACACGCGGCTGCATGATGAAATTTATTAGGGGAACACGGACTGGAGCCACTGCGATTGTCATCGCCGTTCGACGCTATCCTACCTGCAGGGCAATTCACGCTAATGTGATCTGCTCTTCCGCAGTTCCAACACTTCGCGGCCCTACAATCCCGTGAAAAGTGACCTACGCGTCCGCAAGTCCAACACTGCGCTCCCTGTGCTCCGCTAGACCTGTGTCCCCGTGACTCATCGCGACCGGAACTAAAGTCCCTATGCCGTCTATCATCGGCAAAGGTTACAAATCGCCCTCGGCCATTAACGCGACCTCGCCCTCCTGCTCGGTCAAACTTACCGGCCCCATATGCAGGTGATAGGCAATACCCCCTACGTTGAACCTGGGCTTGCCCATTATAGGCACCACGCTGACGCGACCTGTCTCTACCATGTCCTGTCGGCGACACCTCAACCACGGCGACGTAACCAGCATCCTGTACGTACGCCCTCGCGACTGGTTTGGACCGATGTGCCGTACGGTATGCTTCCGCCAACTTTGACGCCTCCTGCACCGTCGCGGGTTCGTTTTCTTTTAGAAAAGCCACCAAATCTTTATGGCACGACGCGTACAGCTGGTCACGGATCATTAGGTCTTTCAATTTAGCAAAATCTACGCCAACATGTGACAATTCCAACCAGTTCGTGAAATATTCTGTCAATCTCGCGACGAAGGCAGCAAAGTCCTCCCTGGTATCCGCACGTGCTCGCCTAAACTGCTCCCGGAAATATTCCTCCGTATGCGCAAATCGGCGAAGCAGCAAAGACTTCAGCTTATCGTAATCATGCACGTCTTCGCACTGTAACTCTTTAAAGTAGGTCAACGCTCGACCCTGCAATAAGGACGCCAGGTACGTGGATCATAATTGCTTTTTCTCCCCCCATTGCAGTTGTGCATTTAGTTCGAACCTGTAAAGGAAGGCGTCTATATGGTTCTGTTGGCGCTTTCTTCTTGAGTTCCAATTCCGCGATTCTTACTCGCGTCTCTCTCTCCTGCTGCTTATCCCTAGCCTCTATCTCCCGTTCTTGAGCTTCTATCTCCTTTAACTTTAACTCCCTTTCCTGCTGCTGAGCCTCTCTTTCTCTTTCTCGCTCTTGAGCCTCTTTTTCTCGCTCTCTATCTTTAGCACGCTCATCGCGCAATTCCGCCTGCTGCTCTTTAATCCAGCCGCGTAGCTCTACTCCTTCAAGGCCAAGTTCCGTACCTACTTTCCTGAGCTCACGGAGATCCGCCATTTCACGGATTTATTATGATACAATTTGAAATACAATAACTGCCTATGTACTTACTATAAGCTTATTATAACCGACGTATCCCGAGACCTGAAACTATACCACTACAAAGACAAGCACTATTTTCAAATGCAATTCAGAAACACACCTAACTGAACATTTTATAGCATACTCTCTAACTAATTCTATGTTCATAAAATGTATAGCACTATTAAATAACAAAAGAGAATAGAAAAGACAAGACTGAGGAAATTCAGTAGAAGGACCAAAAGGACATCAAGGACAACAAACCAGACTAAGACGAAGACTTCTAAAAAACATATAATGGGGAAAAAAATGCAACCTAACTACGCCGATTACACTACAAGGTACGAACAAGAACAGAGCCTGAAAAAAAGAACGTATCTACAGATAGGTAAGAGAGGGGACAAGAGAATACGTCTTCCTGCAGAACAGAGAAAATATCGACGCTACAACTAACCAATAACAAAGCCCTAAAGACTGTTCACCGTGATGAACGAAGTTCCAAGTTTCCCACACCTTTTTAAAAGGATAAACTAAGTTCAACACAGCAAACGAAAACAGCAAATACAGAGAAAACGACAGATGAAAAGACAGCCCTCAATCCAGGGCACAAAATTTTTGAATTTTACTTAACTTTCACTTTTTTGACTCTAACTTAAATCCTCAATCGGAGCTCTGGCCGCTTGACTCCTCAGGCTGGCACATACACTCTCTCTGTGAAAATTCAATCACACATTAGTACATATTTATAGCAATACATGCATCAATACATATTCATAAATATACATAAATCATATCCTAATGAAAATACCATTCATCCAACGAACAAAAGACAACAATACAAATTCCTACCACAACAGAAATACAACTAGATATGACGAACACACAATGTCAAAATGACTACAGGTAACTAAACGGACGAGTGTCACAACGGACGAGCCCCCAGTGTCACAAATCCCAGACTGGGAGATGTAATAATTATAACAAGACAACAATCACGAACGAAGAAGTATAACACTTAACAGAACAACCCATCAGACTCACACATTTATTAAACATAAAGATAAAGATAGAAATGCAATGACATACAGTATATTACTCAATTCAACTGCCGTCCAACGGCCTTCTTCCCTCAAGCACTCTTCCTCGGGTCCACAACCCGGTAGTTACTTTTAAAGACACTTCGGCTTCAGCCTCTCCACTCAATGTCTTACTAGTACATTAGGATTTCCCTCGCCCCGCAGTCTCTCAATAGCCCCTTCCTATGGCAATAACAACTTAGCATTCCAATAGCTCCTCAACATGGAAACAGCACGTTAATAGTTCAATTCACATTAGTATCTCAATAGCACAGTAGTATATCAATATCACATGTAGTACATCTTAATAGCACATTAACAGTTCTATACACATCCCTGTCTGTGGCCAGACTGCCACGACTCATGCGCTCCTCCTGTCCTACTCGACAGCTTCACTCCACTGGCCTATGGGTAGCCTTCGGCCCTATGCTGGCCTATCCTATGTGCTAGTTCGCTCACCGCGGGTGGCGTCTCTGCCCGACCCCGGCACCTATAAGAAGAACATTACATTGGTATAATACCATACCATTTCTAACCACTTCACCCCTCATTACAAACCATCAAGCGTACACACAATAGTCCACCTTTCACTCACTACACATCTTACGGTAACACACCTCTACCGTATTACACATTACTCACTCTCGCTACGAATCCATGAAGCTAACTTACATCTATCGCTCATGGCGCACATCTCTATACACATTAATCAATGCCTTCCACATTCCTCACATATACTTATTTACATCATGGTCATAGGCGAATATAATACATCAATCATCATAATTATCAATCATCGTTCAACCTACCAGTCATCACTGGAAAACACATCACAATGTCCCGACTGCTTTCATTCACGTCTGTCTCTTGGGACCTTCTAACTTGCATTGATTGCAAGCACAGCGCTCTCGCCTCATGCAACCCCCCCCCCCCCACTCACAACATTCCACGCTTTTCATTAATTGTGGGCCGTGAGTTAAACTTATTCTACCCCCTTCTCACCGTAACTATTGATCCTCGCTCACCCGCTCGTGACAGAGAGGATCAATCTAGAAACTCAAACCAGGGATCAGTCAGCAAATATCTTGTGGCATAAACAACGTGCAGGGCGAATAACATCATCCTTGTGTCATGAGTGCATGCACACAAATTTTGAATGACCATCAGAATCACTGGTGAAGAAAATTTTAAATACTTCTGCTTTCAGAACATCAGCTACTCAGTGGGGTTTATAACATGAAGCACATGGAGTTGAAATGTTCCGAAAGAGTATGGAACCATATCATAAAAATTTGAAAATTGATAAATGTGGCTTTTTTCTTCACAAGGAATCATCATTTCTTGGAAGCAGTCCTGACAGAATTGTATCTTGTGATTGCTGTGGGCAGGCACTTTTAGAGGTCAAATGCCCCTGTAATTTAGACATGTGTTACCATGTATCATTACTGACAGTGCGTTCTGTCTTGAACACCACACATCCGAATTTCCACTTTGTAATCTGGGGCTAAAAAAGGGTCACCTATATTATTATCAAGTCCAAGGACAGCTTGGCATCTGTGATAGAAAAATATGTTATTTTGTCGTATTCTCTGAAAAAGGCACCCACATTGAAAGCGTTACATTTGATGAAGCCCAGTGGATGTATATGAAGCAGAAATTGACAATTCTTTTTAGGAAATGTGTCATGCCTCGTCTACTTAAATATAACTGCTTATGATAATTCTAGATCTGATATTTAACAACGGTAAGAAACTTTATTTTCCATAATTCTTCAAATAGTTGCATTGAACACATTTTCATTCTGATTCCAATGTAGCAAATTGGATTTTCTTCTTCATAGTCTTTAGTATATTAAACTTAGTAAGTAACCCAATGCCAGGAAGTTTCAACTCCTACAAATGTTGTCAAAATAAAATTCCAGTTTGAAGTAGTTTGTTAGATCTATAATATAGGTGGGCACAAGTTTATGATTGCAGCAATAACTGTTACAATTTTCTCAATTGTAGGAATATCGTTCTCGGACCTCTTTATAAGCGAAATGGGGAGGATTTCTCGCAAACTTTGGAAACTCTTTGTCCTACCTATGACTCGTTCAACATGAATCCGAGCTCTTGCAATTCTGCGTGATGTTTCAGTTTCTACTGCAGATAATTGTTTTTTCCCTTTTGTAAATGCTGGCACTATTAGTTTTACTTGGTGCATAGCAAAATCATCCTGCATGATGAAGCCTCTGTCAGCCATGACTGCATTCCTTGGATTGAGTTTACATATGAATCTCTCCTCTATTGTAATTTTTTTGTCACTTGGTCTCCCTGTCCATGCGTATGACAGAAATGATATACTACCAGAAGGATTAATACCAATACCAAATTTTACTGTGTTGAGTTTTTTATAATGAGAATACGTTTGTGCTCTTGCCTTGAGATTTGAAGTTCTTTCAATAAAAATTTCAGTACAGTCAATAATGCATTTCACATCCTTAAATTCTACTGTTCTGAGGCACTCGGGTAGTTGCATAAACTCTGTTTCAGACCACATAATAAGGCCTGAAAGGGTAGTGAACAAGGCATCCAGCCAAGCATGGAATATTCTTGTGACTGTAGCAGCAGAAGTTTTGTACCTAAATGCAATATCCTCAACTCCAATATTGTGACGCAGTTTCACGAGACATATGAAATACTCTTCAATTAATAACATTTTTCTTTTGCTTCTTTTAACAATTTTGGAACATTCTTCATATATTGTGGTAAATACTTTAAATGTTGGTAACCCTGTGTAATAGCTTGTCTTGTTATCATCATCTTTTATTATGTTGTGGTCAAAATGATATATTGATTGCATTATGTCATGGTGTTTGCTTTCTATTTGTTGGATTTGATCCGGCAGTGCACTGAGTTTTTGCTCCAAGGTGTAAAGCTGTTCTTTGTATGTAGATTCCATTTTCTTACCTAATAAAAGTTCAGATGTCATGTTATTTATGCTATCTTGTAGTAGTTCCATTTGTTTTTGCTGTATGCTGAATTCCTCTTTCAATGTTATCATGTCATGGGCACCCATATCAGTTTGGGTGCCTGTTGTGTTTGTCAGCACCTCTGTCTGGTTTGATATTCCTGTCTCCAAGTTGACCTCATGTGCTGAAAATTCAAATAATTCAAGGAGAGCACAGGCAACATCATGTCGGCTTCTTTTTTTCTTCCCTTTCCTTAACCCTGTCCTGCCTCTCAAGAATCCTCTTCAGGGTATGGGGTTGTCTCTTGTGCAGAGGGGTATGTTCAAATAAACTTGGCTTGAAGTCTACATTACTTGGGTCAGTAGAAGGCATCCCTGTAGTAAAGAGAAACAAGCAAACTGTTAATACTCTCCTTGATAAGTGTCACAAATCCCAGACTGGGAGATGTAATAGTTTATAACAGGACAACAATCACGAACGAACACGTATAACACTTAACAGAACAACCCATCAGACTCACACATTTATTATACATAAACATAAAGATAATAGCGCAAATACATACATTATATTATTCAATTCAACTGCCGTACACGGCCTTCTCCCGTACGCACACTTCCTCGGGTCCACAACCCGGTAATTACTTCTAAAGACACTTCGGCCTCAGCCGCTCCACTCAGGGTCTTAATGACACACTATTACTCTTTCACCCCACAGTCTCTCAATAGCGCCTCCCTATGGCAATAACCCCTTAGCCTCCTGTAGCACCTCGCGTGGCCATAGCACATTAATAATTCAATTCACATGAATAAACTCAGTCGCACAGTAATACATCCATGTCACAGTAGTACATCTTAATAGCACATTTCGATCATATCTACATCCCTGTCTGTGACCAGACTGCCACGACTCATGTGCCTCTACTGTCCTGCACCGACAGCTTCACTCCTGGCCTATGTGTAGCCTTCGGCCCTATGCTGGCCTGTCCCCTGTGCTCACCGTAGGCGGCGCTTCGGCCCGACCCCGGCACCTACAAAAATAACATTACATTGGTATAACACCATACCATTTCTATTCACTTCACCCCTCATTACAACTCATGAAGCGTACACACAATAGTTCACATTTCACTCACCAAACATCCTACGGTAACACACCTCCACCGTATTCCACCCTACTCACTCTCGCTACAAATCCATGAAGCTAACTTCCATCTATCGCTCATGGCGCACATTGCTATACACAGTATCAAGGACTTCCACATTCCTCACATATACTTATTTACATCATGGTGATAGGCGAATATAATACATCAATCATCATAATTATAAATCATCGTTTCACCTACCAGTCATCACTGGAAAACACACAACAATCTCCCGACTGCCCTGATCTCACGTCTGTCCCCTGGGACCTTCTAACTTGCAGTGATCGTAGTACAGCGCTCTCGCCTCATGCAGACCCCCCAACTCACAACATGAACGCTTTAACGTTAACTAACAGAAGTCAATATAGGTGAGCAGCCTCACTATCCCGTGAGTCATTCCCTCACTTCCATGCCCCCGTAATCTTTGAATCCAGCTCACTCCACTCGTGACAATAAGTAAGCCAGGCATGTAACTAGTGTCTGAGTAAGATTTTGGTTCATTTTATATCAACTAATGTACAACATACACCTGTCAAACATGAATAATTTGGACTCTCCATGACTACCTCATCTTGTTCCCAGTCTGTAAAATACTGCGAAATACGTTAAGATTTAAATCTAGATCTAGACATGAGAAATATATAATATAAATGAGTGTGGGAGATTTGTTCCTGGGGAACCATCATTTTGACTTACACTTGTATCTCTGCTTGACTGTGCTTCAAAACCCACTCAAAATAATATTAATAACAATAATAATATATCAAAATTCATTACGATGTGTGTAGCATCTGCGGGCTACCCCTTGCCCTCCCCCGGTTTTGTTGTTGTGCTGGTGGCTGAGCATGTGTCCACTACTTTTTTCATTTTTTTTGTTGACAACCGCCAGAGTGTACTGTACTCCGTGACCTGACCTTCTTTTCTAGTGAGTAGTTTTTTTCCTCGCTCGCTTGTTGTCAGGTGTTTTGACTCGTTCAGTAAATATTAGTATGTTCCCGAATATTCGATAACGTTGTGGATACGAATGTTTACGCCAGATTTGGCCTTGAGTGATGTAACCTGATGACGTATTGATGCGTGATTGGTTAGTTTGTGCGAGGGCAAAGGTAACGTTTATTTCGGGAACTTTCTGTAGGAATGTTTATATATATAGACCTGTGTGAGTGGTTGGTCGGTGAGTAAGTGAGTTTCCTTTTGTGTGGCGTAGATATTTAGTTTCTCTGGTGTCTTCCTAGTAATTTATTGTTCACTATACAGTTATTAAACTTTAGTATTATTTAATCTATCGTCGGATCTCGTGTTTATTTATTTTACAGCTGTAATAATTTCGTTTTCTAAAGGGTTGTAGTTAGATCAACTAACTCCCCCCTACTATAACGTGCTAGAACAACCTCAGCTGTTACAATGTGGCATACGAAAGACGACACCAAATCACAATTTACTCATCTCTAAAATATTATTCGTACAACAAAAAAAAAAACACAAAGTGAGAATGTGCATTCTGCAAGACTAAAAATAGGTATACCATCAGTGCAATGATGCTGCTGTGTAAAGAGTTAGAATTAAGATTAAGAAATGGGAAAGGGCGATGGATTGTTTATCAGCGTAACTAACAGGAATAACAGTTTGCGAAAAGCCCATGTAAATGACCGAATGGACAAAAAATGCTTCAGAAAGAATTAAGCCTACTTTATTTCTTTATTGGCTAAAATGGAATAAGTTAAGACAATTAGAAACTCACAGGATTTTAAATTTCTCTGATATAAAGCGGTCTTTTGGGTGAATTGACTTTCACTAGATCTATATTTAAGGCACCTTGCTGGTCGCAATATATTCTCATTTCCTTACGTTAGGGTTGGGGATCTAGTCTCGATTTAAGCTTAATTATTAGTGCTCATCATAGGCCTACATGTAGTTTATATAAGACCAAAGTTTGGTCTAGAAGTTTAGTACATATCAAGCCACATTTAGAACTCTCCCAGACATTGAGAGATGGGTCCCATAATATACTTTGTGGAATAATGCTCCCTCCCAAAGTGTAATCCTGGATACCTCATACTGAAAATGAACCTTACCTTACACTACTCTGCCTCTGACCGGAATGGTAGGACTAGATTTGACTAGAATCACTGTCATGGATTTTCCTGTGAACCTTAAACTATCTCTTCTCCTTCAAGATTTTGAAATGGAAGCAAAAATTGGTTCAAAATGTTTAATATCCCATCTGACAGAAAGTGTGCAGAACACAATCGATCGTGGTCCTTTGGCTCCAGGAGACCATCTCGGCGTGTCGTGTTCTGGTTCTTGCCGCACATTCTACCTATAGCAACAAGCCACCCCTCTAGCCTCGCCTTGTCTGAAGGAAAACGATGCATTTTTATGCCAGAACCAGTACGTAACCGATTTGTACAGTTGGGTGCCCAACATGAGGATGGCATCGTTCGACTGCTGTCCAGCGCTTTCTGCCCTACAAGTGGTTTTTCGTGGGGCACGCCGCCATTTTGTTTGCAAATCACGTGATATGGAGGACGGGAAATGAAAAGGGTCTATAGGCAGCTTTTATACCATCTTTCTTATCTTATCTTATTATTTAAAAAAAATTGTGGCGGCAGTAATCATTGTGGTGCAATTTTGACCTTTTTTTTTGCTCAACGCTACAGCCTAAATGACATTTTCAATAATTATAAAATGCATTTTCTTCAGTGTCAACTAATCTAGTCCAATCGCTTCTGTATCGACCGTTTATGTTGATTCAAGTTTCAGGTATTTTTAAATTAAAAGTCGTAAAAAAAGTAAAATACAATGATCTTTATTTTGGCTCCCTGTAGGAAGCTCATCGCATCGGAAACGATATTAATACGCGTTCACTTCCGTGTCCACAGTTTCGGTATCAGAAATGAGTGCGTAGTGCTTTGGAGCGCATGAAATCTGTAGTAAGACTGTAGAATATGGGAAGCTTTGTAGACCAAAAAGAGAGAGAAAGAGAGAAAGATAGAACGGTGGGTTCACAGGTTTATCCCGGATAATGCCGGGAACTTCTTCTTCTTCTTCTTTTATAGTTGGTACGTCTAACAGACGATTCCCCAACTGCACTACTATATGCGACTCAACGTCGCTCCTCTGAGGCTAAAAGCAGGGTAAAACCCTTAATAGATGTTAAGACCATTTAAAAATATCTTAGTTGTGTAAAATCTTTTGTATATAATAACTCTGGTATAAATATCTCTTGGTTTCCAGATTGTGAACAGAAATACAACCCGCACTTTAGTTACAATGGTAGCTGCAACGGATAATTATGTTCTTTAATTCATTGTCGAAAGTCGTTGCAGACGGTAGTGTTTGGACTTCTGCCGGGAGGTTGTTCCACATCCTGATGACACTAAGATAAAAAGAATAAAGATGGCTGTTAACCCGTGAGCTTGGGATGTTATATTTTATATTATTCCTTCTGTTGCCTCTGGTATTAATGGTGAGGTGGTTCAGTGGGATATGGATATTTCCTTCTCTCCCCTTATAAAATATTTTTATTTTGTTTTTTGCTCTCCTCTCTTCTAATGGTGTCCACTGAAGGTCTCTCATCATTTTATTTACACTACTACTTCTAGTATAGTCATTCGTCACAAAGCGGGCAGCTGTCCTCTGGACCCTTTCCAGTTGGTCTATGTTTATTTGACAGTGGGGGTCCCAGACACTGCAGCCATACTCTAGGGAGGGCCTCACAAAGGTGTTATATGTCAAGAGTTAATGTTATAATTGTCGTGCTGGGTCACGACTTGCAAGGACTTGACTTTTCACGGTCTCGTTGATTATAACCAGCGTAAATTGTCCTTGAACTGTTCTCGTGAACAGTTTGTTTTTGAAACACTTTTTCTTAGAGATGGAAAGAAAGTGGGGCGAGATAGAATAAATGGATAAGTTAGGAGTGACAGTGCAATTCTCGACCCCGTGATTTTGATGAACACTTACAAGGGAAGAGAAGGGGTGAATAAGGATAGATAGTTTAAGACGCTTAGTCGCGTTCAGAAATTCGTACATAAAATGTAGAAAGCACGAGGGTTTAAAGATTTCAGTAATTGTTTTGACATTTTAAATTGACCTTGTCTGTTTTTAGTACAAGGCCGTGACCAACTCCCACGTAGAATATATTAATACTGCGAGATGAGCTCGCATGGATGCACCAATCAAATCTAGGGATTTGGACGGTAGTTTGCAAGTGGCTGCAAAGTATAAAAGTGTAGCCATACCTATGTCCATTACTCCATACAGAAAATTCCAATCTGTGCAGGCGTCGGCACGATTCTGCCTGAAGAATCATAAGACTGTTGATTCATGTCTAGTCCATTATAGGCATTGAGATGAAGCCATATGCTTGAATGAGATATGCCCACTGCTATATTCTAGTGACATATTATTGAATTTTCATTTGATGCTGCTGATGTTGTCTTTTAGTATGTAAGAGATCTAGACAAAATTGTTAGGAAATTTAATGTAATTAAATTTGTGGCCCTGCAGGTCTGTTCATGAAACTTATTCAGATTGTTCTTATTGTGTGGCATGGTACGAAAGAGTAAATAATAAATACCTCTCGATTTAAAATGCAGTCATAATACCCACTCTGTAACACTGGAGGGCACTATCACCCAGTCCAAACTGTAACGCTGGAGAGGGACCCCCTAAAGAACTTAAAGAACGCCATGCCATTTAGATACATTATGTTTAAAACCTATTGACAGACTTACCCTTAGATCTATTGCATTTTATTCCATTATTTAATATTGTACTGTTATAAGATTGTGATTTCAGGTCCTTTTTACTTTAGGTTATAGTTAAGTTGTATTAATATGACATTTTCTTTCAATTTCATATAACGAGCTGATCATCCCATTGACCCGACGACACCGGCGAGGGACACCATTCACCTTAGATATCTACCTCTAACAGAAACACGATACTGTTTTTGGACTTGGAACGAGCTATGGATTGAGGACATCACCATCTGAATTCCTCAAAAGAAAGTTAAGTGAACCATCTGATTGTCAGTTTTGAGGAGGGCGAGGTGCTTTCCGCTCTCAGTGTTTCCAGGCTTTTTTTCCTTTACTATATGTTTAGTTTAAGAGCGGGAGGTTGGTTGGGATCTTAGTATAGCATATCTTCTTTGCCATTACGAAGGATATTGGAGTGCCTTGGTGGCTATTGATAACTCGGGGGGATTTGCTTCACTGTGAATAGTTCTATTAGGGATCCATTATTCGTATAGATTGTAGCGTTTCTCTTGCTTCCTCACATTTCTTTAGGAAGATGTCTCTCCTGTCTTTTTCTTAAACTTTCTGTAATATAAGTTAGGACTTGTAGGGTCTGTTATCGTTCGTCTTTCTTGTGAGTCTAGCGTCCTGTTTAGTGTATTTTTTTTTCTTTCCTTATAAACTTTAAACTAGTATATTGACATTGCTATGTTTACAATATATGCCTGATGTGTTTCACGTGCTAAAACCACGTTGAATTGTAATCTGGTATTGATATGTGAGAGAGAGAGAGATAATAAATTTTTGGTCACGTGCTAATTTCACGTCGAATATAGAGAGAATAATTTTGCAGTGGTAACAGAGGACACTGCGTGTTCGCGTTTTGAGAGTTTTTGCATTGGTAACAGAGGACACTGCGTGTGCGCGTTTTGAGAAGAGAGAGATATTCCAAATTTGTCGCGTTGAGAGAGAGATATATTTTTGATTCGTCACATTGAGAGAGCGATACATTTTTGACAGTGATAACAGAGGACACTGGTTCATCGCGTTGAGAGAGACATAAATTTTGAGAGTGATCACTGAAGACACTCATTTGTCGCATTGAAGGCGATACATATATATTTTATTGCAGTGGGAGCAACGGATAGACGGCACTGCCTTAATAGTGTTCATATTCAGAGAGAGAGATAAAATTTTTGCAGTGGAAGTGACACTGCCTGCAATTTACAGAGAGAGATAGAACGTTCTTTTCGCGAAGCAGTGGTAACATAGGACACTGGATTAATATTGAGAGAGAGTAACTGTTAGAGATAATATAATTGATACCGCGGTATACCGTACCAGTAGGTAAATACTTACTAATTGTGCACATATTAGCGTGCCAATGTTTTGATTCTATACGAATCAATACGAGTAACAGATTTTAATACACATTATGGCCGAATTTCTGAAATACATTGAATCTGCCAAGGCCCTGGGTATACCAGAAGAAGAACGCGCCTCGTGGTGCGAACGACAAATACAGCAGGACCGAGACCGAGAGGATCGAAAAGAAGCAAGAGAGAGAGAGGGGGAGGAGAGAGAGAGAGAAAGAGAAAGAGAAAGAGAGAGAGAAAGGGAAAGAGAAAGAGAACGAGAAAGGGAGGCAAGAGAGAGAGAAAAAGAGGCTGTGTTACGAGTTGGGTTATATGGAATTATTGGTGTTACGACTGCATTTAAAATATCGAGAGGTTTTTAGGAATTATTCTTCCATACCATGCCACATATACCTAATAACAATTCGAATAAGTTTTATCAAGGACCTGCAGGGCCACAAATTTATTTACTTTAACATCCCTAACAAATTTCGTCTAGCTCTTACATATTAAAAGGACAACATCAGCAGCATCAAATGAAAATTCAATAATATATCACTAGAAGTCTCCTCTAAAATTCCTAAAAGATTATATCATTCTGACTCATTCACAATTTAATTATTACTTATCTATCTTCCAGATATAGTCTGCCTACTATCTAACAAATAATATTCTAATGTCTCAGACGAGAACAGAGGAAGCGTGAGATAACGTTAAAAAAATTAGAGCTGGAGTCCTTTGTGACCCCCACTTCGTCATTTCTTACACCGCGGGATTTTCCGAATCGCAGTAATTTATCCCCGCGTCGAGGATACCAGAGACATTCTTTTTACGAGCCTCGCCCATATTATCGTGGCAACTATCCAGGCCAACAATATAACCGGCCTCAGGGACCGCCGCGACGAGTGCTTTTTGATAATAATCATGATTATGATAGACCGCAGAGTCTGCCTTATCGTGGATACGATTCACACCGTATTATGTGCTTCAGGTGTAATCAGTTCGGCCACATACAAAGATTTTGTACCGTTAAAATGGGAGCGGCAAAGGCCTGCTCTGTACAATCTACACCCTATACAGACGTTGGTTATACTAATAAATCTTCATCGCAATCAAAGACTATTCCAGTCATGTCGGCCCTACATGAACTGGGTGAATTAACATTTTACCAGGGCCGCGTGAACGCGATTCGCGCTTCCGTTCTACGTGACTCCGGATGCACGACTATCGGCGTTCGGCAGTCACTAGTCCGTCCAACACAATTTTTGGATAAGGATGTAACTTGTATTACTTTTGGCGGATCTGTAGAGCGATTCCGTCTTGCAGAAGTTTATATTGATACACCTTTTCTCACAGGTATTGTTACCGCATGTGTACTGCCTAATCCGGTGGCTGATTTAATCATAGGGAATGTACCTCAAATAATAAAGTTTCCTATCGGTAACTTGGAAATTTGGACTGAGGATGAGAGTGTTGCTTGTGCGACAACACGCCTACAATCGAGTCGACGAGCAGACAGTGCATTGAGTAACCCTACTATTGAATTGAACATAACGTCTAGTGCATTCCATGATGAGCAACAGTCAGACCCCACATTGAAACATTTGTTTACTAAAGTTGATCCTACAGCGCCGGATACCTCTAAGTTTCTTATTAAAGATGACTTATTATATCGTAATTTTCGGAATAAGCGAGAGGCCGTTATGCAGCTTGTAGTACCAAGATCTTTTCGTCGCGACATTATTCGTCTCGCGCATGATACTTTCTTGGCGGGTCACCAAGGAAAGGCCAGAACTAAGTCTCGAATACTATCGCAATTTTTTTGGAGGAAGAGACATCTTCCTAAAGAAATGTGAGGAAGCAAGAGAAACGCCACAATCTATACGAATAATGGATCCCTAATAGAACTATTCACAGTGAAGCAAATCCCCCCGAGTTATCAATAGCCACCAAGGCACTCCAATATCCTTCGTAATGGCAAAGAAGATATGCTATACTATGATCCCAACCAACCTCCCGCTCTTAAACTAAACATATAGTAAAGGAAAAAAAGCCTGGAAACACTGAGAGCGGAAAGCACCTCGCCCTCCTCAAAACTGACAATCAGATGGTTCACTTAACTTTCTTTTGAGGAATTCAGATCGTGATGTCCTCAATCCATAGCTCGTTCCAAGCCCAAAAAGAATGTTGTGTTTCTGTCACAGGTAGATCTCTAAGGTGAATGGTGTCCCTCGCCGGTGTCGTCGGGTCAATGGGATGATCAGCTCGTTATATGAAATTGAAAGAAAATGTCATATTAATACAACTTAACTATAACCTAAAGTAAAAAGGACCTGAAATCACAATCTTATAACAGTACAATATTAAATAATGGAATAAAAATGCAATAGGTTTTAAGAATAATTTATCTAAATGGCATGGCAAGATAAAGGTTCTTTAGGGGGTCCCTCTCCAGTGTTACAGGGCGGGTATTATGAGTTATTGGTGTTATGACTGCATTTCAAGTCGAGAGGCATTTACTAACTAATCCCTCGTACCATGCCACACACCAAGAACAATCCGAATAAGTTTCATGAACAGACCTGCAGGGCCACAAATTTAATTACCTTAAATTTCCTAACAATTTCGTCTAGGTCTATTACATACTAAAAGACAACATCAGCAGCATCAAATGAAAATTCAATAATATGTCACTAGAAGTCTCCTCTAGATTCCTATAAGATTAAGTTCATTCTGACTCACTAACAATTTAAGTATTAATTACCTATCTCTCAAATATAGTCTGCCTACTATCTATCAAGCAATATACTAATGTCCCTGGCGACAATGTCATCTCAGCTATTTGTGCCTACCGCTTATAATGGATCAAGCTCGTCAATACAAACTGACGTAGTTAAGTCTATTAGATCTACTCTAGGATGGGCTGGCAATCCCCAGCCTCATCCAGACAAATCAATCTCAATTCACAGATGTGTATGCCAAACATTCATACTCGTTGCAAGTCAATATAATTCTTTGTCTTGCATTCTTGGGTAGCACTCCTAGCATATGCGGCAATCCTGTCCTACTGGATAAATGAGGTTCAGCTCCTCGTTCATTGCTGAATAATCAAAGGACAAACACTTACACTTGGTCCCTGGTAAGGAAAACCAGGGAACAGTAGACAACAGCAGTGGGCATATATCATTCAAGCATATGGCTTCATCTCAATGCCTATAATGGACTAGACATGAATCAACAGTCTTATGATTCTTCAGGCAGAATCGTGCCGACGCCTGCACAGATTGGAATTTTCTGTATGGAGTAATGAACATAGGTATGGCTACGCTTTTATACTGTGCAGCCACCTGCAAATTACCGTCCAAATGCCTAGATTTGATTGGTGCATCCATGCGAGCTCAGCTCGCAGTATTAATAGATTCTACGTGGGAGTTGGTCACGGCCTTGTACTAAAAACAGACAAGGTCAAATTAAAATGTCAAAACCATTACTGAAATCTCTAAACCCTCGTGCTTTCTACATTTTATGTACGAATTTCTGAACGCGACTAAGCGTCTTAAACTATCTATCCTTATTCACCCCTTCTCTTCCCTTGTAAGTGTTCATCAAAATCACGGGGTCGAGAATTGCACTGTCACTCCTAACTTATCCATTTATTCTATCTTGCCCCACTTTCTTTCCATCTCTAAGAAAAAGTGTTTCAAAAACAAACTGTTCACGAGAACAGTTCAAGGACAAGTTACGCTGGTTATAATCAACGAGACCGTGCAAACTCAAGTCTTCGCAAGTCGTGACCCAGCACGACAATTATAACATTAACCTTGACAAACTATACTTTTTTGCTAGATGTGTAATGAGCTGTTAGATTGTGTTTGAGATTGAACTATGTTCATTTCCCAGCTGTATACTCCTTAGTGTGGAGCAGCCTAGATATTTTTTTTGTAAAGTGTATTACTGTGAAAATTATTATTGAGTGCTGCTACGCTTTATGAGTCAGTAAATTATCTGATTAGGTGCTACCTCTGATTGTATGAAAGCGAGACCGACCAAATTGAATTTGTTTTCACCGGTATCCTTTAGGAACCGTAGTCCTGGATAGGCGCACTTAAAGAGTGCATAGTACTATACCTTTTTCTATACCCTAATTTAGATAGACTTGCCAGAATTTCAGTAGTGGATGATATCTATGTAATATCTATGATTGTGATTACCGTAAATTATGCAGTCGAATGTTGTATTATGATTATATGGCCCGTCAGGCCTGAACACTAATAACCCTGTGTTGCTTAGTCATTGTGGTATGAATGTTTCGCGTGTGAGTCAACTATATCCACCAAAATCCCTCGTCGACATCTGGAGGGGACTTATACAATAACCCAATTATCACCAAATCCCACTTCTGACACATGAGACGTAAATATTGTTTGGTTGACCAATACTGATAATACACGAGGTACATGATTTAGTCTTATACTCGTATAGACAAATATGATACACAATGTAATAACATTACTAATGTAATATAATTCACTGATGTTGCAGCTGCTATCACGAGCCGCATGAGCTCTTTTTTTCTGTTAGTCATGAGTTGGTTTATTTTGAGAGAATATGAAACGCGTTTAGTTATTAATCGAGCCACGGATTTCGTGATGAGGGATGTGTGAGTGAAGTTTGTAAACATTAAGTTAACCTTTTGATTTTGGTATGCGTGTGAGATTTTCTTGTTTACATAGTAGGATTGTAGAAGTTCGAGCGTAGGTTTTTGAGTTGTGTACATATCCTTTTGAGAAAGCAGTTAGGGTTAACTGAAAGACAAACTTGTGTTTGTCGTGGCTAGGTCCTTGATCGTCCAATCGGGAGGGAGACCCTTAGTAACCATCGGGGGGTATAAAAGCTAACACACGTACTAAGAACAGTGGATTCATATTTCGAGCATTTGGCGAAAGGACGAGTCACGGGGGCCTCCTACCTGAGTGGAGATGACAGACAGAAAGATTCGCACTGTGAGAGACCTGGACAGTGAAGAAGCCTTTGTGCACCAGGCTTAAGTGTGCACATCGCTTACATTGGACTCTCTCGCTCGCAAAACCATAGCGAGCGAGGAAATGGTGAGATCCCTAGTATGTGTTCGTGCCAGGAACTGTGACAGTTTTTCCGTCACCCCATTGTGACGAATAGAAGGACATTGACTATACTTTTACTAGATGTGTAATGAGCTATTAGATTGTGTTTGAGATTGAACTATGTTCATTTCCCAGCTGTATACTTCTTAGTGTGGAGCAGCATAGATATTTTGTAAAATGTATTACTGTGAAAATTATTAGTGAGTGCTACTACGCTTTATGAGTCAGACAATTTCTGATTAGGTGCTATTACTGATTGTATGAAAGCGAGACCGACCAAATTGAATTTGTTTACACCGGTGTCCTTTAGGAACCGTAGTCCTGGATAGGCGCACTTAAAGAGTGCATAGTACAATACTTTCTTTCTATACCCTATTTTAGATAGACTTGCTGGACTCTCGGTAGTCGATGACTTTTATGTAATATCTATGATTGTGATTACCGTAAATTATGCAGTCGAATGTTGTATTATGATTATATGGCCCGTCAGGCCTGAACATCAGTAATCCTGTGTTGCTTAGTTATTGAGGTATGAATGTTTCGGGTGTGAGTCAACGAGCTGTGTTCACATCTACTATATCCACCAAATCCCACCTCTGACATCTGGAGGGGACACATACAATAACGCATTTATCTCCAAAATCCCTCGTTGACATCTACCCTAATTCCACCTTTCTCGACCACGATTGGCTAAAACGATCCCGACTGATGGCAGCTATTTTCAGACACTCTTAGACTTCCGGGCTGTTATCCAATCAGAAAATCTACAGAACTATGGGCGTTCTGTTTGCCATAGCGTCTGGTGCTGATTGGATCTTAATGACGAACAGTCCCACCCCTCCACCTCTCGGGCATCTGGAAAACATGGTGTGGGGGAAGGTCCCCACGGGTGTGGTCTACAAGGAGAAGGTAAGACATATCTTGACAATTACCATATGTGCGATGGGCTTACTGCAGGGAGACAAAACAAAGATGATTGTATTTTACTTTTTTACTACTTTTAATTCAAAATTACCTGAAACTTGAATCAACACAATCGGTCGATACAAAAGCCATTGGACTGGAGTCGTTGAATTTCTGAAATACATTGAATCTGCCAAGGCCCTGGGTATACCAGAAGAAGAACGCGCCTCGTGGTGCGAACGACAAATACAGCAGGACCGAGACCGAGAGTATCGAAAAGAAGCAAGAGAGAGAGAAAAAGAAGAAAGAGAAAGAGAGACAGAAAAAGAAGAAAGAGAAAGAGAAAAAGAAAGAGAGAGAAAAGGAAAGAGAAAGAGAACGAGAAAAAGAAGCAAGAGAAAGAGAAAAAGATGCTGTGGAGCGAGAACAGAGGAAGCGTGAGATAACGTTAAAGAAATTAGAGCTCGAGTCCTTTCTAACCCCCACTTCGTCATTTCTTACACCGCGGGATTTTCCGAATCGAAGTAATTTATCCCCGCGTCGAGGATACCAGAGCCATTCTCTTTACGAGCCTCGTCCATATTATCGTGGCAACTATCCAGGCCAACAATATAACCGGCCTCAGGGACCGCCGCGACGAGTGCATTTTGATAATAATCATGATTATGATAGACCGCAGAGTCTGCCTTATCGTGGAAACGATCCTCATCGTATTATGTGTTTTAGGTGTAATAGGGTAGGCCACATACAAAAATTTTGTAACGTCAAAATGGAAGCGGCGAATGCCTGCTCTGTTAAATCTACACCTTATGAGACTGACGGTCATTCTAAATCTTCATCGCAATCAAAAGCTATTCCAGTCATGTCCGCCCTACATGAACTGGGTGAATTAACATTTTACCAGGGCCGTGTGAACGCGATTCGCGCTTCCGTTCTACGTGACTCCGGATGCACGACTATCGGCGTTCGGCAGTCACTAGTCCGTCCAACACAATTTTTGGATAAGGATGTAACTTGTATTACTTTTGGCGGATCTGTAGAGCGATTCCGTCTTGCAGAAGTTTATATTGATACACCTTTTCTCACAGGTATTGTTACCGCATGTGTACTGCCTAATCCGGTGGCTGATTTAATCATAGGGAATGTACCTCAAGTAATAAAGTTTCCTATCGGTAACTTGGAAATTTGGACTGAGGATGAGAGTGTTGCTTGTGCGACAACACGCCTACAATCGAGTCGACGAGCAGACAGTGCATTAAGTAACCCTACTATTGAAGTCAACATAACGTCTAGTGCATTCCATGATGAGCAACATTCAGACCCCACATTGAAACATTTGTTTACTAAAGTTGATCCTACAGCGCCGGATACCTCTAAGTTTCTTATTAAAGATGACTTATTATATCGTAATTTTCGGAATAAGCGAGAGGCCATTATGCAGCTTGTAGTACCAAGATCTTTTCGTCGCGACATTATTCGTCTCGCGCATGACACTTCCTTGGCGGGTCACCAAGGAAAGGCCAGAACTAAGTCTCGAATACTATCGCAATTTTTTTGGCCCAGTATTTACGCAGATGTAAACCGGTTCGTATCAACATGTGACGTATGTCAGAGACGTACTCCTAAAGGGAGAGCATCGCGGGCTCCTCTGCAGGAGATGCCTATGGTCTCCAGACCATTTGAGCGGGTTGCCGCAGATATAGTTGGTCCTCTACACAAGTCAGACAGAGGACATCGCTTCATACTTTCTGTCATTGACTACGCAACCCGTTGGCCAGAGCCATTCCACTAAAAGACATTTCAGCCGATCATGTGGCTGAAGCCCTTATTACTATTTTTTCGCGTCTTGGATTTCCGGTTGAAATTTTATCGGACAGAGGTACACAGTTTACCTCTGAGCTTTTAAAGAAAGTCTTGGAATTGGTAGGGATTAAACAAAGGTTGACATCTCCATACCACCCACAGTCTAATGGCTGCTGTGAACGATGGAATGCTACCATGAAAGCTATGCTTGCGCGGGTTTCGGCCGACAAGCCGAGTGATTGGGATCGACAACTCCCCGCTATTCTCTTTGCATACCGAGAACTACCGAACGCATCGACGGGTTTTTCCCCCTTCGAATTATTGTATGGTCGCAAGCCGCGTGGTCCAATGGCCATACTCCGTGATTTATTCGCCGGATCAGACACCGACGACAACGATACGCGGTCTGCATATCAATACGTTGTAGACTTGCGACATCGAATTCTTAATGCATGTCAGCTCGCACAAAAATCTTCGGCTGCGCATGCGAGTCTTTATAAACTATATCGTGATCAGGGTAGCCGATTGCGAACCTTGGCCGTCGGAGACCAAACTCTTGTTCTCCTTCCGGAGACGAAAAATAAACTCCTTCTTACATGGAAGGGACCTTTTAAAGTCCTAAAGAGACTTTCTCGAGTAAATTATCTTATCAAGATTCGGGGACAGGACAAAGTGTTCCATATAAATATGTTAAAGCAGTACCTGTCCGACGATGATAATCGTCAGAATAATCGCCGAAATGTGGTTGCTCAGGCCAATGCGGCCTTAGTTTCAGTTGACGATGATGATCCTATTAAGATAGAGCATTCAATCCCCGCACTTCAATCTTCTGAAAACACTTCGGATGTGCATATAAATCCAGATCTGTCTGAATCGCAAAGACAAGATATAAGAGATTTGCTTAACGAGTTTACTACGGTCTTTACTGATCTACCAGGTAATACTTCATTGGTACAGCATGTTATAAGATTAAAGACGGATATACCCGTCTTTGTTAAACCATACCCGCGTCCGCTGCACGCACAGGAGACTATAATAACCGAGGTACGTAACATGTTTCACCTGGGAGTGATAGAGCGATCGACGAGCCCATATAACTCACCCATCGTCTTAGTGAAAAAAAAAGATGATACAGTGCGTTTTTGTATTGACTATCGTAAACTTAATGAGGTTACGATATATGACGCTGAACCGATTCCCAACCAGGAGAATCTTTTTGCGCAGTTAGCGAGGGCAACGATTTTTTCTAAAATTGACCTTTCCAAAGGCTATTGGCAAATTCCGCTTGATGAGAATAGCAAGCAATATACCGCTTTTCAGACCCCGTTGGGTCTTATGCAGTGGCGCTATATGCCTTTCGGATTAGTTACAGCCCCTGCCACTTTCGCGCGTATGATGACAATATTGCTCCAGAGTATGAATTCCGTGTTGTCGTATTTTGACGACATTTGTATTTATGAAACCAATTGGTCGGGCCACCTCGCAGCCCTACGTCAAGTTTTTATTGCTCTTCGTCGAGCTGGCCTTAAGGCGAAACCCAGTAAAGTGTTTTTAGGATACAATGAAATTAATTTTCTGGGCCATACAATTGCCCACAGCGTTCAGACTCCTGATGACAAGAAGATAACTACCATCTTAAAGCTCCAAGCCCCTCGAACTAAGAAAGAAGTTCGTAGTTTATTGGGCTTTCTTAATTATTATAGGAAGTTCATTCCAAATTTTTCTTCGCTTACAGCTCCGTTGTCGGACCTCACAAGAAAGAATTTTCCTAATAAAGTGAAATGGACAACCGAATGTACGGATACACTTCGTACCGTTCAACGATTGTTTTCGACTTCCCCCATTCTCATACTGCCAGATATAAACCAAATATTTATTGTCCGCACTGATGCGTCGGACAAGGGATTAGGAGCTGTGTTGTTACAGGAACGAGACGATACCTTGCGGCCATGTCTATACGCCAGCCGCAAGTTGCTAGATAGGGAATGCCGCTATGCAATTATCGAGCGAGAGTGCCTCGCTATCATTTTTGCTGTAAAAGCATTTTCGCGATATCTACTCATGTCCGAGTTTATAATTGAAACGGACCATCGTCCGTTGTTATTCTTGAAGGCTAACAGGGCTAAAAATGCTCGATTAACGAGGTGGAGTCTTGCACTCCAGGAATACCGGTTTGTTATCCGGGCTATCCCTGGCGGTGACAATTCCCAAGCTGATGTTTTGTCACGTCTAATTTAGTTCCCTATTAAAGAGTGTTGTGTCTTGTGTTGGGGTTGGATAGTTCTTTTCCCCCTCAATTCTAGACGGTGGATGGATTCACATTTATCTTGTTCATTACTTTATGAACCATTTTTACAATCCTTTTTTGTGAATATCCTCTTTCCACCAGCGTCATTCCGGACTGTGACCTGAACTTCTGACAAACCTGACGCCCTTGTCAGCGGGTCAATGAGATGGAGACATGGCAAACCAAGCTACCAGAGCTACTGCTGCCATTGGATACCACAGTATTTTAATTAACAATATATTGTTTGTGAATGTGTATATAAGCAGCAATTATGTGTGTTGACTAGATAATTATGAGCCTATTCCTTCAGGAAGGCCTGATTGTTTGATTGTAGTTATACTTTAATCCAGCAGTATACAGTGATATACTCATTGTTATTATAAATGTTCATGAGAAGTTTGATTGTGTGCAGTAAGAATGTTTCGATAGACTAGATTCTATAGAACGTGGCATCAATAATTGTATGCTTTTTGTCCATCCGATATGCACGTTCTTAGTTAGATTTTTTTGTTCTCAAGCTTAAGGCTGACTTTTCTACAGTAGTACTTGAGCCCCCACCACAATAATTTTGTGGTTTCTTCGATGCTATCGTGTAAATTTTTCTTAAAATTTCCACTGGGGTGGGGGATGTCCAGGTTAATGTTATAATTGTCGTGCTGGGTCACGACTTGCGAAGACTTGAGTTTGCACGGTCTCGTTGATTATAACCAGCGTAAATTGTCCTTGAACTGTTCTCGTGAACAGTTTGTTTTTGAAACACTTTTTCTTAGAGATGGAAAGAAAGTGGGGCAGGAGAATAAATGGATAAGTTAGGAGTGACAGTGCAATTCTCGACCCCGTGATTTTGATGAACACTTACAAGGGAAGAGAAGGGGTGAATAAGGATAGATAGTTTAAGACGCTTAGTCGCGTTCAGAAATTCGTACATAAAATGTAGAAAGCACGAGGGTTTAGAGATTTCAGTAATGGTTTTGACATTTTAATTTGACCTTGTCTGTTTTTAGTACAAGGCCGTGACCAACTCCCACGTAGAATCTATTAATACTGCGAGCTGAGCTCGCATGGATGCACCAATCAAATCTAGGCATTTGGACGGTAATTTGCAGGTGGCTGCACAGTATAAAAGCGTAGCCATACCTATGTTCATTACTCCATACAGAAAATTCCAATCTGTGCAGGCGTCGGCACGATTCTGCCTGAAGAATCATAAGACTGTTGATTCATGTCTAGTCCATTATAGGCATTGAGATGAAGCCATATGCTTGAATGATATATGCCCACTGCTGTTGTCTACTGTTCCCTGGTTTTCCTTACCAGGGACCAAGTGTAAGTGTTTGTCCTTTGATTATTCAGCAATGAACGAGGAGCTGAACCTCATTTATCCAGTAGGACAGGATTGCCGCATATGCTAGGAGTGCTACCCAAGAATGCAAGACAAAGAATTATATTGACTTGCAACGAGTATGAATGTTTGGTATACACATCTGTGAATTGAGATTGATTTGTCTGGATGAGGCTGGGGATTGCCAGCCCATCCTAGAGTAGATCTAATAGACTTAACTACGTCTGTTACGAGTTGGGTATTAAGGAATTATAGGTGTTACGACTGCATTTAAAAATCGAGAGGTTTTTAGGAATTACTCATTCATACCCATGCCACATACTAATAACAATCTGAATGGTTTTTATCGGGACCTGCAGGGCCACAAATTTATTTACTTAATATTCCCTAACAATTTCGTCTAGCTCTTACATATTAAAAAGACAACATCAGCAGCATCAAATGAAAAGTCAATTATATGTCACTAGAAGACTCCTCTAGATTCCTAAAGGATTATATCATTCTGTCTCACTCACAATTTAAGTATTACTTATCTACTATCTAACACATAATATTCTAATGTCTCAGACGACAATGTTACCTCATTTATTTGTGCCTACCGCTTGTAATGGATCAAACTCGTCAATACAAACTGATGTAGTTAAGTTAGATCTAGATCTGCTCTAGGATGGGCTGGCAATCCACAGCCTCATCCAGACACATCAATTTCAATTTACAAATGTGTATGCCAGACATTCATGCTAGATCTAGTTGCAAGCTAATATACATGGAAGTCTTGCATTCTTCGGTAGCACTCCTACTGGAAAATTAAGGTCAGCTTCACGTTCATTGTTGAATCAACAGGCAGACACTTACACTTGGTCCCTGATCAGAAATCAGGGAACCGGAGATAACAGCAGTGGATAATTTTCACAAATAGCATATGGTCTCATTTCAGTGTCTATAAAGGACATAGACATGAATATAACAGTCTTCTGATTCTTCTGGCAGAATCCCGCCGACCGCCTGCACAGATGGATATTTCTGCATGGAGTGAAGAACATCAGTATGGCTACGCTTATATACTGTGCGGCCAGCTGCAAATTACCGTCCAAATGCCTGGATTTGATTGGTGCATCCATTCCGAGCTCAGCTCGTAGTATTAATAGATCCACATGGAAGTCGGTCACGGCCTTGTACCAGAAACAGACAAGGTCGAATTAACATGTCAAAACCATTACTAAAATCACTAAACCCTCGTGCTTTCTACGTTTTATGTACGAATTTACTATCTCCCTTTTCTCACCCCTGTTAGAGTTCATCAAAATCACGGGGTCGAGAACTGCACCGTCACTGCTAACTTATCCATTTATTCTATCTTGCCCCACTTTCTTTCCATCTCTAAGCAAAAGCGTTACAAAAACAAACTGTTCACGAAAACAGTTCAAGGACATTTCCGCTGGTTAAAACAACGAAACCGTGACAAAAAAAAAACAAGTCGTGACCCAGCACGACAATTACAAGATTATCCTGACAACGTCAGTTTGTATTGACGAGCTTGATCCATTATAAGCGGTAGGCACAAATAGCTGAGATGACATTGTCGCCAGGGACATTAGTATATTGCTTGATAGATAGTAGGCAGACTATATTTGAGAGATAGGTAATTAATACTTAAATTGTTAGTGAGTCAGAATGAACTTAATCTTATAGGAATCTAGAGGAGACTTCTAGTGACATATTATTGAATTTTCATTTGATGCTGCTGATGTTGTCTTTTAGTATGTAATAGATCTAGACGAAATTGTTAGGAAATTTAAGGTAATTAAATTTGTGGCCCTGCAGGTCTGTTCATGAAACTTATTCGGATTGTTCTTGGTGTGTGGCATGGTACGAGGGATTAGTTAGTAAATGCCTCTCGACTTGAAATGCAGTCATAACACCAATAACTCATAATACCCGCCCTGTAACATAGTTAATGTCCTTCTCTTAGTGACAATGGGGTGACGGAAAAACTGTCACAGTTCCTGCCACTAACACATACGAATTATTGTGGAAATGTCACGCAGAGCTAAAATTAGGGACAATATGACGTCATAGACCGTCGCCATTTTCTCCAGTTGGATAATTGTAAACAAAGGGTGTTGAAATCGCTCATCATCACGCGGATATACCTGACATTGTCTTCTACTGAGTCAAATTGGAGTCATAGTTGTAGAAACAGTTAAGCCCATTTGTAGGGAACTCAGTTACGATGGGGTGTATTATCGGAACAGTGAGTATACTTGGACTTATCTACAAATCTTCCAACGCTGAATCAGTGAATGATAATAGTAAAAGTAGATCGAGATCTACAACAGCTGGTCCCCGCTTTAAACATGACTTCCTTGTTGCGTCTATGTCATTATCTCCTAAACCTGTGATTTTAACCAAGCTATAAGACTTTTGAACCCCAAGTTTAATCCACAATGTATCAATTAGTATCATGTATGACTAATTAATAGAAATTTTTAATGAAAATGAAGCTGAAATAAAGAGCGCTCAAACAAGTTTTATGAGTACATGATCTAGACTCTACCTATCGGAAATTATGGGATTCTTTTACTTCATGTTGCATTTCATTCATGTAAGAGTACAATAAATAAAAACAATGTATCATTTGTTGTAATTTCAGGCAGCATGCTGCTGTGGAAGTGCAGCTTGCAGTCTGTGCTGTGCTGCTTGTCCATCATGCAAGAACTCAACTGCTTCCAGAATTGGATATGCCCTGTTGTTGCTGGCAGGCTCCATTGTTGCTGTATTCATGTTGATCCCAGATATTCGGGAGAAGCTGGGTGATGTAGGCTATGAATAATTTTCTTGAAAGATAAAAGTGATAAATCATGGGGTTCAGACTCCAAGACTGAACTGAAAAGCAGTGGAAGAAGTAGCTTAACCCTCGTCCTGCAGGAGGCTACTATATAAGTATACTGGCCTCCCCGCGTCAATATTGTGGCCTAATACTGCAAACTGGGTCCTGCGGGAGGCTAATATATTGTATATTTAACAATAGAACTTAATGCATATCATCACAAGTACTTTATCCAAATATCATAGGGGTCACTTACAATTTGTCCACCACTATTGTTGTTATTGCGTCCGAAAGTAAACACGATGCAAGTGTTCAAAAGGACCCAATTGACCCTACCGCCGAGGTTACCAGTAAAATGCGAACGAGCGACTGACTGGCCGCTGGCTATCCCCGCACGAGACATTACATGGGCGTATTCACTCAACGTGGGACGAGGGTTAACACGATTTGAAAATTATCGAAAGCTAAAAAATCTTGTTTCCATTTAAATTGTGTTTAGACGGCAGGTGCCACGAAATTGGCTGATACGGCTAGTCCAAGACCAAAGTTTCAAAATAAGCAGGCCTACCTAAAGCTAAAGGAAAAGTAAAAGTAAAGTTTTACAAGTACAGATAAGAGAAACTTAATTTTATTGACTTGTTGCTGAGCATTTATAGTGTAAACATTATATGATGAATAGACAATGGACAGTTTCCAGAGATTGGGGATATGCATTATGAACCAAATCGTTCGCATGTTATATCTCCAACCAGATGTAATGAAATTTTAGTTTTTCTTCAAACTGAGTGCCTGTTGTGTTTATTGAGCCTAAAGAGTTTGTCAGCTGAAGCCATTTTGAAATGTAAAAAATTCCCAAAACACGTTATTTTCCCACTGGCTTTCATTGCTTACACAAGCATGAGCGCCTCTTTCTTTTAATGTTTTTCCAATCCCATTGTTAGACATCCTTGAAGTAACTGTACCTTTAGATTCTTCCAATCAGCTTTCATCACAGGTAAGAAAAAGATTAGGTGCAATCCATTAGATCTTCTGAACTTCAATCGACCTTTGCTGTGTATTTCCGCTGTGGTTGGTTTTCAGGGCAGCAAGGCAAAACCATGCTGTATTTATAGGAGCTGAGGTGCGAGAACAGGTAATCCAAAATATAAATGGGAAATACCTTAGGTCAGTTCCATGGAACCAGCCAGATTGTATGGTTTAGCGAATGTATCAAAATGATTTTGAAGATGAGTTACATTGCTTTCATATTTAAAACTAACATACCAGAGGAGCTGACTGCAAGCAATAATTCGATAGATTGTCAATTCTCCTGACCCCACACAAGATCCTAATTTAAAATTCCTTTGATCCCTCAGATACCAGGTTTGTGCTCAGGATTCATGGGTCGTGGTGATTCTATAATGAAAAAAGAGACTTGTGGCAGTGTGGTGGGTTTCCTGGCTGTCTACCGAGTGTGCTTTGCAATGGCAATGTTCTTTCTTTTATTTTGCGTCCTCATGATCCAAGTCAATTCTTCGAAAGACCCACGAGCAAAAATTCAGAATGGGTAAGTGCAAAAAAAATGTTTGTAATTTTGAATACACAATAAAATACATTTTATTTATTAGACAGTTGTGAATGAGTATGACACAATACATTGACACTATCTATAATTGGATTGCAGTATAATATAGGAACTTAAAGATTTTTTATTTTATTTTAAGTGCCATTAACTTTGCAAATCAAAAAAAAAAAACGAAGAAAGTCAGTGTCATGATTCGGATGTTGTTAAAACCCACGCAGAGAGTGAGTTGTTGTTGTTTTACCAGGGCCATCAGAAATTGGCTGGTGGCCTTGAACGGTCCTCGCCAAATTATAGTTGGTGAGTAAATAAATGTAAAGTTAAACTGTTAGATTCACGCTTGTGGGTTTTAATGTTCGTGATTAATAAGTAATGGAGTAGGGGTGAAACAAGGTGGGGCTAGTTGACATTGTTAAGTATGACTAGACAAGTTTTTGCACGTTAACTGGCTGGTAGAATAGTGCAGACGTATTACTACAATTAAAATGGTGGGAGGTTTCGACCTATGAGATAGCTGAACTAGTTGGGCCAGCGGACTAGCACGCTGGGTAGTTAGATAGTATATAACATCGTGTAACGTTCAGATTTAGTGAATACAGACGAGCAGAAGCATCGTGCCGTGAAGTATCTCCGGTTGACCAGTACCTGAACTGTGTGCTTTGGAGACAAGAAGTCCTTGCTAACGGACTGACTGAGCTCTAGAAAGAAAGGTCTGAGTGGGCTGACCTTTGAAAGCCCACGCTGCGCTATATTGATGTTCGCGCCTACCAGTAGGCGTGAGCAATGGTAATATATCTTATTTATTCAAGTATAATAGAGATCGGAGATAGAGAGAGAACTACAGCCTCATAGGAAGACTAAGGAAACCCCAGCTGGCACTCGACCACGAGTGTCCTGTATCATAGATCTATTGCCATAGTATGATTGGAATAATATAGCACATTGTTGATGAATTGAATAGTGATTGTGCATAAAATATAGTCTTTTGGCAACTGCTTAAATTACCTACAAGCCGAAGAGTGCTTCTGTAGGCTTTGAACGTACTGGGCTCTCCTAACATTTAAGCCCATATGATTTATGGAGAGTTTGCCTGGCGACTGGCCAGTGGCGACTCAACTGTCACTTTAAATTGATATCTAGTTTCGTATAATATACCTATTTGCTATTGATTGCAGTACCTCCATAGTTACATGAATATCAGTTGGTTAAGTTATTAGAGTTTTTTTTTTGGTTTGGATATATACCCCTATTGTCTTCTGTTTTGTTATTAATATTTATGTAAACTATGGCCTGACCGGCCTGACATATATACGCTCTAGTTATTTAATACTTTTCTTGTGTGGTTGTGTCCGAGTGTGAGTTAGCTGCCTCTCGTGCAGTCGTAACATCCCCAAGACCCTAACTCTGCTCGTGACAGTCAGATTGAAAGGGAAAAAGAAAAATGCCCAGGTCTTTTGTATTCAGATTACTCATCTCATATAACCTAGATTTAGTTCTGCCTGAAGGCATTTTGGAGGTAGCATGCTGGCACCCATGATCTGATTCATGATTCATTCTTTTCTCACTGTTATCCTGAAGATTATATTAGATGGTCAAAGTTTTTTATCTATGATTTGAAGTACTAACGTTTTTGTATCTCACTTTCCACAGCTTTTGGTTTTTTAAGGTTTTGATCATGATTGGCATTTGCATCGGTGCATTCTTCATCCCAGGAGGAGACTTTGCCCATGCTAATTTGAATTTTATCCCGACACCCTCTTGTCGGTCGGCTGTTGGAACTTTGTTAAACCTAAACTCAAAAGCTTGCAGCTGGTGTTGGGGGACCGTGGTATCTTATTGTAAAAAAAAAAAATGTGGCAGGAGTAATTCGTTATTTGTGGTGCAATTTTGGCCATTTTTTTTTTTTTTGTTCTATGCTACAGCCTAAGTGATAGTTTCAAAAATTATAAAATTAATTTCCTTAAGTGTCAACCGATCCAGTCCAATCGCTTTTGTATCGACCGATTGTGTTGATTCAAGTTTCAGGTATTTTTAAATAAAATAATAATAATTGGCTCTTTTCGTCTTGGCAGACGGTCAGCAGCTAAATAGTGTTTATGCTGCATGCCTGGGCTGTGGGTATGGAGAAAGTGCCTAGCCCATGGTGCACTTTTCCCCTCTCGACAGTGTTGATTTGATCCATTGGAACGACATGGTCGATACGCGTGGAACCAACAGTGTTGCAGGAGGTGCATTCCTCCGTGTAATCTGCCTTTAGGGGTTCTTCCTATTTTTAATAATTGGTAATGAATTATATACATTTTTTTTTTTGTTGGAGATATGGAGGGGGGAGGTGATGTGGCTGAATTTTAATCTATTAATTTTTAGTTTCAATTTTACCCAGGCCGCGGCCTGTACGGCCTGCTCTTTACGATTTCCAACTGCCAAAGTTTCCTTAACGTGCACACAGGCCCTCCGAATTTTTTGTCCTTATCCGAGAAGACTAGATTGTCGCGAATGTGGTTTACGTCAAACAACTGCAATTCAAGAGGAAAACCCATACTCGGCCAACACACTAAACTTTCATACTGGAATTAATTAAACAACTCAATTGAAATAGTTTTGTAAGGCCTGTAGGGCCACAATAATGTATTGAGTTAGCTAAATAAAGATAACATATATATATAAAATGACTTTCAGGGTAACTGCAAAAACAATATAATTTTAGAATGGACAAAAAGATCCTAGTACTAGATCAAATATAACTAATGACTCATAAGAAAATTAATACAAATTATAGTCTTCACTGTCTCAGCACACGCCAAATCAATTGCAATGGCTCATGTCATAATTATATTATAATACTGGCACTGCCTGGCGGTGACTCTAGGAGTAGACTCCCATACTGCTGGTAACATCTGAATTCTGACATACAATTAAATGCATACCATTTTCCCTGGCTATCAAGAACGAGGGAATATCAACAAGAGCGTTGGATGGTGGACAAAGTCCGGGTAGCTATTAGCTGGAGCTCGTCATTTCTAGGCTCCTCATATAGATGGACTGCTCTACTGCGTCTCTGTTTCGAGCTGACTCGAACAAGCCGACCACTTCGCAGTGGATACTTTTCTGCATGTGATGATGGACAGAGCTATTGAGATCTTTTTGTTTCTCGGGGGCCTCGGCATAATGCTGTTGGCCCCCTATTCTTGATTATGTTTCTCTCTTGTAATAATTCTCGTTTGCTCCGTTGTCGTCGTCCGTAGTCTCTTCTGGTCTTGGTTTTTATTTATTTTCTGGTGTGCGCCAAGGTAAGGGCAAGACAAGTGACAGGTGAAGGGAGATAAGCAGCTGATGGACAGAGGTTACGGGCTAACTTTTGTAATAATGTCTAGCTACCTGCAACTACCGTCCAAATCCTTGGATTTGATTGGTGCAGCCATGCAAGCTCATCTCGCCTTCACTAAGACAGACAAGGTCGTCTTCTAAATAGGTTAATCAAAATTAAATCCAAAATATTAAATGACTGTGCACAAAAAATTAACTCGTGCTTTCACGAACTACTGAATGTCAACAGTCAATTACAACCACCTCACACCCTCTAACAATGTTATTGTCAAGAATAGATTTAATTCATAAATGTTTCCACTGACTAAATTTTTGTGAGAGAGCAGTGAGTAATTTTTACAAACGTAATTATTGTGCGAGCCAGCATAACTTGGTCTCGTAAACAAGTTGTTTTGAACAGGTTTTTTTTATAATAGATAGACAGCAGATGTGGGGAAGGATAGACGGACAGCGTAGGTGTGCATGACTGAGCACTTTTTATATCTCGTGTTTTGAACTAGGTTTAGTAGAGAGGGAAGGGGTGAGTAGGAATTAAATGTTATTGAGACGTCTGTTGACGTACAGAAAATCCGTGATCCAGAGTAAAAGCTCGGGGTTTTGAACATGTTAAGAATTTATTGCTATAAAATTTACATTATATTGTATTGAAGTAATTCGACCTTTGATGTCGACCCAAGGTCGTTGCGTAGGGCTGTTACTTAAAATAACTCAGTTCGGCAGCTGAGCTAGAAGTGGTTGCACCAATCACAATCCAGGAATTAGACGGTAAGCTGCAGATGCAGTCCAGTATTTAAGGCCATACAGAACTTAGTTCTGGGCCACATGTAGACAATCCATTTACGAGGTGGTCGGCGATAGTCCTCAGCCAGATGAGAGACATAGAGACCCAGTTGAGCAGTCCATTGTGAGGAGCCTGATTTAAAGCTCCAGAGCCTAAGCTACTTGGTTTGATATAAACCCACAGCGTTTACATCCAGCGCTCTCACTCCCAGTGAGGGCCGCATGGTGAGAGTCCATACTAATTTGTAATGATGAAAGTGAACCGTTCTACTTACTTTTGAAGACAGTTTCAGAGCTACCGCCAGACAACGCATGGTTGTACAAGCATTCTCCATGGCGTGTCTAGAGGAAATGTCCATATCATAACATGTCTCATTGAATTAATAGAATTT